>JAZGTN010000011.1:1800000-2363956 GCA_037783415.1 Leptasterias polaris
GGAATGAACGCCTAGGAGGTGGTGTAGCCTTTTACGCTAAGCATGAAATGAAGGCCAGGGAGCTGCCATTGCAAGTACCTGATAACATAGAAGCTCAGTGGATTTTTATGAGACCGTCCAGACTACCACGCCAAGTGTCATCTTTTATTGCTTGCGTAGTCTACTTTCCACCCAGAAACCCCAATGCTCAAGATTACATCAACCATTTACTCTCAACCATTGACAGGCTTCTAATCCAGTATCCTGGAACCGGCATTTCCATCATGGGGGACTTGAACGACTTAGACACCTCGGCAATCCTCAATGATGACCGCTTTGCACAGGTTGTATCCCTACCCACCAGAGGCCAAAATATCTTGGACAAAATCATCACCAATTGTGCCCATCTTTACTCAGGGATTCGAATTTTGAGTCCGATTGGTAGGAGCGACCACAGTTGCGTTCTGTGGATACCCGATGAGCAAGCTATAACAGCTAATACCACCAAGAAAAAGATTGTCCGCCCCATGACTGAAAGTGGACGGAGGGCATTCGGCTCGTGGATTACCAGTCACACTTGGGAGGAAAATTTCCAAGTAGTGGACCCATCACAAAAGTGTGACCTCCTGTGTAAGACAATTCAAGAACAACTAGATCTCCACTTACCTACTCGTGTTATTCACTTTCACGTGTCTGACAAACCGTGGATTTCGGGGGAGATAAAAGCTGTCATCCGCCAAAGACAGCAAGCGTGGAATCAGGGAAATTTAGCCCTGTGGCGCCATCTTAGGAACAGAGTTACACAAACTATTTATACGGCGAAGAGAAACTACTTCAATAACAAAGTTCGTCATCTGAAGACTGATAATCCTGCTGGTTGGCATAAACAGATAAAGGTACTTACCAATCAGAACCGACGAGATCAGCCACCCATTGAAGTCCCAGGCATAGACTCTAATGACTCTAATGAATTTAGTCAAATCATTGCAAACAAGATTAATGAATATTTCATATCTATTGGTGAGGACTTGCCCAGGCTTGATAGATCACTTCTTCCTAGTTTTTTACCATCAGCTAAACGTTGCCCACACGTTGAACCTAGAGAAGTTTACCATGAAATCCGTAAGTTGAAAGTTCAAAAGACTAGTATATACGGTGACTTACCTGCACGAGTATTACGTGAGTTTGCGTATGAGATAAGTTTTCCCCTTGCTGATATTCTCAATGCCTCTTTTTATCTTGCCAAAATTCCTGCACAGTGGAAATGCGCCGAAATTACACCCATTCCAAAAATAAAGAGACCTGCCGTTAGTGATCTCAGGCCAATAGCTCTCACCAGCTGGTTTGCAAAAATTTCCGAAACATTTATATCCAAATGGTTGTTGGAAGATCTGACAGGTAAAATTGATATAAACCAGTTTGGGAACCAACGTAAGCTATCTACTTGCCATTACTTAATTAAAATGCTCCACCAATTGTATGCCAATGCTGATAATTCTCAAAAGTCACTGTCCACCATTGTACTAACTGATTTTTCGAAAGCATTTGACCGCATTGAGCACAACATCCTGATAGGGAAGTTGATTGCTTTAGAAGTACGACCTTGTATCATATCTTGGATTATAAGCTTCCTTGAAGATCGTCAGCAACGTGTTAAGTATAATGGTAATTTTTCTGCGTGGCAAACAATCCAAAGTGGGGTCCCCCAAGGTACCAAACTTGCTCCTATTTTGTTCCTTGTCATGATTAATGAAGCATGTAAAGATGATTTCACTCCTTATTACAAATATGTTGATGACCTTACCTTTGTTGAAAGCCGGAAATGCACACAACCATCATGCATCCAACAATCCTTATCTAACTTACAGAACTGGACTTTTACGAATAACATGAAATTAAATGCTAACAAGTGCTGTACTATGACTGTTTCATTTGCTAAGAATATTGATCACCCTGCTCCTTTGTTTTTAGATGATACTCAACTTCAAAATGTGCAATTTGTTAAAGTGTTAGGCGTAATAATTCAAAACGATTTGAAATGGGAAAAACAGGTTACTGAAGTCGTTAGAAAAAGCAATGGAAAGTTATACATGCTCCGTTGCCTACGTTCATATAACCTTCCTGTCAGTGATCTCTTAGTTATTTACAAAGGTTACATTAGACCGGTATTGGATTATTGTGCCCCTGTGTTTAATGGTAACCTCAGCCAAGTCCAAGCGTATAGATTAGAGCGTATCCAAAAAAGAGTTTGTCAAATTATACTCGGCAAAGACTACAACAGTTATGCTCATGCTTTGAACATATGCAACCTTGAAACACTCCAGGAGAGACGCCAGAATATTTGCAGTGTTTTTGCTCAATCTATAGAATCTCAGAACATTTGTAAAGACTGGTTACCACCTCAAAGAAATATCCTTTTTAACTTAAGATCAACTCAGAAGTACGAACAGTTCAAGTGTCGCACTAAGCGATTTGCCAACAGTGCCCTCCCACAAATTGTTAACTTTTTAAATGCTTCGTGATTAATTGTTTTACAATAATTGTCCGCAACATCTTAAATTATCTTTTATGCTCTTGTATATTAATGTCTGATTATTATTCAATTTTGTAATTTTCCCTCGATCATGTTTTAATGTAATTTTATAGTTTGTATTCTCTGTACACATGTGCAATTCAGTTTTTTAACTGCCAGACATGTTTTTTTTTGAATAAACCATTATTGAATTGAAATTGACAATATTGCCAAAAGTATATACTGTAAAATATTTCAGTTTCCTTAGAAAGTATAAACGCCGTTCTCCTTTAGTGGCAAGCGATTTACGATGGTCAGACCATTGATATAGTACCATCTCACAAATTTGCGGTCCAACGACAGAAGTGCATTTTGAATTTACAACTTTTTAAAAACACCAAGAATGAATTTTAGTGAGTGTGGTGACGAGTCCTCCATCTGTTGAACTGCGTCATATTTTTTATGTCACACCTACTGCATTATTTGCATAAGAATCTGGTGTAATGTCCCCTCAATTATTTGGCATAATCCATAAACTTACGCGCAGCTATCTGCCACGCTCACCATTTTATTTTGGGAGTCATAGGCCATTAATAATGGTCAAAACCTAACATGATCACTACACTTAACACACAAAGGCGTGACAAAGATTAATGTGATGATGACGTCAGGTGAATTGGGTCAATTGTCTCAATATTTTGTTTTAAAAAGTGTTTCGTTTTTTGTTTTTTGGCTTGAGTGTTGGGAGTGTTTTTGGTTTATTGGGGTGGTTGTTTTGGGGTGTTTGTTTGTTTGTTGGGGTGTCGGAGTGTTTGTTTGTTTATTTATCGGTCTTGTTATTTCCTCATGCCAACCATGGTTAAACAGTCTCATATTTATGTTATATATTTTTCAAAATCAACATAATGTATCCAGACCTGTAAAAAAAAACATAATTCGGCTACAGTTTTATTTCAAGCCTAATATTAATAAATAATAAATAATAATAAACCGTTCTTATAAAGCGCATAACACGAGGAGTCCCAATGCGCTGTACAAAGTCAATTTAGAACAAACAAACAAAGTTAGGCAGAGTTGAACAAATGAGTTTTGAGAAGGCGTTTAAATTGTTCCAGAGTTTGTGCGTCTTTGATGTTTTGGGGGAGTTTGTTCCAAGAGTGGGAGAAGACATAGAAAAGGCACGCTGGCCGTATGACTTTGTGGATGGCAATGAACAGGCAAGTAGAGATTGTGATTGGGAGCGGAGATTTCTTGGAGGCTTATATTTTTGAATGAGTTCTTGCAAATATGTTGGTGCGTAGCCATGGATACAGCTGTAGGTCAGAAGAAGGGAAGGGTTAAAATTTGTACTCAATCCGTTGTCTAACCGGAAGCCAGTGCAAGTCGTTGAAAATTGGTGAAACATGGTCACAGGTTTTGGATCGTGTGACCAATCTGGCTGCTGAGTTCTGCCTACATCAACAAGGAGTAATTTGATGCATGTCTCCAACAAGGTTATCTCAATTTATTATTTATACACAGAAGCTGTGTGAGAGTGTGGTTAAGTCTCCAATAGTAGCAGCTCAGTGTAGCCCAAAGTGTGTGTGGGTGGGTGGGCTTACACATGCCAACTTATGGGGTACTTTTAACAATGGAACAATGCTACCCCACAAGGTTTTCTTTGTTCTAGTGGTACCCCACAGAAGATTTCTTCAGAAAAGGGAATTGTAGAATAACAATCATTATGGAGGTACCCGGTAACTTCCATGTAAGGGTGTGTATGTGGGGGGGGGGGGGGGGGTGGGAGGGGGAGGGGGGGTGGGAGGGGGAGGATGCGGACTTGAGCATTGATGCATTGTAATAACTTCAATTATATTACCTTATAGAACCCCCTAATATTATTACCACGCTATTCACCAACAGTATCCTTTCATGGATACTATTATACAATTATTGGGTGCTTTTGAGTGCATGGTTGCAGAATAAAACCCCGAGGTCTTTATTCACGAGGCGATCATTCGATGCGGGTTCATCTCACACTTACTACTAGTACTACATGTATCCTTGTCATTTGATTTAAAAAAAAACAATATTCCCTAAACACAAAAAAGACACGGAAACTTGACCACACACGCTGAAACTTAAAAACATTAATAACTATAGATAAACAACATGGACGCCTCCATGCAGACAGAGACCAACCTTGCCACCTGTTTAACACGACTTGAGCTCGTTTCACACGAGATCTCAAAACGATGGTCGTTTGCAACGAAATCGCATCAGTGTAATAAAATCGCAAAGTTGCGTCGCGTGAAATGAATCTTGCCTCTTCGGGAGGAATGGGCGTGGACGATTATTTCGGTAAAGGCCCTGTCACACCTTGGCGTTTTAGCCAACGTATGCGGACGAATACAAATTTCTCTAAAACGCTGGCATACGCTTTTTTTTTTTTCAATTTTGAGCGTATACAAAGCGTATTCATAACGAGTTGGACGTATACATATCGTAGTAGTAACTTATATAAAACGTTTCCATAACGTTTAGATAACTTATGCATAGCGCGCGGAGCGTATCGCCGACGATCACGTGTCGTACACTATAAAAAGGCTGCCGCTCGACGATTCCAATCGTAATTAGGCCCTGTCACACCTTGACGTTTCAGCCAGCGTATGCCGACGTATGAAAAATGTGGCGAATACGTCGAATAAGTTATGAGCAAGTTTTGTAGCAGTTAAGAGCACGCTGAAGCACGCTGGTATACGTCGTAGTACGGCGAGGTCGTCGTAATTTTTTGAACATGCACAACAAATGTCGACTTATGCCAGCGTATGGCTCATACGTCCCGCATACGCGGGCCATACGTTTAGGTAAGTTATGGGATCGTTGACACGTTATGGAAACGTTCTATATAAGTTACTACTAAAATATGTATACGTCCAACTCGTTATAAATACGCTTTGTACACGCTCAAAATTGACAACATCATCGCTAGTTCAGCCATAGGTTCAGCGTATGCCAGCGTTTTAGAGAATTTTTGTATATGTCGGCATACGCTGGCTAAAACGTCAAGGTGTGACAGGGCCTTTTGAAATAAGTTTTGGGTACGCTAGACATTATCTCGACGTATGTCAACTTTTGAGTAACTTACAAGTAACGTGTCGACTTTTGAGTAACTTACAAGTAACGTGTGTGAACGTGTGTCAACGATCGCATAAACTTACAAAAATTTATGGCCCGCGTATGCGGGACGTATGAGCCATACGCCGGCATACGTTGACAATTGTTGTGCATGCACACACAATTTCGACGATCTTGCCGTATTACGACGTATACCAGCGTGCTTCAGCGTGCTCTTAACTTATACAAAACTTACCCATAACTTATTTGACGTCCGCCAGCGTATTCTCCAAATTGTGCATACGTCGGCATACGCTGGCTAAAACGTCAAGGTGTGACAGGGCCTTAACGACGTTGCAAACCCATTTTCGCAACGCGCAGCACCTATCGTATACGCCATTTTAGGAGTCAAAATGTACGCAACCTTGTTCCCAGGAAAGGACAGAAAGGACCGAAAGGACAGAAAGGACCGATTTTCCCTCATTTTTGCCAACAAGTGTATAGTGTTAGTGAGCAGCTTAATACCCATATAGGTCTCCTATATTAACTTATGGAGCGTCGCCGATGTCTACATGGCAACATAAAGGATGAAACGTGAAGCGTGTTCAACTAATTAAAATAATGACAAGGGTTTGTTAGGGGAAATAAATTCTTATTTACTATAAATTATTAGCAAGGGAATAATTCTTGCACTATTGATTCGGTGTTGCATCATAGAAATAGAACCCGGAGAGCGCTGAGCTCGACCGCCCTCTGTGTCGTCTGTGTATGGCAAAATGATCATCACGTGACACGCGTGTATGGCAAAATGGCAACGCACATAGACCGTTTCTACGTGTTTTCATTGGTCAATGTTCATGACGTCTACTGTATGGCAAAATATTATCACTGGCTTATCACTGACCAGCCTCGCTACCATGGGCAGCGCGCCGTAACACCCGGCGTACGTCTCTAGCCATACACGCGTTTAAAAAATGGCGTACGCGCGTCCATAAAAATGGTCTCACAACGAAATCGCACGCACAATGACACACTCAGCGTTCTCCGGGTTCAGACCGCATGCAGAGAACTAAATTATACTCTAATGTCATTTACTTGTCAGTTTATGTGGTTAATCGAGACTAATGGGTTTTTTCACTGTATGCTGGTCGTTAGCTGAAGAAAAGCAACTGCAAAAGGTTTCCACAGAAACAAAACGAAACTCTAGCAGTCGTCGTGGATAAATAGGCTACTTGATGAATAATTTATTTGTAAAACATTCCCCATAATAATTGACATGCTTTTTCTGTGTATACATAAAACGTGTCAGCGGTTCGATTTTTGTCACAATCAAAACAATTAATCTGGTGGTGCCTTAAACATCTTATATTGTTTTGCCTTAACTTTTGTTGTTTGTTTATTTAAGTTTGTTTTTATTTCCAGATAATTACGACCACTTGAATGCGATACATTGTATACAATTAAATATTTCAATTCTATTCAATTTTACATTTATTTCCATTTTGGTGAAAGGCTTAGAAAAAAACAAACATATTTAGAACAATTATCTAAATAAAAGACAATCAAATCAAGAACTGATTGATATCAATTAATTAATAAATAGTTAAATGGATTGGGAGCAAAAGCAAACTCCAGACAACTAAAACTCATACAAGAACAACAGGCCGTTTTCGAAATCACGGCCTATATTATCTCCGGCTTTGGATTATGGGCACTGTCCGCCTGTTTGAAGTCAGTCCCGGACTTAATAAAACGTTTTCTAAAATGTTATCGACGGAACCGGTCACCAAAGCCGGAGCTACAATGCAGAAGCCGCGTTTTCGAAAAGGCCTACGAAATTTGCTGCTATACACCAATTATTCTTCACCGATCTTGAACTCTTGGTGGCAGCAGATACGCCTCAATTACTGCGGTGGTACCTGGGTGGTACTGCGCTGTCTAGCGATGGGTTTAAGGGTTGGGCTACAATCGCCGTGTAGCCCAACCCTTAAACCCATCGCTAGGCAGCGCAGTACCACCCAGGTACCACCGCAGTAATTGAGGCGTATCTGCTGCCACCAAGAGTTCAAGATCGGTGAAGAATTGGTGTATAATAGCCAATAATGCAATACGTATAACTAAACTTCAAATAAAAACTTCAAATGGAACTTGGTGATCAGTGCAACGATACAAACGACAGGGTGTCATGTCTTAAAATAGAATATCTTGAAATACCACTTGGATTTAATACAACCCGTCCTATAATGTAATAATGAGTTGAAAGAATGTAATACCACAATGAATTGAATGCGATTATGTTGTCTTTACAAAGGCATGGAAAGACGAGTATCTGGTCTGGAATCCTGACATTAGTGGAAACAGATTTTGAGTGTAAAAACAATCACTTGGAATACCCTTCCCCGGTGCTTTTCAGAAAGATTCACGAAAATCCCCTTGACGTCATTACTCATGACGTAACGTCATTTTGTGGGAGCTCCGTTTTGTATAGTCGCATTGTTGCAATAACAAAGTAACATCACACAGGATGACGTCAAAGTATTGTCATTTTGACGCACGCCGTCAGCGGCAGAAGTGTACCTAGTTTTTAAAAATGTTGAGTGAATTATTCAGCCCAATACAAGCATGAGGCTTTATATGGGGACTCTTTGGAAGGAGGGCACAGTCAAAACACAAGTATACCAATTTCTAATACGATAAAAAGCCTTTTGTTTTGCTTGCTCAATCCGATTAATTTCCTCTTCTTCTTGATGTTATGCCCGATTTTCCCACTATTTTGCCCGAGTTTGGGGGCGGGGGGCAGATGCTCCTCCGCCCCTGGGTCGTATTCCTATGGATACAAGGGCACATTTTGAGATAATTGTAGTGTAGGACAGCAGTGTTTATATCATCGGAATAAATGATTCCTTTAAAAATATTTAGTAGAGAGAGTAGCATTAGTTCGGTCCCCAAAGACACAAAACTATAGGCAATATGTACATCAGCCAATAACAGAAAGAATGTTCTCTACCAACTGCTTCTGCAACTGCAACAGCCCCTTATTATAATATTGGCAGCAGTGCATTTTCGCAGAAATATAACAATGCGGTGAAATCTGGACTTTACCAAGAGGCCAACCCCAGCGAAATGGAAAAGCCAGATTTATTTAAGTGATTATATTCTGCGACAGTGCACGAACAAAACACATTAACAATCAGTTTAGAATGGCTCACACATTGATCCTTGTCTTTTTAAATTGTTTTCACACTCAACGCAAAATTGGGAAAAAATTGAAAAAGGAAAAAAAACCAAAACAAAACTTCTATTTAACGTGGAAAATTCCAGCTAGACACCAATCTTCCACCGTGACACGATCTTGCCTCGTTGAAACGAACGGGCAGGACAGATAATTTTGGAAACTACGCAAATTTTGGAAACTATACAAAGCGTCCTTATATAATTCTCCATATATTATGAATCCTATAATATTAAATTATGGAGCTTCGCGGCAGTACATGGCAAAATAAAGTATGATACGTGACGTGTGCTCCCCTGATCAAAATGACAAGGATCTTTTTTTATTAATTTTTTTATTTTACGTGTGCTTTTTCTATTTTATTCAATACAAATTATATGTTTACACAATAAACATAGTAATTAATTGTATTGTTAGACATATATTGACTTGTTGATTATATTGTATTTAGATGTTTAACAGTCGGTGCCGTGGATCATGGGGCTAGTGAGGCATGAACACCGAGGCAAGAACTAGCTTGCTAGCTGTGAGTTTATGAACATGTGGAAGGGGTGGAGAGCCGGACCGCCGAGTACGTTTTATCATAAAGGTTTTAGTTTATACACCTCTAGCAGAACCGCAACGTTTCAACGCTTGGAAATCCGTGCACGTACTTTCCCCCTCTTTTTATTTCAAACTTTACTTATTGTTGTTATCTTTTTTTTAAAACAAAATTTATATTGCCACCACTTGATAATGAAGACCACTTTTGTGATAATACGGTGCAATATTGTGCAGGCCTGTAGATTTAAAGTGTGTTGAAAACCTGCATAATGTACATCCCGATAAGTGGAGATTATGAATTATTTCACCAGAACCAGAACCGGAACAGATTGTAAAAAAAAAAAAATCAAAATCAAAAGTTTACCCGTGGCTCGTCGCAACCCTCCGTCGGGAGGATGTATTGTATTGTATTGTATTTAGGCCTATTGTCCAAACCAACAGCGGACGAGCCGCCAATTACAGGAAAGGGAAAATATAAAATAATTTAATCTTTAAATTTGAAAATAAAAATTAAATATACAAATGTAAAAACAAATTACTAGAAAAGATTAATTAACAAAGAAACAAATAAATAAATTTATAACCACAAACTTTACGTTTATACACACACCAAAAAAAAGCAAAAAAAAAGCAAAAGATCAACGGAATGAAAACAGATACATGTAAATATAAATACAATATAAATAATAATAATATAATTAAACTCTAGATACATAAAGTAATTTATATATAATATGAATAAATAAATAAACACACGAATCAACAAATAATAATAACAATGACATCATCAGATACCGATACTAGTAGTACTTGCTAAAGCACGTGAAATCTGATTACGGAATGAGTTGAGTGAAGGTGCCCCAAAAACATCACAAGTTTCATGGAACCCGTTGTAGGTGGATGAAATCCTTGATATAAATCCACGTTTTGTCACCTCAACGCGATTCCATGGAACATGGTATAGGATGTGTTTGGTGGCTTGCCTTGTACGACGATTAGGAACATGTAAACTAAATGAGTTGAAGTCAGTGTTGTTATAACGATTATGGAATAATTTATAGATAAATAGACAGTCATTAATAATTCTTCTATGTCTGAGTGGCGGAAGCCTGTACATTTCACATAAATCAAGATAATCCAAATTACAATTATAAGCACTGACATTAGTAAGCGTCCTGTGTACAAATTTGAGAAAACGGTATTGAACCCCTTCTATCCTATGTGCCTGATGAGTGGAAATTGAATTAAAAACAACAGTACAATATTATTCTCTAAGTTGGGTCTAATTAGTGAACAAAATTAGGTGCGAAGAACGTGTTCATCTTTCATTGAGCGAAAGTTCCGCCATACCAGACCACTCATGCGGTTAGCTTTCTTTATAATATAATTAACATGAGGAACAAAGGTGAGTTTACTGTCAATAAAAATACCAAGATCTTTCTGAACATCAACCCTATTAAGAATAGTATCACCTAGGGTGTAGTCAAGCTTGAACGGCGTCTTCTTTAGAGTCACAGTTAAAACACTACATTTATTAACATTTAGAGATAGATGCCACAGTTTAGACCAACTTAAGATCTTATCCAAGTCCGCCTGCAAAGAAAAAGTATATGTGTTTTTACTAATCTGTCGAAAAACTTTCAAATCATCAGCGTATAATAAACTATTATTATCTAAACACTATAGGGAGGTCATTGACAAATAAAGTGAACAGGAGAGGTCCTAATATAGAGCCCTGTGGAACGCCAGAGGGCACTGTTTTCCATTCGGATGAAAAACCATTGACAATAACTCTATGTTTTCTACCAGTAAGATAAATTTGCAATAAAGCTATTAAGACATTCGGATGGATATTGTAGGACTTAAGTTTATGTATTAGATAATTATGGATAACTCGATCAAAGGCCTTATAGAAATCAGTATAAATAACATCCAACTGCTCTTTCTTATCAACAGCACAGTATGCCTACTGTAATAATGATGTGAGGTTTGTGGAACAATCCCTACCAGAGACAAAGCCGTGCTGTTGCTCAGAAATTGCAGGTCGTACATGAGACAAAATTTGATCAGAAAGAATTCTTTCAAAAACCTTTGCTACCTGAGGGATCAGAGAAATTGGTCTATAATTAGAAACCGTTTGTTTTTTACCAGATTTATGTAGGGTTATGGTTGTCGCTTGGCTTTGCTACTATAATAGGTAGTAAAAGTTAATGCTATTATAATAAGCCATAATGTGTAAAGAAAGTACTCAATCTGAACTGAAAATTGTTTGTAGGGAATAAGATTCAAATGAAACATCAGAAAAAGCTTAAACCTGTGATTCGTATACAGAAAAAATATGGCTTATAAAGGAAATATTGAAAAACACTTCAGGGATAATAATAACAGAAGGGCGTGAGACTGATGAGTGGGTTTGCCAAATGGAAAGAATCAATATTGTAATTTACCAGATATTTCATCTTTGTTAACCATCTTAACAAATTCTTCAATCGTTTTAATTCGCTGACGTGATACAGAGGAGTGGAGTTATTAGACGCTTTGTCTGCTGGGTAAACAAGTTATCCACCAACGAAGATGAAGTACAGTCGGTCATTATTTCAAACGCGCCTTACCTCTTGTAAGGTTCTGGTCCAGATAAATGCCACGTGTTTTGCCTAAAGTTATATCATCTTCACGACCATTTTCGATAATGTGTTAAGATATCTGGAAGACTTCACGTAGGCCTGTTGTACCTATTCTAAATAAGCCAGCATTGAATGTACGAATGACCATGAAGCCGGCCTACTGCTCTTACATCTGCTGGCATGAAAGTACTGAATCTGCCAAAGAGAGAATGCTGTGCTGCAAATCCAGAAACTTTAATTTTTGTAGTACCGACTTCTGTATAAACGGTGACTATACACTGTAAACAAAATTTAGTCAAGGTACGAAGAATTACTTGTTTGGGTGGACCAGATAAAATTCGTCATGGAAATGCAATCCTTTTTAGTCATACTTTCGAAATTCACGCGCGTATGTTGCTTGACGAAAAAGCACGGTTCAGTCAGGCGTCTCAGATTTCTTGAGCATGCGCACTAGCACACTCCATGTGATACATTTCGGCGCGAAGACATTCGCGCCGAAATGTATCACATCAATAGCGTGTATCCGCGTTGGCCGCCATCCCATCGCCGCCATCCCATCGTTGGCCGCTACATGCACTCTCGGTTGTAAAATAGAAGAATCGTGGTAGGCCTAACGTAGTCCATTGTTGGACTCCCGTCTTTATTGTGTGCAGTCTGGTATTCTGGGCAACCTGAGTCAGCTATTGCTTTGCATGATGATGATTTACTGTTGTATAGTGTTCGAGTGGTAGTGTTGAAAATTTGTGTAAATTGTTATACATCTGTAGGGATCCCAAGTGCGCCCTCAGTGGTTATTTTGTAAAAAGTTTACTTTGGGGTCGCGACCTGTAGCCTCAGTCTCTTTTTCTTTTGGTAGCTTTTGCACGAGAGAGCACATTATTTTATCTCGGTATTTCTCTCCATTTTGTGGGGAGCATGGCTCTGGCCATGCTCCACATGCTATTCATTTGGGAGGGATAGTTTCGTAGAACTCTCTGTGAGTATTATAATATCTTTAGTATCTTTTGATTATAGAAAGATCGTCTTTTATGAAGCTTTTTCAATCACAGTGTGTATTGTAAACTTGTAGTGTGTGTGTAGCCAGCCTCGTGTTGCGCTGACCTTTTGACCTTTAGTGTAACGGTGTGCATTTGTAATGTAATGTATGCTATTTTGTAGTCTATGTGCTGTATTGCATTGGATAATTAAAATCAGTACAGGAGATCATTATTATAATTAACACGTCATCTATAGAAATTGTTGCTTGCTTATATTATTGTCTTTTGGTGGATCCTCGTCCTTTTTAATTAGAGGACCGGCCTCCTTCCCGTGTCTCTACAAATGGCGTCGTAGACAGGATTGAGTGTTCGCCATTTGATTATATTCTCGCCATTTTTCTCGCTTATTGGATGACCTGTTATTTTCCCTGGATTATATTATAACTCCGGACTTTAGATTTTTCTCCTGTGAGAACTGATGTAATCGTTTTCGCGAAATCGTCGCGATCTATGGATAGGATGGTCACCATAAAGCCTTTTTGCTTTCCCTGCATCGACTGAGGACTTCATCGACGGATTTATATTTTTATTTACATTGTATGTTGTGCAACTGATATTGTAAAGTTCTATTTATAGAATTGTATGTAATATTTGATATTTTCATCCAAGCTTTGATTGCAGATCTGTTTTACATTTTAAAGGCAGTTGTGTCTCATGTGGATCTTTTTGTAAAGATTCTTTTTAGAAACAGATAATTTTAGAGCCAGGTAGGCCCGTGCTTTGGATAAAGTGTCTTAAGTCAAATATATATTTTTGTTGTTGCACACATATTAATGTATTTAACTTGAGGTTTTCAGCTAACCACATTTTTCTAGTACATTTTACACCAGTAAATGTATAATACTTTATGACTTCCTGTGTATTTCAATTATCTTGGCATATTATTGTGTAACTTCTAAGTCTTTGTAAGACTGTATGTCAGTTGGAAATTTTTGAATAGCAATTGTACTTTTTGTCTACAGTGTGGTTAGACAAATTTTGGACTTGTATTTTTATTGTCTGTCTGTGTGCAGACTGTTTCGTAGGTCAATGATTTAGGCCTCATTGTATTTTAACAAGTTAGTCATATTTTGTACGTGCATTGCTAGTAATTTTATTCCAACCATGTCTTTGCCAGATTCTATTTTGAAGTCGAATAGTGAGTTAGCTAGAACGTTAGTCAGTGCCGTCACAGCTTTTGCTTGTGAAAATGATGAAGATGCATGTCCTAATAATACTAATGTGGTCGATAGCATCAAAGCTGCATTAGATGCCAGATTGTTTACTATTTTCAAGTGTTTTGAAGATTTAAATGCAGACAGTATCAGTATTAATAAGTTGCAGTCACCTGACCCTATTACTTTTTCACATTCAGTTGAGGTGGTAGATACAATTTTTGAAGAGGCTGAGCCACTAGTTTTTGATCAAATTTCAGTTGGAACTGCTGCTGTTTATAATGTAGAGGTGGCAGGAGATGTTTTTATTTCTCCTTCTGTGAGTGTTTTTTGTGATAGCCACCATGCAGTTTCCAAGGGCCTCAGTGTATTTAGTAGCCACTCGTTTGGTTTGCCAAATGGCAAAGCCAAAGAAAAAGTAGGGAAGTCTCCCTTGTATTTAGGGATTGTAATTTATTTTCATTTGTGTATACCTGTCTTGGCAGTAACGGTGACCATCGGTAGGCCCACAGTATATTTTATCTTGGGTCTGTGGCCAAATGCCATTACTTAAATTTTGTATTAGCAGAGGAATCCTGCATACTTGTAGTGTCAGCTCAAGCTGCCTCTGATCAACCTAAATATATAACATGGTGTTTCTCTTCATGTCTGGATGTTTTCCGCACCATTATTATATACATGTAGTCCTTTGCATTGTATAAATTTCAAGTTTCCTTTTTGTATTTTTCTACCTTTTGGATACTTTGAAACCTGCTTCTTTCATAATTTATGGAGGAGATTTATCTGTTGTATTGTATTATACAGCTATTGATATAAACATGCCATTGAAGATTTGGTAATGTATGTGCATGTATGTGTATTGACTTTTGGATATACATAATTTCATGATTGTGCAGATGCTTTTATTCAGGTTTATATCCTGATTTGTCAAAGTTTGGTTCATGGAGATAGTTGTCATGTATTTATATTTATCTTTCACAATCTTTGTGATATGGGAATTTTATGATGTCTAATTGCATTTCTAACTTTGTTCCCTAAGAACGTTTCGCGACGGGATTATACATGTAGGTTCCTAATTTTAGTGTGGTTGCTAAGTGAAATATTTTTGTCAGCAGTTTTATAGTTTGGTGTAATCCAACTTTTTATGCTCGCCGATTAATGGGATATTTTTATATACCCTTCTGTTGTGAGATCTTTTGTCTGACGTTTTCACCATGTTTACTGCCATTTATAGGACCACTTTTTAAGAAATGCTTTTGTCATATTAAACATTATTCTCATGTCATTGTTGACACCCTAGTACATAGTGATGGGTCTTTGCTCCCTCAATTGTAGATGTTATTATAGTTGGTAGAATTGAAATAATTTTGTCACTTAGCCTGATATGGTTTAGTGTGCATTTTGAAGTTGGCTGTGTTGTCCAACTCTGTTGTTGTTCTCACAGTGTGGGTGAGACTATTTATAATCTACCATGCTTTTCTACCTTGTGGATGCATACATTTTAGTGATTGATAATATATTTGCCTTTTTGCTTTCCAAGCAAATGCAATTAAAGTTACAGCAATTGTTATATTATATTCTCCATTGTAATCTTTGTGAGCTTTGAATGGAACCAAACTGTTTTGCCTGTCTGTTCAGATCCAATTGTTCATTTCATATGTATTGTAGTAAACAAATTGAAAACGATTTGTCTGTAGTGAGATCCAAGATTAATGTCATTTGGATTTAATGACAGGGTTTTGCTTTTTTGAATGATTTTACACCAAGTTATGTGTAAACTATTTTAGAGTTTTGGACATGATTTTAAGATAGCCATTTTGTTGTGCAGTGTATGTTCATGGTTGCTCTATAAATAGAGACAAGCTATTTCCGCCATGTGAGTGTATTATGTCTGTTCGTTCAACCCTGTGGTTAACCTCAGTGTATTACATTGTAGCAACTTTGCTATTTTGAGATTGGATTCAAGAATTTGCTGTTTAAACTGTGTGTTTATGTGAAATTTACTAGACAGGTTTGGTATTGGGATATGCACCTATGTACTGTTACCCTTTACTTGTTTTTGGAGCTGACATGGAATACGTTTTTCGATGAGGATGTTTTATCCATGCATGTGTGTCAGTTTGTATTTAGAAAACCTGGTATTAGTGAACATTCAGTGGATATTATATGCAGTGTATTTTTCTGCTGTGTGTACTGGATTCTGAATCCATCTTGAATAATGTTATAGGATGGATCTTGTGTAGGCCTATCAATTTATGAGATTGTATTAACTATTTGTCGTTTTCATAAATCCTTTCAAGGTCGCACTTGTATTTGTTTTGTTTTGAGGTTAGCTTGTATCACAACACACTGTGTGTAGTGACTACCTGACATTGATCCCTGTGATCTACCTCAATTATTGTAAATTAAAAGTTGTTTTTGGACCACTCGGGTCGCGTGGTCATAAAGTAGGGAACCTGTAGGGATCCCAAGTGCGCCCTCAGTGGTTATTTTGTAAAAAGTTTACTTTGGGGTCGCGACCTGTAGCCTCAGTCTCTTTTTCTTTTGGTAGCTTTTGCACGAGAGAGCACATTATTTTATCTCGGTATTTCTCTCCATTTTGTGGGGAGCATGGCTCTGGCCATGCTCCACATGCTATTCATTTGGGAGGGATAGTTTCGTAGAACTCTCTGTGAGTATTATAATATCTTTAGTATCTTTTGATTATAGAAAGATCGTCTTTTATGAAGCTTTTTCAATCACAGTGTGTATTGTAAACTTGTAGTGTGTGTGTAGCCAGCCTCGTGTTGCGCTGACCTTTTGACCTTTAGTGTAACGGTGTGCATTTGTAATGTAATGTATGCTATTTTGTAGTCTATGTGCTGTATTGCATTGGATAATTAAAATCAGTACAGGAGATCATTATTATAATTAACACGTCATCTATAGAAATTGTTGCTTGCTTATATTATTGTCTTTTGGTGGATCCTCGTCCTTTTTAATTAGAGGACCGGCCTCCTTCCCGTGTCTCTACACATCATTTGTATATAATTATGTACATGTAATAAGCTGAGCTCAATGCTTTTGGTGTTTCTATTTTTGAGGTGTCAACGTTGGCAGGTATGCACTGTATTCAACTGAAACTTTTACAGGTGACTTTCATTGTATATTTCATGACAATTTTGCCTATAAATCAGCATTACGTTGTCAAAAACCAAACAAAGAACATACCTTTAAATTTTTTTTGGTTTTTGATAGAATTTTGTCTTTTTTAACACACGGCTCGAAAGAAGTTTAATAATTTTGATTCAGCATTTTGATTTGGATTTACATTTTTACACAGGACTCCACTTCGGCTTCACCGGTTTACTTAGAAGTGAAGGTGCAGGAAGGCGATGATGATGAGAACATATACACCCTGATGGTGGATGGCATTTCTGTCACTAGCTCATCGGTCTTCATTACAGCATTTTCAATGTTTCTTTCCGTTTTTATTGTTTTAATATGGCTTATCCAAGTTGCTTGATGAAGACCTTAAACTTCTTTCAGAAAGTGATGCTTAAAGATCTACTTCAACGATAATTGAGAAATAAAACAGATTTCTTAATCTCATACGTAGGCCCTAATGTTATTAAGTATTCTGAATTTGTAGATTGGATTGTTTTACACCAATATTTTTTTCGTAATTTTAACTGAAAAAATTAAACCTTTCTTGGGGTTTTTAAAAACTCGCGCGCTTCCATGGCTCCCTCCATAGGCACTGTGCTTGTCCAATACTATAGCACTTGCATTTACGCGCACCACAAACCCACTATAGGATACGTGCGTGAACCAGCGAATGATGACGTACTTGTTGGGACGGGAAACCAGGAAGTAGCGAGGTGTCGTGTGTTTACACGGTAACTATGATATGATGATCTCATTATTCGAAGACATTCACCAAGTTAAGACGAGATAATTTACCGTCCTGAACTCATGTGCTGTCGGTGGATGTACTCGGAACACAAATAAGAATCCAGATGTGAGTTTTTTTACCGATTTCCAAGAGATCCTGTCCAGAGAAGGGGGTGGGTTTCGTGACCAACACACGGAAAAACTTCACGTTGACAAAATGGACAATGATTTGTAGTGCCCATTTTACAGACGACTGTCGGGATTCAACATCGCAACTAAAACAACAGGCTTACGCCAGGGTCAATTCCAACCATGAAAGCGCCAACTACAGTGCCATCACATGCTTCACAAACGGAGAGTCAGACTGGACAGGCACAGAAGCATCAAAACATATACTTCTGTAGTAGCATAATACTATATACAATAGTTTTAAATGTTTGTTGATAATAAATAGCCACAGGTTTCATTCAAACTGGTCATCACAATATCACATCAAGTTTGTGAAAAATGCAAAATTAAACAAGTGGTATTCACACCATCAGCACTGGTGTTTTGTGGTAGCACTTTGATGGCTTCGATAATCTGCTCATAAACACAGGGTGTTTAGATAATCTTCCAAGTTAGCTGGTGGACAGTACAAACGAACTATTCAAATCTACGTTGACGTTAATGGAAATATATAAGTTCGCGATCCTCGGCGGCCAGTGGCTCAAACCTACATGTATATGGTTCGGCAACTCCCCCAGCTTCATCAACGCCCTCTTCGTCTTCGGAGGAGCTCCCTCAACCGTCAGAGCTATCCTCACTATCAATACTATCATATGTATTTACTAATTCTTCTTCGTCCACACTATGTTCCTCCCACGATCCGCTAGTGTCTGACATTTTGTTTTCGTTACCGTGAAAATAGCTATAGACGCGTACAATAAACACACTCCGCTGCGCGGGGGGTAAACAAGCCGTTTCCACTCATGTACGTCATCAAAGTCTATGATATATTTTCATCACGTGACACGCTGTTTCCAAAAACTCGCTATGAGGAGCTGCTGAACGCTGGTCAAAATGACCCATTTTTTTAATAACGCAACCACCGCTAAGGATTTTCTTTGAAATATACGTAATCATGAAACACAAATTGATTGGATTTCGGCAAAGTTTAAATTATCTTAGTGCCGTTGAAGTAGATCTTTAAACCCTAAGCACTCCATCAAAGTCCAACAAGTGGCACATATTTGCAATTCACCATACCTAATCCAACAAAGTCCAACAGAGAACTGCAAGTCCACAGTACCCATTCCATCACACTCCATCACTTTATCGATAGTACACTGGACCTAAACCATCAAATCCCAACAAAACAAACTGTTGGAGTTTGGTGGGATAAGGACTGTTAGTGTTAGGGTTAAATTACTTTAAACAGTGCCAGTTTATTTGGGATACAAATGATTTAAATGTACACAAACAGTGCAGTATTAACTGCCACATTCTTGCCTTTTATTTGGTACATGTTGCATTTAAAGATTTTTAGGTTTTGAGCAATGAAGTTCCCTAAAGCAGATCTATGAAGCATCGGTGGTCTATTCGCTGAAGATGCAGGCGCCTTTCAGCGTTCGACGATTATCATCGCGCGACCAACTACACCAGCCTTGGACATCTGAACGAAACGGCATCGTATAGTGGATGCTAAAAGACAACCTTGTACAATTTTATGGTGATTGGTTTTCGGCCTTCAAATGACAAGAATTTATCTCTGGGTGTTATATAAAACAAATAATAAAATGTTTTTAATTTCGTGATCGTGCAATTGAGCGAATATTTTCATTCGCCTCCATGAATGGAACATTCCATATTTCAGCTTATGAAATATTCCCACCATTGCACTCATAAACATTCATTATTCGTATCAATGTTTACTCGCGTGTACTGCTGCGGTCTGGTGCGCTGATGCAGTGATCTTGTGAGATCTAGGGCCGAAGTTGAGCTAAGATCGACCTTAATTTCTAAGCAAATCGTGATGTCACAATACAAATTACTATGATGATATTGACAACACATTAAGATGAATCAAGTGATTTGTGAAATCGAGTCCTAGGTGGTGGAATTTTCTCTGACAAAGGCCTACATGACTTGTGTTTTGGGCAAACGTGACGTCAATAGTGCGGAATGATATCACATTATTATCTCATGAGCGCCACACACTATTGGTAAGGGCCTACCAGACCGTCCGTATAATTATACATTCAGCATTCTGGAAACCAACAACATGGAGTTTCAAATTCAAGATGGAGTAATTATAAAGCCTTTAAAATTGTTATATCAGTCCTGCGAAATATAAAAACACATTTTGTTATTTTAAAATGTATTTCATTTATCTAATTTTTTGTATCTATTTTTTTTTGACAATGGTCATCTAGTGGTCAGTATTGGTCACTAACGAAATTTACAGACCATTCCTCTCCTTTTGTTTCAATGGCTCGTGCCCCATGCTCTATTGACGGAATTATGCCAGTCCATTGTGTTTTATAACACAGTACACCTCGGTCTAAAACATAAAATAAGAAAAGCAACTGTTCAAGGAATTATTAAACGTAACTGTTTTAATTCAACAATTAACTCATGAGCAATTAAATTATAAGCAATTCAATAATAAAAGGAACGCTTTTAGTTTCAGCTTTTTAGTTGCTGTTTACTGTTCACATCGTGAGAGGGCGCTGTAACCGGTCAAAACTTGGTAGTATTGCCCGCATTTCCCGCATACGCACGGACGATGTTTTGACGCGCGTCTAGTTCACATTGATGACGCAAATCTCATGCATTAGCCTATAATAGTTAAGCCCACGTGAGCCAATCAAACTACAGAACCAGAGGTGTTTTATAATTATATACACATAATGGACTGCATCAAGTGCTATGGTTAAAACTACGACTCCCGTGGCGAGTTCTATTTTTGATTCCGAGAGAAAATAGAAAGCGCCAGGACCACCAATTAATTTTTAATTGTAGCTAGGGCGTAGTTGTTTGTTAAAACAACTCCTGCATGACAACATGTATGAAGTCTGATCCTAACATTTCAACGCAGTTCAATGGCAAGCAAAAGTCTGTTTCTATATAGGCCTATAGTTTATTTGATAATTATTGTTGACACTTTGCACTCACTGATCGACACTTTTAAGTATGAGCTACTTGTTTTACTCAATTAATATTTTTTCATTAATAAAACCCGGCATTTAAAGCAAGTAAACTTGGTTGTGGTACCTGGCTACACGTACAGGTTGTAAAAAACTTGTATGTTTCCGACTGGCACCCACAAATAAATGTATTGACATCATTTGGAGACCGCAACCATAATGGACTAGACAGCTAACTTGGTAGAGCGCCTGCACATTAATCTGGAAGTCGCAGTTTCAAATGCCGCTCTAGTCAATTTGTCGTTGATCAACCGAAATCATTTTTAATTCAACAGACCGATTGCGCTACCAATGTTTACATGATTGTCATCACGTGACTTATAGTGGGTACTACGTCATCTCAGCGGATGGCAAAGACGCGCAAAGACTGTTGTGACAGAGCGAGTACACAGACAGTCGGCTTTATTTTTGTAAATAATAGCACAAATACTAAGCCCTTTTATTAAAGTTGTATGTTGTGACGTTGATTTAAATCACATTATTAACTTTTTCGTAAATTACAAGTATTCTACTATAAATGAGGTTTATTTTGAGCTATGCACTACCGGCGTCAGACGCTGATGTAGCCACCCGGTCTTTTGCTGTAATAAAAGTAAAAATGAACATTTAGCCTTGCGGGATTTTAAATAGCCAAAAGGATCACAGTTTTGGAAAGCCTTTTTTTCCTTTTGGATTATTTCAGCTTCAAAATTGGGACATGAGTCTTGTGTTGAAAAGTGTGTGATCACGATCGTCCGTGTGCATGCGCATCGTGAGCATACGTTCTTTGCGGTAGATTTTCAAAAACTTGCTGGAACTGTCCTTACTGGTTTATTCAGCCACTCCTGTGAGGTCTCTGGTACAAAACACTGCACTGGAATATTCTTCACAGATCTCGAGAAAGAAAACCCTCGATCGAATAATCAAATGCAACAATCATCATGTACTTTTCAACAACAGCACTTTCCTATGGTGGACGCCTTGTTTGTTGATGTTTGACAACCACTATAGGTCACGTGACTTGGAGAGCGCAATCGGTCTATTGTTTAGGCCTAAGCAAGTATTATACAAAACCGTATGATGGAAACTTTGTAAAACAGCTTTTTCGTTAATTCTTTTCCTTTTCAAATGATTTTAATGGGGAAAAATATATGCAAACGTTTACAGACTATAAATAAGATTAATTGAAGCTGTCCTGCCTAAGATAACAAATAACAAATTACGATAAAATTGTCATCCCCCACCCAGGGTTGTGGTGTTGATCAGTTTATGCCTAGTTTATAGGAAAACTCGCCCGATAGCTTCACGTGTGTATTCACTACTCGTGTGTGTATATAGAACACAATGTTGACCCAATTTGAGGGACATTGTCCTATACCACACGCAAAGACAACGCAAAGAAAACGTGCAGAATTGGCAGTTCTCGGAACGAAAAATAAACATTTTAGTCTGAAGATTCACTGATCATCAAGTTCAAACCAGTATCAATCCTCCAGAGAAATCATTCTGTCTAATAAACTGTTCAAGCGATAAAAGCTCGATTTATGAGCATTCACAAAGTCCTTGACATAAATAGCAAGAACCGTTTTACGTTTGTTTTCACGCAAACATGAACCACCGCATTATTTGCCTTTTTGTCATTAGGTTGGCTGCTCATTGAAAACCAGAAAATCGTATAATGACATTGCTGGTACCTAAAAACGTGTATTATTGACTATAGGGCCTATGCCTATATTATTTTCTTTATAAAAATACCCATCCAAAAAGACATCAAGTTTTCAGTTTCTCTACGTCATTATTAATGGGTCGTGTATATTTATAGAACCGATATGAACCACTCCATCCTGTTTTCAAAGGATTTGGTTAAAATGTGGGGTGAATCACTCGATACTGTGACGCGTGTATTGAGCAGCGACTGCAGTAAAGACAAAAGTCACGAAAACCGGCACTTAATGTTGCTAAAGAAAAATACAGGTATTTTATTAGGTTATTTATTTAACAACACCTCGGTGTAAATCAACTCCAAAGGTATCAGAAGCATCAAAATTTGCTATCTGTGTAGATAGCATCACTTTATAATATATCGGTAGGATCTATTGCGACGGGAAGTGAACTGGCGTGTATTGTGAACATACACAACAGACGATGTGATCAAACATGGCAAAGTGGATGACCACGCCCCAGACAGTGTTACGGGCTCTCCTTATCTTAGGATGTTCAGGTAAGATCTTGGAACCTGTATTCAAGGGGAACGCTAAGGGTGTTACGCAGTGATGTTACCAGCCATTCTCATTTGGGGGGGGGGGGGGGGGGGGGGGGAGCGGGGGCAAAGACATAATATGGCGGTATGGGCTATTTCGTGTATCGGACCATTCATTCTTGCATTTTTTCCCCCTCATATTTTTTTTATTCTATCTTATTTGATTTTATTAATATATTTTTAAAAATTCATTTATTCAATTATTTATTTATTTATTTACATATTTAGTTTTTATTTATTCCTTATTATTTTTATTATTATTAGGGCCTACTATATTTATATATATTTTTTTTGGGGGGGAACAGGGGAAAAGACATGTTTTTGAGGTGGGGGCTATTTCGTGTATCGAGCCATTCATTTTTGCATTTATTTAAATATCATTCGGGGGGCAAGGTGGGGGAGGGGCAAGGGCTCTGAGGGGGTAGCTACCAACCCCTGTCCGCTCCCTCTGGTGTTGCGATTTGTTAACTGAGTGCTGATAATATGTTAGGATCATTCAATTTGACTTTTACTAAAAATATCTGTTGGACAACATATTGCGATTCCATGCATCAGCAATGAAGCGCACGATTATTTTCAGCTTGTCCGTTAGGCCCTACCGACGTATGATTATGAAATTAAAATGTCTTCATCTTAATGATAAAATTATGCGTTTCGAAAAACATGTTTGTCTATGGTCAGGTTACCACGTTTTCACTGCTTATATTTTGGGCTATTATACTGGGTGGTCCACATTATGATTTTTACGAATCCCGCAATTATCAAGAAACATATCATCCAGGAAAATGAGGCAAATGTGTGTTTTTTCAAATTTTCATTGAAATCGTAATGTGCTCGAGTTTCCCACTTCCTGCAATCAGCCAGATACATTATTCTTAATTTCTGTAATTTAGGCCTGTGTTGTTATTCTGTGGCGTTTAAGTTAATTAGTAGATTTCACACAAAGGTTTTTCCAAGGGTGACAACATTGTTTATGTTTACATCTTTTTCCAAACATGATTACTACCGTGAAACAAGTTTATAGCAATTTGTTTTAGATATTTCTTTAAAAAATTTAGATATTTTATTTTCTCATTTATGTTTTGATATAGTTATACGGGCCACTGTCACCGAGTGTTTGTCTTTCAAAGAAAACATTAACGTTTTTTACGGAATCACCTTTTTAGTTTCTTGTCCCCCCCACCCCCCCCCCCCCCCCCCCCACTTTAGTCATTCTGACTCCACCCATGAGATTGTATCTTCATTATGAAAGTTGTGTTAAGTAGCTGCATCCAGAATTGATGATATTCTTTAGCATTGTCAGGTCAAAGATCAAGCAATCGAAGGATGAAGTCGCAATTAAAATATTGTTTTGTTTTATGCTGTAGTTTGTTGCTGAGTTATTGTTTTTTTTATGAAGGCTAATTAATGTTTATTCTATTGATTGAATTATTTGTGTATACATTTGCTCGCATGCACGAGTTTTTAATTAAAATTATCGTAAAATTAGCCCATTGTGAATCTTTCTTCGTTAAAAATGGTATACCTACACTCTGTGAGAACGATGCTGTAATATGTTGCATTCTTAAAAAAACACAAAGAAAAAACTATGTTCTTGTAATGATTTTCTCCGATGGATCATCGTCAACTTTAAAGGCATGTAAGTTTAACTCAACTCAAAGTTTTAAAAGATAAAGCTAACCTGTCAACACTTCATTTTTTTTTTTTAGAAACGTATTTCTTTGAGTACATTTTGTGTGATCGTTTCGTATGCAATAATTCAACATTAATTAGGTTGCCATCGAATCATCATTGTAAAAGACAATGAAGAGGCACGATCCTAATAAGCCAAGGATTGAATAGTGGAGTGCTTTTAAAAGAGAATACAAAAAAACCATAAATTAAACAAGTAATTAATTAAGACAAAGACATAGATAAACGTATATTGGTCGTGTGACAAGAAATATAGCGAAACCATTTTTTGTTTTGCTCGAGCGAAACCATTTTTTGTTTTGCTCGAAAGGTTAAGTTTTAGTGCAATTGAGTGTCTTCTCAAACTATTTTAGGTTCTTGCCGTGTTTGTCAGTCACTTCCCGTTTCAAAATATCCGGGCCCAAATGTGGCGCTGCTTACCGCGGAACTTTGAGCTTGTACGGTCCACAGAATCACAAAAGGGCGACGTAAGCGAAGAAATTATGGTTAGCAGTGCCATGAAATTGGGCCCTGGTCAACGTTAGTGTTCACTCGAAATATTAATTTTCCCTCAAAACAATAATTCGTTCCCCGAATAGTTCAGTTCATGATTCTTTATTCGCATCTGATGACGCACATTATTATTTCTCTCCCTCGAAAAAACATTTCGAGGGAACGAAATATTTTTCGGGGGAAGGAAATATTATTTCGAGCGTCCCAAAAACCATTTCGGGGAAACAAAATAGTATTATGATGGAACGGAATAATATTCCAGACGTTAATAAACATAAGAACCTGTCCCTTTATGGCCTCCGTAACCACTGACTCGTGTACTAACTAAATCTCTCAAAGTAAGGTTACTTGAGAAGGTCGGCTGTCAAAATGTATCACTGTCACATCATAATTCACCTGCTTAATTAATGTTTAAAATGTGTCTTTTCTCCACCAAGGGACACAAGTTATTGGGAATGAAGCCAAGAATCTTACCAAGGATCTGCTGAGCAAGTATGGGTCGAAGGATGTCATACCAGTGTTGAACTTGTCGCAACCGCTTCACGTCACATTGCGAATACTCGTAGCGCAAATCGTAGAATTTGTGAGTCAATATTCTGATGCACACCCAAAGTTTTCTTGATTTTCCCAGGAATCACCCGGGGTTTTTGTTCACGGGAAACGGCTATGAAATGTGAACAGGGTTACAAGCCAATACTATGTTGTCAATTGGTCATCCAATAAATTGCTACAGGGTCACTCAAAGAGTATGGCATGGGGGTGGGGGAGGCGGTGGTCAGAGACTATGATTTTAGAAGGCGATTTTAAATGTTGATATGTCCATAAATTCAACAAGGGAAACGAAACAAATATTTGGAAAATAGTAATTTCAAAATCTAGCAAGTAATCATGTTGATTTTGTTGCATAAAGAGAGATGAGATATTACTACATACATGAACATGAATGCGTTGACACGCACAGCTTTGTCTTGATGAGTAGGCTTAGGCCTACTTTTGGTGGTAGAGTGGGGCTTAAAAAGTCATTCTTTCTGAACGTCCTTGTTGAAAGATTTTGAAAGTTTGAACTACTCAAAACCCCAAGTTAAAACCAATTGATGACTAGTTTCACATCCATGCGTATTGAGCAAGCTTTGCTAATTTTGTACTTTAGTTGAGAACTCCAATAAAGATACATGGGGAAACACGAACAGGCAACTTGTTGATGTCTCGAGATCAATAGGCTTATATATTGGATATTTTACAGGATGAACCTCGGCAGCAGTTGACATTGGACGTTTGGCAAAAGTTGGTAAGTATAGTCAGCTTATATGTTTTTTCTATTGTCTGTTTATCAGGGGCCATTGGCAATGCTTAACAGTAAACAAATGTTCGTGCTATTTAAAGCAAGAGTTTGCTTAAGCATAAGTGTACTGTACAGTTAGAAATAGCTTAATTGGGCGGCCAGCTTGAGCGTTCACCGTGGACTTTCATGATTACGTCACTTGTTTGTGTCAGGGTCTACGGTCTGAGAACCTGGGGGAGGTGAGCCTATTTCTTCTCACTGAAGGGTTGGAGAATTCCTTCTTCCGAGGGATCGAGGAAAACATGCACATAAATCTTAATTGTTGATGTTGATCATTTAATTCTCGATGATTACAATACAGGTGGACGAATTATGATGGACGATACGCAACCAAAGGAAGCAATGAAATAAAATAAAAATATAACAAAAATCAGAACAACCATGTTTTAGACAACATACAATACTCAATTTAAATTAAGTAAAGCTAGCACTACCAGTAAATTGCAATCCAAGTTGTAAACAAAGAGTTCCATAATCTTTTGTTAATGTTTGTGATGTTTATAAGAAACTGGTCAAATAAGTTGACTAACTTACCCAACACCAAAGGGGGCAAGCAACTACTGTGAACTGTTCACTACGGCCAACGCAGTCAAAATAAAGCTGCAACGACGTACCATGTACATGATTTTATACGGCAGGTCTATTTGTAAGACAATGAAAGTTATAAGATCTATCCAAAAGTTGAGATTTATATAATAAAGCAACCTACTCACCAGCTACACGAACAACTCCTGCACAAGCTCTCACCAAATAGCACGAAGTATCAGTGCAAAGAAATGAAGGCACTAAAAGTGTGTTTTATGGATTTACGAGTCTCGGAAAGAATTGACTGTACGAACAACCAGCATTATGGGTTAAGGAGTCCAATTTAATAACAAATAAATTATAATTAACTAACATTACTACTTTATAGAAAACGTTACTAGTTTCTTAATCAGTTGGTCTGCATTGCTTAAAGATCACAACCAGGTCATGTAAGACCAACTGATCAAATTAATTTTGGATTACAAAAACGTTTTGTTTACTTTAGTTTTATCTTTAAAAACACAATCTAACATTTGAGCAATACTATAACTTAGACCGAAATTCTTAATAAATATTTGTTGCTAAGAATACTTTATCTGTAGCCATCATGGCTTACGTCTGGCACAAAATAAATCTCATATAAATCCCTTAAGTTGTTCCTATAATAGTTGACATATTTTACTTTTGAATATGTCCAAATAGGCATATAATTCATGGCACTTTCTTTGCCTTTATCAATCATTGAACACGTGGTAGCTTTATGTGGGGCAAACCGCCCTTTCTACTAATATCTAAGTATATCAAAGTACATAGTACATGTAGAGGGTCCTCTACGAGAAAACGGAGGTAGGTGGGGATGGAGGTGGAAAAGCCATCACCGTTCTCCAAGGGATGTCGAACGAAAGTGAAACCGTTCTCCAAGGGATGTCGAACGACAGTGAATGCACGTTTCTCTAAGCCTTATGGTGTTTGAAATGCATGGTAAAACCACATTGGACTGTAAAACCCACCAATTGTTCGTGTTCGGTCAGATGAATGCCAAATATTACGTAACAGACAAATTGAGCCACCAGGTAGGTGAAAGCACCTAATTACGGGAAACCTCATAGTGCCACAACCCTCTAGCAAGCCCAAAACCCGACTCGAGCTCCATAAATCAGATTAACCTTAGCGATTAATCTGGGTTTTATGGATTTACGAGTCTCGGAAAGAATTGACTGTACGAACAACCAGCATTATGGGTTAAGGAGTCCAATTTAATAACAAATAAATTATAATTAACTAACATTACTACTTTATAGAAAACGTTACTAGTTTCTTAATCAGTTGGTCTGCATTGCTTAAAGATCACAACCAGGTCATGTAAGACCAACTGATCAAATTAATTTTGGATTACAAAAACGTTTTGTTTACTTTAGTTTTATCTTTAAAAACACAATCTAACATTTGAGCAATACTATAACTTAGACCGAAATTCTTAATAAATATTTGTTGCTAAGAATACTTTATCTGTAGCCATCATGGCTTACGTCTGGCACAAAATAAATCTCATATAAATCCCTTAAATCGTCTCAAGTGTAAATACTTGTTAAGAGCATCCACTGGACAAAACTCATCATACGTGCTTGTAATCTTTATGCAAACTGTTCTACCCTTGGAATGCTTAAAACAATTAAAATGTATCTTTAATCCGGGACTATCTTCCGAAATGTGAATGTTCTCAAGCTTTAAGATATTACTCGTATTCTTATTAGACACTGTAATTTCTCCGACGCGTAAAAACGCCGCGAAAGCTAATAGGAACATACTTTTGTACAAAGCTTTTTGGTAAAATGTATGCGAACAATGTTCCAATGCATCTACAAGCCTATGAAGTATGTGCAAGGTGATGGGTAATCTTACATCAAACTTGGGCTTCTCCTTTTGTATCCCATTTATAGCTTTCCGGACGAGAAATGACTGACCCGGTTCCGACATATTATGTAACTTATGTAGGAAATTAATTGCAGAAACATATGTCAAAATCGTACTGACCGCATATTTAGTCTCATATAAGTAAGCTACAAATAACGCCATTACTATAGGTGGTACGGGCATTAAATTGCTAAAACCATACTTCCTGACAAATTTTACAAAGTGATTTTGGGCTCTTTGGTATGTTTTCATCTTAGAATCAGACATCGATTTGTTTAGTAAGCTTAAAAGCCCTGGTACCAACTCTGCGGTTGTATTTCGACTGGCAGAGATACTGGGTGTTCCTTCGCTTTCGGGGCCAATTGCTTGAACTCCTCGATCTGTAGACGAGAAAGTTTATCTGCCAGTATATTTATATGACCCGGTACATGCACTGCCTTAAACTGGATATTAAACAGCATACTGTTTATCACCAATTTACGAACCAGAGCCATTACTTTTACTTCTTTGGTAGTATTAGAATTGATGATATGCACCAGCGCTTGGTTGTCGGTGTGCAATAGTATCCTTTTATTTGCCAAGTCTTGACCCCAGACACAAATTGCTGCAACAATGGGATACAACTCTTTCAGTGTAATATTTTCTTTGGACCATGACACCGGCCATTTACCATAAAACCATTCTCTGTCCAATATAGCCCCGTACCCCAAAGAGCCAGAAGCATCTGTGTACAAGTGCAGAGTCTGGTCTGCTATCCATTGATCCGATAGAAAAAATGCTTTACCGTTAAATTGCTGCAAAAACAATAGCCATGCTTGTAAATCCAATTTTGCCTGAGCTGTTAAACGGATAAAATGCCAATGACATTTTATGCCTATAGTTAAATTAATTAGCCTTCTCAAAAAGGCGCGACCGGGAACCACAACCTTACAGGCGAAATTCAGAAAACCAATAATGGACTGCAACTCACGTAAAGTAACTTTGGCCTTTTTATGGCATTACTGGTTATGCCTAAAGCTTTGACCAACTTGTCTGCTGGTAAACGGGCCGCCTTTGCTACTGTGTCTAATTCAATTCCTGCAAACGTTAGGCATGTTGTTGGCCCTTCAGTTTTTTCCGGTGCCAGCGGAATACCTAAGATATCACACAACCTTTGAAAACCCCTTAAGTCGTGAAGCCCCTGCTGAAAGGAAGATGATATGATCAAAAAATCATCAAGAATATGAACTAAGCCCGCAGGCCCGAGTTCATTTTTTGCTATCCATTCAATCGCTGTACTAAATTCTTCGAATATTGCACAGCTGGAACGACAACCCATGGGTAAAGTTTTGTCGTAAAAGAATTGGTTTTCCCAAGTTAGCCCTAGCAGATGATGGTCGCTAGGATGGACCGGTATAATTTTAAAAGCAGACTTTATGTCTAATTTAGACATTACGCAACCGGAGTCTAAACGCTTCAAAATTGTTATTGCATCGTCTGTTGACGCATAGTGTACAGTTGCCATACAATCAGGAATGCCGTCATTAATTGAGCCATTTGTGGGGTAGGACAAGTGATGAATAATTCGAAATGATCCTGCTTGTTTTTTGGGAACAACCCCAATTGGGCTGACGCAAAAATTGTCGAGTGGCATATCTTTAAAGGGCCCAGCTAGTCTACAGCATTTAACCTCAGTATCCAGTTTTTCTGAGACTATTGTGGGATTGTTTAGAGCCGACTTCAAATTTGTTGACACTCTAGCCTTCTGTGCGCCAGCAAAACCGAGGTTAAACCCAACCGTAAAACCATCAACCAAATATTTAACTTTTTCAGGATCATAACCCTGCAGTTTAATTTCAAGCATATCTCTATTTATTGGTGTTGTTGGTTTGTCCAAAGCTAGCAGCGAACCGGCCTCTCCCTGTTCTGCCCCTAGGTGCGGTGAATCTGTTGTTGTTTGACACGACTGTGTTAGGTCCAGCTGCATTGGCTTGTGTGAACTGTCCCCCTGCACGAAAACGTTGTTGAAAACGTTGATCGCACTTAAAGGGAGGGTGTTTACCCATACATTTTGGGCAGTTATGTTTGTAACCACATACCCCATCACATGCTTGACCACGTAAAAAGCGGAAACAAAATCCAAGTCGTGGTTGATTTCCAAAAGCCTGTGAAGAAGTTAAACCCCATGGCCTCGCTTGATAATTTCCGCGTCTAACCTCACCAACGGCATTGAACCCTCTCAGTGATTTAAGGTAAAGTTCCGTGTGGAAATGGTCCCACGGAAAAGCCATGGTTTGGCGCAACTTCCGAAAGGCAACATCATATACGTTGAAGTTGCCCCCATCGCCTGCTATCTGACGTATCAGCTCACCATATTTGAGAAGCTTACCAGCTTCAGATGCAAACTTTTGTATGTATACAGCGGAAAAAATTGCAAAAGCTGAAACCCACTCGCTAATTGTTTTTGGCACCTTTTTATTGGCTGGCATTAAGCATAAAGACTTTTCTCCATTTGTTATTTGTTGAACCATAATTTTGGAATGGACTGCTTCTGTAGGGTTGAGCAGACAGCCAAACTCAATGTACTCATTGGCCCAAATCTTTTCTTTAGTTTCCTTATTAACCGCAAAGTCTAGAGGTAAAGGAGCAGAAAAGGGGACCGACCCGCCAACACCCAGTGACTCACCTAAACTAGGTAGCGAGGCGACAAGCCCCAGTCCCAGAGAACCACCAGGATACGGCCCCAGTCCGCATCCTAGCGCCTCCCTGGTATTAGCAACAGCCAAGACAGGAGCTGGCCCATGGCCAGCCCCCGTCAAAGTTGTTACTGCATTTGTATTTGTGACGTTGTTTGACGCCTGTTGTGGAACTGACTCTGTAGCATGTAGCCCCCCAACTGTATTCTGAGGTGTCCAAGTGGACGCCGTTGCTGTTGGACGCATACTATGCGAGCCAATCGCCGTAACTGCACCACCTTGACACTGTGTGGGCCTACTTGCTGATGTCGGGAAAACTGTGTTAAGCTCTGACTGGACTGCTAGCCGAATGTGATCAGCTATGGCATCCACCACTGAGGACGTGTCTAACGACAGCTGCACTGTTGGCTCTTGATCCTGCGTTTCAGCTCTAACTTGGCCCACCGTCGCAGGAGATGCAGCAGTGGTGTCTTGCCCAGTCTGTAGTGGAGCTACGTTTTCAATGACTGTCCCGGAGGTGCTGTCCACAGCCTTTTTGCGAGGTCGCAAACGCTTTCTCGACTCTTCATGAGCCGAACTGTCAACCACGGGACGTTTTTTACGTGGCATCCTGTAACAGTAATCAAACTAAGAAAACCGCAGCCATCTGATATTAAATTATTATTTTTTTTTTATTTTTTTTATTTTTTATTTTTTTATTATTATTATTATTATTATTATTATTATTATTATTATTATTATATTTTTTTTTTTTTATTTTTATTTTTTTTTTAACTCCTTGGCCGATGCCTTTATATTGACAACGACAACAATTATAATTTTTTTTTTTTTAATTTATTGTAATTGTTTATCTCGATTTGAACCACTTATACAAAATAATTACCATAATAATCATCTACAACCTCAAAGCCCCAACATGTGGCGACTAAATCAAGACTGTATCAACGTTGATACAAAACAAACTGACCGCATAAAGCAATAAGACGACCACTTTATGATACCAAATAGCTCTCCATACCAGCAGCTAACGCTGAAATGGGCCATTCTAAAAATAAAAAGGCTAGGGCAGAAGCATCATGCCCTTTTAACAGCACTCCAAAACAACAGCTAACAGTTGATTGGGCCGTCCTTTTAAAGTAAATTACAGTTGTTGTTGCCTGATAATATAATAATATCGAAGACATTACCTTGGCAATTTTAACAAACCTGTAACATACTTTAAACCAAAACATAAAGCCTTGTTACAAAACGGGTAAGCCACGTAATACTGCTAATAATATAGCATTGCGGTCAGATATATAAAGCTCATTTATTTTTGAGCAACTGGCCAAACAAAGCCCTCTCGTCAACCTGGAACCGAGCAAATAGCTTTAAGGGCTCCCCTGTAACAGCTTAGGTTGTACTTGTGAACATCCACACTATTTATTTCTACTGATAAAACCATTTTTTATTTTTTATTTTTTTTTTAAATGATTTCAAACAGACCATGCTGTACCGGTAAAAGGTTGGCGAAGTGCACTTGTTAAAATACATCGCTTATTAAAGTGATGCGGTAATGTTCTGGCCAAACAATACAGCCCCACGTATGAACACCTTAGAGTTTCCAAAAGTTTATCTATCTTTAACCGTGTCTTTAAATCTGACACGTTGGAATCTTATTTGTAGATGAGTGAACAGAATATGTATGAATTTACCATGTACTCATTATCTAAACATGTACAGTGCTGACCGGGAATGGGTGGTCCCCTCCGCCGGGGATCCTCGCCCACATTGCCCATTTCCAAGCTTGTTTTTCCCTTGGTGGTATCCCCTGGGTGTGATCACTCTGTTTCGGTCGGTACTTAACTAGCAGACCTGCAAGGCCGTTGTGTTTAGTTTTTGTCCAGTGTTTTGTTTACGTCCTTCGTTCTATTTGTTGTTAGTGTTTAGTTAAATTTATCATTGAGTTTACATGCATGTGCATTGAGATATATTTTTACTATTTTTTGAACTCGCCTCGCCCTCGGACCTTTTGGTTCGCCGAAGTGTAATTAATAGGGCCTATGTGTCTAAATGCAAATGCATGTCTTTAGGGACCATTGCCTACAAGCTCTGCTTCTAAAATGGATCCCTCTGCGGTATCATATTTATTTTCATCTTGATATATCTTTACTGTATTGTATTCTTTAAACTGATCGCTCTTGAGTGATAATGTATTTTTTTAGTTGTTGATACTGTGGTAAATAAAATGAACCTATGAACCTATGAACCTATGACTTATAGTATTTATATAATCCCCGCGATGACAAATGAACCCCGTCAGGGCTCAGGATTGACCCTCTCTCGGCTGTATTTGGTTGAGTCATCCCTCTATGCTTCCAGTATTTGATGTGTGTATGATTTTTACAGTTTGCTTTCAGGAAACAATTCGTTCGATCCACTAACGAATTAAACTCGCCCACTGCTAAGTCCGATTGACAGTACCGACCCTTGCTCCTATGTAAAATCTGACAGATGAAGACAACTTTGGCCCCAGATTGTTTCTGTATTTTAAGGGAAACAGCGAGCAAGTTAGCACCAACTGAGCAAGGATCGTCAGTTTTGCACAAATCATTTGTGCCACACTGTAAAATAATTATTTGTGGCGAATGCAAAGCAACTTGTTGTGTCCTAGCGCGGATGTGTTCAACACACCAACCCCCTTTGCAAACGCAATGCATCTCTACGTTTTCCAATCCCAAATTGGGTTTAAATGTCGGATGGGCCTTGCGCCTTATGGCACTGTGAAATCGCCTAACAAATGAATGACCCACCATCACCACCTTCGATTTTAAGTTATTATCAGTTTGTGCAAACCCTGGGTCCATACTCCTGAAAGCTCACTCTTAATCAAATACCGTAATAGAGAGAAAGGTCGTTTATATAAATACCCGTTTTACTTGGAGAACTTCTTGAGTTGACTGGTGTATCGACCTGCAACAGAAAAAGCTGTCCTAAAAGCCATCACCGTTCTCCAAGGGATGTCGAACGAAAGTGAAACCGTTCTCCAAGGGATGTCGAACGACAGTGAATGCACGTTTCTCTAAGCCTTATGGTGTTTGAAATGCATGGTAAAACCACATTGGACTGTAAAACCCACCAATTGTTCGTGTTCGGTCAGATGAATGCCAAATATTACGTAACAGACAAATTGAGCCACCAGGTAGGTGAAAGCACCTAATTACGGGAAACCTCATAGTGCCACAACCCTCTAGCAAGCCCAAAACCCGACTCGAGCTCCATAAATCAGATTAACCTTAGCGATTAATCTGGGTTTTATGGGTTCTATACCCCGTACACGACGACAACAAAGTTCAATGGCTGCCACTGTCTTTTGCAAAAGGCATAGGATCGCGCACACTACATTCCCACACACAGTTCCGTACAACGTCAGAACGCCTCACACCAAAACAATTCGCGACTAAAAACTAGTTGATTTCGTGAATCTGGAGAGTAGGACTAATATAACTACATCCAATACGTATCTAACAGGTATTTCTTGAATCATTGTGACCAGGGAATAATTACAATCGGAATAAATAAAATAATTAAACTCTGATTGGAACTACAAATTGTCGAACGGACACCAAAATATACGAGAGTGTGAATAGGCTGCAACTAGGCTACGTCATAGTATATTAAAGGGATTACATTAAAGGGATTACATTAAAGAGATTACATTAAATGGATTTCAAGCGATGACGTTCTTAGGCATCTGAAAGCACACAATTATATGCAACAAGGGTAGTTTTTCCTTCAATATTTCTTACAACTTGGATGAATTATTGAGCCCAAATTTTTGCATGTTTATTATTTTTTGCGTATGTTTGGACACAGCAAGTGAGGATACTGGTCATTGACAATTGCCAAAAGTATATACTGTAAAATATTTCAGTTTCCTTAGAAAGTATAAACGCCGTTCTCCTTTAGTGGCAAGCGATTTACGATGGTCAGACCATTGATAGAGTATCATCAATGGTTGTGCCTATAAATACTTGTATGAATATACTATATCGATACCATTATAATGAGAGATGGATTGACATTCAGGTTAGTGTAGCTTCTCTATAGTAGTCGATGGGGTTTGATTGTGTTGAATGTAGATGAGAAGTCCAAGAAAGTGGCCCGCATAACAACCAACCTTTTCGCCACATTTGATTAAGAATTGCCTCACCTGCAGATTTGTTTGGTTGGTAAGCATGTAAGCAAATTGGAATGTATCAATGCAATTGAGAAGCGGCTGTAGAAGCAATCTCATGATGATTCCCTTTAATATACATTTCATTGTCGGTGAGGTTAATGCAATTTGACGTTAATCTTTTAACTCTGACGGTCTAGTCGAGTTGGGTAGGCCTACTGGAACAATGGAAGCAGATTTCCAGCAAAATGGAATTAAACGCAAGTCTGTTGGCTGCGCTGCTGGAAAAGAACTGAGTAAATAGGGAACTGCAAGTTGTTTGGCACAGACTTTAAAAACCCTTCCAGAGTTTTTCTACGGAATCGCTGCTTCTCGGGGATTTAAGTTGAACATTTTTTTTTCATCACTGACTTCGATTTGCTGGCTTTCCGTATCAGTGCACAGAGCTGAGCATAACGAGATGTGATCTCTGAAACTTTGAGTGTCAAAGCGACTGTAGACTATAGATGAAGGGTTTTCTAAATTTCTAAATGAGTCATGTTTCTTTTTCACCTGTTATGTTTCGTAGACACTGCCAGGACTCTCGTGCATCATTTTTAGTTTTCCAATTTTTAGTTTTTGTTTATATTTAAGGAACAAGATGAACAACTAAATGGTCAGAACGGCCAATTCCTGGTCTTATGATTGACGTGTAGTTCATTGAACCAAAGCAGCGGTATGGTGTCTCCCCTTGTCGCCTCATCCACATAATTGTAGGTAATGAGGAAGGCTTTCACTAAGATTGCAATGGTTGAAATCACCAAAAATTGAATTTTAGTGAGTGTGGTGACGAGTCCTCCATCTGTTGAACTGCGTCATATTTTTGTGTCACACCTACTGCATTATTTGCATCTGGTGCAAAGTACCCACAAGGAATATATAAACTTGATTGAACTCCCCTCAATTATTTGGCTTAAAGGTATTATACAGGATTGGCAGAGCTGACAAAATAATCACAGACAGTGTTCATGTTTTGTGTAATCAACCACATACATGAAATAACAAACCTGTGCAAATTTGAGCTCAATTTGTCATCGAGGTCACGAGAAAATAGTGAAAAGAGACCTTATGTGTTTTCTGTTTTTCAAACATCGAGTTTATTATCGCGCGCGATAAAAACTATTGTTTTACTCATTTCTCAGAAACGATAGCATTTTAGGCAGAAATATTTTAAGGAACTCTTTCTACCATTACTTACTTTAAATCAAGTAAGTTATGTGTGAATCTGTGAACATTTGTGTTTTTCGATCTTACCAATAGTGTACAGGGCCTTTAAATCATAAATTTAGGCTATAGACCCCTTGCATATGACATCACACGCTAAAAAGCGCCCTCACTGAGGCCAAAAAGCGCCCTCACTGAGGTCAAAGGAGGCAGATGATTGGACGATAGGTGTTCTTTGTGCGTAAAATAGTGTGCGTGACCTCAGGGTCCATTTAGCGTTCCGCGTTTTTATGCAAGGGGTCTATTGCACCCTTGCACCAACGTCACATGCGGCTATTCTATATGCCACGCTCACCATTTTATTTTGGGAGTCATATACCAAATAATGGTCAAAACCTAAAATAATCACTACACTAAACACACGAAGGCGTGACCAAGATTAATGTGATGATGACGTCAGGTGAATTTGGTACATTTTTAGTTTTGTTTGTTTTTTGGCTTGGGTGTTGGAGATTGTATTATTTTATTTATTGGGGTGGTTGTTTTGGGGGTGTTTGTTTGTTGGGGTGTCGGGTTGTTTGTTTGTTTGTTTATCTGTCTTGTCATTTTCGCATGCCAACCATGGTTATACAGTCTCATCTTTAGGCCTATGTTACATATTTTTCAAAATCAACATAATGTATCCAGACCTGTGAAAAAACAGAATCCGGCTACAGTTTTGTTTCAACAAGGAGTAATTGATGCATGCTTCCAACAAGGTTATCTCAATTTATTATTATACACAGTAGCCGTGTGAGTGTATAGTAGCAGCTCAGTGTAGCTCAAAGTGGGGGGAGGGGGGGGGGGGGGGGGAATGCGGACTTGAGCATTGATGTAATGTAATAACTTCAATTATATTACCTTATAGTATTCCCTAATGTTATTACCACGCTATTACACAAAAAGTATCCTTTCACGGATATTATACAATTATTTGGTGCTTGAGTGCATGGTCGCAGAATATAACCCCGAGGTCTTATAACCTCACTAGATCCTTGTCATTTGATTTTTTTCCACAATATTCCCTAAATACAAAGACACGGAAACTTGAACACACACACTGAAACTAAAAAAAACAAGAAAAGTAGTGTTTGGTAAACACAAATGCCCCGCAAGCTAGTCTGTTTCTTGACATTTGACCTAGGTGGTCCAAAAACAATAGGCTTCTAAATCCTAAAACCAATCCAAACGCCAGTTTAGAGTTTATATGCCAAGTCTTTCTGAAAACATCACTGGCACCTTTCTTTTGTTTTAGCCATAATGAGCTTGACATTATGGCCTCGGGTCCAAAAGCAATAGGCTTCTTTGGGATCCCGAGACCAACCCACAAACCAAGTTTGGAGTTGATATGACAAGTACTTCTCAAGGTATTGCTCAGACAACATATCTTTTGTTTTAGCCATAATGAGCTTGACATTTGGCCTAGGGTCCAACAACGACAGACCTCATGGAGTAAGTCAGGTTTCGCGGTCTAAATCTGGTCACAAGTTATTTTAATTTCACACTTAGAAATTAACTTAATCAGGACTGATCATGCACCACATCAAGAGTCCCCAACCAACCCTTTTCTTTCTCCTTCTTCTTGTGCCTCCTCCACACAACACTTTTCATAAAATGTCACAAACTTAGCTCCGTATATTTTTTTATTTTTTCTTCCCTTCATGCCGAGTGTATGCAATGTCTAGATCTTTTATAACTAGTCGTTACACTCATTATATGCATTATATGGAACAGTGAAATCCTCTACTCCACGGTGGTGTCTTTCTGCATTCAAACAAATAAAATCGGTTAAAATTGATAAATAGGCTGCATTTTAGCTGGCAGAGTTATAGTTAAATTTTCATCATCCTCTTCTCTACATATTGCCCACCCCCTTGATTGCTCACTATGTTGAATAAATAGCTTGTACTTTTTCATTAAAGTGACATAATCGTTGATTTAAAATAAATATTTCATTAAAATAGTCAAAAACAGTTGTCTCTTCCTTTCCTCTTGTTGAGTTCACATAATTATATAGTTCAAACTTAGTTCAATTCTTAACACTTTATTTGTTGTCTGTTTTTATACCATGCAGCCTAATAATACAGAGAGTCATTTGAAGTGTATCAATGATATTTATGATTATATAGCCTTTCATGTTTGGTACAAGCCCTAACCGTCAGACAAAAACTAAATCAACGAGAAAAACAGTAACGAATTGTTGTACAAAATACCAATAACGCTCGTCCCGCAATTATTTTGATTTTTGAGAAAACAAAAGATACTTCTTGTAATATATATAAAACAAACCAAAAACAAGCAAACATGTTGTTTAAATATATGCTGTTTCCATTGATATTAGTAGGCACTAAATTTAAAATTTCATTGACAAAATAAAAACTTTTGGGTTAACTCACGAATTTAATATTTAGTGCTATCGGGTTCTGATCTGATTCAGTGACAGAGAAACACTGGCAAACTTATAATCATCTGAATATTAGACATGGTTACTGCGCTGTTTTTCTTTGCCCCCAAGTCCAGTCTTAATATTTGAAAACTAATAATAGAAATCTCCTAAAAGCATGAATTAAAATCTCGTTACGGGAACAAATTTGGCTTATATTATCAACAATACAAGGTTTAGATTCATCGTACTTGATTGCTCATAATGCTGATAACATTTTGAAAAATTAACACACTATATAGTACGGTTTTCTATGAACCTTTCTGCTGGACAAATTAATGCGCAATATTTATACATTATGCCTAAATCTTTGCAATTATAAAACACCAACCACTTAAAACGCGCTAGGCTCAGCAACAGATCGAGCATGCGTACAATGCAGAAACTGCGTCCCATCGCGCGACGACTATAAACTGTGCAAAAAATTGCCAGCGTCCAGCGCCCCTCAGCGTTCGACGATTACCATCGCGCAACCGACTATAAACCGGCCTTAAAAAATGCAAAAAAAATTACGTAAAAACATGTATACTATCTTCACATTTTTTGTATCACATTGATAACAAAGCAAACACAATCAATTGCATGATTTTGAGTTTTTTTTCATTCATCATAACATTCTACTATTTATGTGTGGTAATGCCCTTGTGAATTAGTATTGGGTTTTTAATTCACATACCTGTTATGTATCTGATGCTGATCAACTTTCCACTCAATACTTGTTTTTTCTGTAGTCTGCTCCGCTTCACTAAAGGATGTGTACATCTTCCACAGAATTTACCATTTGATGCTGTAAAAAATAAAAGTTCGAAATTTCAGAAACCAAAAATCATCAAAACATTTTGTATTAACTTTAAAATGTTATAAGGCAAATACAAAGTATCCATTATTTAACTTTATACTGCAAACAAACAAGCAACATGGGATCCAAGTTGTACTTAATAGAATGCAAATCTCTCAAACAACCCACTCCTTCCACCGTTTTTGGCGTTTTAACTTATATTGGTGGAATAAAATAAACATTACTTGAACGTTCTTGTTGTTGTGGCTGCATACACATTTGTAAAAACACTAGTTGCTCCTCACGAAAAATTTTATTCGTGAGGAGCGCAACTAGTGTTTTTACAAATGTGTATGCAGCCACAACAACAAGAACGTTCAAGTAATGTTTATTTTACCCAGTCAGTTTCCCTTGTGGTTTGTTATTTGATATCTGATATCTTGCTGTTTCCATTGATATTAGTAGGCACTAAATTTAAAATTTCATTGACAAAATAAAAACTTTTGGGTTAACTCACGAATTTAATATTTAGTGCTATCGGGTTCTGATCTGATTCAGTGACAGAGAAACACTGGCAAACTTATAATCATCTGAATATTAGACATGGTTACTGCGCTGTTTTTCTTTGCCCCCAAGTCCAGTCTTAATATTTGAAAACTAATAATAGAAATCTCCTAAAAGCATGAATTAAAATCTCGTTACGGGAACAAATTTGGCTTATATTATCAACAATACAAGGTTTAGATTCATCGTACTTGATTGCTCATAATGCTGATAACATTTTGAAAAATTAACACACTATATAGTACGGTTTTCTATGAACCTTTCTGCTGGACAAATTAATGCGCAATATTTATACATTATGCCTAAATCTTTGCAATTATAAAACACCAACCACTTAAAACGCGCTAGGCTCAGCAACAGATCGAGCATGCGTACAATGCAGAAACTGCGTCCCATCGCGCGACGACTATAAACTGTGCAAAAAATTGCCAGCGTCCAGCGCCCCTCAGCGTTCGACGATTACCATCGCGCAACCGACTATAAACCGGCCTTAAAAAATGCAAAAAAAATTACGTAAAAACATGTATACTATCTTCACATTTTTTGTATCACATTGATAACAAAGCAAACACAATCAATTGCATGATTTTGAGTTTTTTTTCATTCATCATAACATTCTACTATTTATGTGTGGTAATGCCCTTGTGAATTAGTATTGGGTTTTTAATTCACATACCTGTTATGTATCTGATGCTGATCAACTTTCCACTCAATACTTGTTTTTTCTGTAGTCTGCTCCGCTTCACTAAAGGATGTGTACATCTTCCACAGAATTTACCATTTGATGCTGTAAAAAATAAAAGTTCGAAATTTCAGAAACCAAAAATCATCAAAACATTTTGTATTAACTTTAAAATGTTATAAGGCAAATACAAAGTATCCATTATTTAACTTTATACTGCAAACAAACAAGCAACATGGGATCCAAGTTGTACTTAATAGAATGCAAATCTCTCAAACAACCCACTCCTTCCACCGTTTTTGGCGTTTTAACTTATATTGGTGGAATAAAATAAACATTACTTGAACGTTCTTGTTGTTGTGGCTGCATACACATTTGTAAAAACACTAGTTGCTCCTCACGAAAAATTTTATTCGTGAGGAGCGCAACTAGTGTTTTTACAAATGTGTATGCAGCCACAACAACAAGAACGTTCAAGTAATGTTTATTTTACCCAGTCAGTTTCCCTTGTGGTTTGTTATTTGATATCTGATATCTTGCTGTTTCCATTGATATTAGTAGGCACTAAATTTAAAATTTCATTGACAAAATAAAAACTTTTGGGTTAACTCACGAATTTAATATTTAGTGCTATCGGGTTCTGATCTGATTCAGTGACAGAGAAACACTGGCAAACTTATAATCATCTGAATATTAGACATGGTTACTGCGCTGTTTTTCTTTGCCTCCAAGTCCAGTCTTAATATTTGAAAACTAATAATAGAAATCTCCTAAAAGCATGAATTAAAATCTCGTTACGGGAACAAATTTGGCTTATATTATCAACAATACAAGGTTTAGATTCATCGTACTTGATTGCTCATAATGCTGATAACATTTTGAAAAATTAACACACTATATAGTACGGTTTTCTATGAACCTTTCTGCTGGACAAATTAATGCGCAATATTTATACATTATGCCTAAATCTTTGCAATTATAAAACACCAACCACTTAAAACGCGCTAGGCTCAGCAACAGATCGAGCATGCGTACAATGCAGAAACTGCGTCCCATCGCGCGACGACTATAAACTGTGCAAAAAATTGCCAGCGTCCAGCGCCCCTCAGCGTTCGACGATTACCATCGCGCAACCGACTATAAACCGGCCTTAAAAAATGCAAAAAAAATTACGTAAAAACATGTATACTATCTTCACATTTTTTGTATCACATTGATAACAAAGCAAACACAATCAATTGCATGATTTTGAGTTTTTTTTCATTCATCATAACATTCTACTATTTATGTGTGGTAATGCCCTTGTGAATTAGTATTGGGTTTTTAATTCACATACCTGTTATGTATCTGATGCTGATCAACTTTCCACTCAATACTTGTTTTTTTCTGTAGTCTGCTCCGCTTCACTAAAGGATGTGTACATCTTCCACAGAATTTACCATTTGATGCTGTAAAAAATAAAAGTTCGAAATTTCAGAAACCAAAAATCATCAAAACATTTTGTATTAACTTTAAAATGTTATAAGGCAAATACAAAGTATCCATTATTTAACTTTATACTGCAAACAAACAAGCAACATGGGATCCAAGTTGTACTTAATAGAATGCAAATCTCTCAAACAACCCACTCCTTCCACCGTTTTTGGCGTTTTAACTTATATTGGTGGAATAAAATAAACATTACTTGAACGTTCTTGTTGTTGTGGCTGCATACACATTTGTAAAAACACTAGTTGCTCCTCACGAAAAATTTTATTCGTGAGGAGCAACTAGTGTTTTTACAAATGTGTATGCAGCCACAACAACAAGAACGTTCAAGTAATGTTTATTTTACCCAGTCAGTTTCCCTTGTGGTTTGTTATTTGATATCTGATATAAAAAGTCGCATCCCCTTATGGTGATTCCCTGGCTGCCGCTTCCCAGGTTGTATCGTATACTTGGGTGTGATCCTTGGCTACACGGCAGTCTACGGTTGAATGGCTTCTGACTGGCACCCACCGAACAAGGATATTGACAAATAGGGAGACCGCCATCATAGGGCTAGATAGCTCAGTTGGTAGAGCGCCGGCACGTCAATCCGGAGGTCGTTGGTTCAAATCCCGCTCTAGTCAATTTTTCCTTGTTCAACCCAAAATCAAAAAAGGTTGCTGTAAGTGTAACTTTCAGAACTGATTCTTCAAGTTTAAGTATAGAAACAAATTCAAGTTTTGTGCGATAAAATATAATTAAAAAACATTGCTACTACTAGTACTACCTACGACTATATATGTCAAGGTGCTGCAGCTAGAATAAATGTGACTCGTGAGATCAGTAAACTTAACTCAAGGAAGGGCATCAATTAAAACATGCAGCATAGACCAAATGGGTCGAATGACATTACCAAGTGTTCGATGTACAACATTGTATTACATTTTTAATAATTACTACATGACCTTCTTCATTCAGCAGAAGCAGTGACGACTAGTAGTGCATCCAAAGTACTGTGTGTATTTATATGCTACAAAAAACTGCCCCACTGAGTGGACGTTTTGTCGTTAATTTAACTGTTAAAAATACCCACACATTGACTGCAATATTACTGTATAATGAGTGCCCATGCAATTTCCTTCTTGTCGACACGTTCGTAACTTTTACCAGATCCACTAGTCGAACGTAATAAAGAAAAAACTAACTTTTTAGAGCACCGCTCAGCGAACAAAGTTATGGTCGTCCATTTTGTTTTATTGTAAGCAGTCGCTTGACAAATTAGCATATTCATCGTTTCTCAACAATCGAACAATTCTATTGGATGAAAAGTGAGGTCAGCGACCATGTCAAAGTTCAATTAGTTGAACTCTGTAGCGACGTCGCCAGCGACCATCGGCGACCGACTAGTCGCGATGCCTCAACGATGACTATAAACTGTGTCTTTTATGATCGCGCGTCAAGATTTCCATCGCACGACCATCGCGCGACCGACTATAAACCGGCCTAACAGCATGCACGCACACACACACACACCAGTGTGTAACAGCCTGCAATCGTGGACCCTCCTTTGTTCAACTCTTTGTGATAGCAACCGTTTACCACAAAGCTTTCCTTTGTGATAGCAACCGTGGACCTATTGTCATCTTTTGTTATAGGTCCCCGGTTTGAATGTGGTTACCTACTCACACACACACACTCTCGTGTTTATGGTGTCAACCGAGGACTTCTCTTTGTTCTCCCATTGTTTGGACATAGTTTTTTTTTTAGACTTCCCCATTGGTTTTGTACACGAAATCGAATCGAGGACGTCCTCGGTGTGACTTTTTCCCGGATCCCTTTTGTTAAAACCCTCTCCAAGTCCTCTCCACACACACACGGAAGGACATGTCGGAAACAGTATGCCCCTTCGGTGGCTTCGCCACCGCGGGGCGTAAACAAAAATAACTCCATGACTCCATCATGCAGCAGACAGACACCAACCTTGCCCCCTGTTACACGACTTGAGCCCGTTTCACATGAGATCTCAAAACGATGGTCGTTTGCAACGAAATCGCATCAGTGTAATAAAATCGCAAATTTGCGTCGCGTGAAATGAATCTTGCCTCTTTGGGAAGAACGGGCGGGAACGATTATTTCGGAAATGACGTTAACCCACTTTTCGACGCATTTACAAGCACCTATCGTATTCGCCATTTTAGGAGTCAAAGTGTACGCAACCTTGTTCCCAGGGGTGATCGATCTTGCCGTGCCAAGTTACCCATCACGCCTCGCTCGTACAACAAACGCGTATAAGTCAGGCCACGTTTAGCCCCACACAGAAAGGACCGATTTTCCCTCATTTTTGCCAACAAGTGTATAGTGTTAGTGAGCAGCTTAATACCCATATAGGTCTCCTATATTAACTTATGGAGCGTCGCCGATGTCTACATGGCAACATAAAGGATGAAACGTGAAGCGTGTTCAACTAATTAAATGACAAGGGTTTGTTAGGGGAAATAAATTCTTATTTACTATAAATTATTAGCAAGGGAATAATCTTGCACTATTGATTCGGTGTTGCATGCAGAGAACTAAATTATACTCTAATGTCATTTACTTGTCAGTTTATGTGGTTAATCGAGGCTAATGGTTTTTTATCATGAAATCCCACGTAGCAAATGTATGTCGCTCTGCCATGTCATCAATACGGAAAATCGGTCACATCCGCAACTGCCTTGACCGAAAATCCACACTCACTCTCATACATGCTTTCGTCACTTCTAGATTAGACACCTGCAACGCCCTTCTTGCGAACCTCCCAGCAAACGACATCAACAAGTTACAACGCATCCAGAACATCGCAGCAAGAATAACTGAACGAGCTACTTCCCGGACCTCCACCACATCCATACTATCCAATATACACTGGCTTCCCATAAACAAGCGGACACAATTCAAAGTACTACTCCTAACCTTCAAAGCACTCCACGGCATGGCACCACAGTATATCTCTGCACTCCTCCAACCATACGCCCCATCCCGCTCCCTACGATCCCAGTCCCAGAAACTTCTTCAAGTCCCAAGAGCACATACACAACACTATGGCCAACGCGCTTTCAGTATCTCAGCACCAACCCTGTGGAATCAACTCCCATCCAACATCCGTGCCGCACCAACCCTGGACACTTTCAAGAAACTATTAAAAACCCAACTATTTAAAAATTAAATTTGTCATGATTTTCACCTTACATAGGGATAATGATTCCGAAATTTGATATATATGTTTATAATACTGTTGTAATTGTAATTTGTTGTAATGTAAAGCGCATAGAGATGTTCATTCATATAATGCGCTATATAAAATGTAAATTATTATTATTATTTATCACTGTATGCTGGTCGTTAGGTGAAGAAAGGCAACTGCAAAAGGTTTCCATAGAAACAAAACGAAACTCTAGCAGTCGTCGTTGATAAATAAGCAAATAGGCTACTTGATGAATGATTTATTTTTATAACATTCCTTTCCCCATGATAATGGTATGCTTTTTCTGTTTATACATAAAACGTGTCAGCAGTTCGATTTTTGTCACAATAATATCAAAACAATTAATTTGGTGGCGCCTTAAAAAGCGTATATTGTTTTGCCTTATTTTCTTATGGTTTGTTTATCTAAGTTTGTTTTTATTTCCAGACAGTTACGACCACTTGAATGCGATACATTGTATACAATTAAATATTTCATTTCTATTCAGTTTGACATTTATTTCCATTTTGGTGAAAAGGTTAGAAAAATAAACAAATTTAGAACAATTATCTAAATCAAAGACAGTCAAGAACTGATTGAAATAAATAAATTAATAATTATTAGTTAAATTGGTTGGGAGCAAAAGCAAACTTCAGACAACCAAAGCCCATACAAGAAAAGTCTTGGTGCAAGACGTTGTTGTTCATTATCAAGCAACTATCGCGATCACGCAACTATCGCGATTTAGCGCGCTCCGCGCCCCGCCGCGCATATAACTATCGAACAATAGCGGGCGCTGTTGGGAAACTTCCAGATCACCAGGGGCGCACCCCTCTAAATAATCTCCCATAGGAACCAATGCTAAATGATAATTATTCAAAAATACCCAAAAAATCGTGGAAGTCTCTCAGCCTCTTGAAAACCAATCAGACATATTTCCGAACAACTAAACTTCAGAATTCTTTTCAATTTTTGGCAGGTCAGCCGTTTGGAATTTTTGCTAACTACCCCAGAAGAAGAAAACACGATTTTTTTTGTTTTTCCAAAACCGACTTGCTGCCATTTGTCGTGAAGCACTTCTCCACTTCCCCGGTCAAATAGGGCCAACTTTGACGCCTAAATTTATCAAGTCTCCTCAAAAGTTGAAGCACAGAACCCCCAGGTTGTGATAGATTCTTATATTTACACAATCTATTAATATTGCATGACCCCAAAACGTTATAATTAAAAATAAGTTGTGGGTTTACAAATTATGATAAGTAGCTTGGCGCATTAATTCTGGCTTATTTAGTGTGGTGCACCCTATAAGGGCACTTAATTATTCTTTATGGTTAAAAAATTATGCTTAAATCGTTGAGATTAAGTCACTGACTTGATATCTGGGAAAAAAATTGAAATGTTATTGCGTTCGTACGGAGCCCCTAAAGGGACAGGTAAAAAAAAAAGTTGAAAAGGGGGGAACAAATATATACATATTTCGTTCCCTCGAAATATTATTTCGTTCCCTCGAAATATTATTTCGTTCCCTCGAAATATTATTTCGTTCCCTCGAAATACTAATTCGTTCCCTCGAAATATTATTTCGTTACCTCGAAATCATTTCGTTACCTCGAAATCATTTCGTTCCCTCGAAATATTATTTCGTCCCCTCGAAATATTATTTCGTTCCCTCGAAATGTTATTTCGTTCCCTCGAATTATTATTTCGAAGGAACGAAATAGATTATTTCGATCGAACGAATTAATTTATTTCGTTCCCTCGAAATCATTTCGTTCCCACGAAATCATTTCGTTACCTCGAAATCATTTCGTTCCCTCGAAATCATTTCGTTCCCTCGAATTATTATTTCGTTACCTCGAAATCCTTTAACTGCTACGGAGTCCATGAAATGCCGTTTCATTTATTTCAGTATGCAAATAATATTCAGATTAGGCCATAATAATGAGCCATTGAGGAGACAGGTAAGAGAAACAATATTGAAATGTATTTCGTTCCCTCGAAATGACATTTCGTTCCCTCGAACACCTTGAACACCGTGCCCGAATCGTACCCCGATCTTGCATGGAGAAACACGTGCAGCATGCAACAGTTGTTTTTTTTTGTTTTCAACTAGGAATGCTATTTCGAGGGAACGCAATATTATTTGCATACTGAAATAAATGAAACGGCATTTCATGGACTCCGTAGCAGTTAAAGGATTTTGAGGTAACGAAATAATAATTCGAGGGAACGAAATGATTTCGAGGGAACGAAATGATTTCGAGGGAACGAAATGATTTCGAGGTAACGAAATGATTTCGTGGGAACGAAATGATTTCGAGGGAACGAAATAAATTAATTCGTTCGATCGAAATAATCTATTTCGTTCCTTCGAAATAATATTTCGAGGGAACGAAATAATATTTCGAGGGAACGAAATAATATTTCGAGGGAACGAAATAATATTTCGAGGGGACGAAATAATATTTCGAGGGAACGAAATGATTTCGAGGTAACGAAATGATTTCGAGGGAACGAAATAATATTTCGAGGGAACGAATTAGTATTTCGAGGTAACGAAATAATATTTCGAGGGAACGAAATAATATTTCGAGGGAACGAAATATGTATATATTTTTTCCCCCCTTTTCAACTTTTTTTTTTACCTGTCCCTTTAGGGGCTCCGTACGTTCGTCTACAACAAGGTCAAACATGTTGGAGCATTTACATGTACTCTAAGCAATGCGAGAAGAAAAACCTGCACGACACACTGTGTACATTCTAAGGACAAGTCAGAAGTTATATCCAAGTCCTCACTCAAAAAGTTATTAACATGTCTCTTTTTTATCACAGGATCATAAAAACCTTACAAGTTATTTAATTAATCATTAAGAAGGGGTTAATTGGCATGAACAAGCTGTAAAAATGGAAGGGGGCTGGCCGGGGGGCACATTTTGCTTTCCCTTAAATTTTTCTAACCATGCATTCATATTAGTCTAAAATGGGGAGCTTTATAAAATCTAGAAAACACATAGTTCACTTTTTGTACATTTAACTGCCCTTTCACATTTGTTTCTACCTCTGGAACGGGGTAAAAGGGGGAAGGGGTGAGCGGGGCGTGATGGGCGGGGCATGTTGAAAAAGGCCAAACCATTATGATTGTTTCTGGTGGATGGGGACAATCAGAAACAGATGGCTATTATCTTAGACAATTCCCCTGGGATGGGGGCCTTTTCACAGGTCCTACTGTCCAATATGGAGCATTGGCAATGGTTTTATCTTGATGAATTTTTGTGAAATTTATCTGAAATTGAAAAAAAACCCCAAAAACCCAAAAAACTCTAAAAGTATTTTTGCTTTAGACCACAACTAATGTGAGATCACTTATGATGGATGCCATTCAATGTTTGTAACAAATCCATTGCCATAAAAATGGGTAGAACTAGACGCGGCATTTTCAAGATGCAAAAAACTTGGTTCAAGCCGAAAAATAAATTTAATTCACTACCGTCAAGACAAAGGCAGTGAAACTCAAAGTATACCTACACCACGGTATGTCAGGCCAACCCATCAGCAGTTGAGTTTAGCCGCCCCAAATACGGAGCGAGGAGATTTCTGCCACATTGCAGCACAGATGGAACAAGACAACCGCAGAAATGTGATGCTCCTTCGCCCAAAAGTTGTAGAAATGGCTCCAGTTGACAAGATCCAGCGTGTGCGAGAACGCAACTACTTCAAAGTTTGTTATAATGTACCATCAAGAAAACAAGCTTTGTAAAAGTGGTGAAATGTCACCATTATCATTCGGTCAACAATGCACATCCGCTAAGCACGGCGACAAGTGCACAGCTACTCGTCCAGCGCATTTCAATGGGAGACGAGAGAGAAGGGGGTGTTCGATGTGCGACTAAACTTTTGGAGTGCACGGAACCAGTTCTTGTGGATAGAATAACAACAGACGCTGACGGCTGTCTAGCAAAAGGAATGAATTCTGTCATGAGAAGAAGAACGGGAAAGGAAATGGAAAGTCTGCTGGACCCATCCCACTTGAACCGCTCGCTTTGTGCGGCAGTCAGCCGAGCAAACTTTAGCAGTGACATGTTCCCTGGGAACAGTGCAAGAGACCGAAACAGAATACAGGACCGATTTGCTGATGACGTGAGTCACAGAGCACAGGCTGAGGCACACCATATTTCCATTAAATGCGGAAAAGACACAGCAAGCATGAAAAGACTGGCTGCAAAGGTGATTGATGCAATTCCGAACTGCTACATGGGAGACCATGAGAAATGCAAACAAAATTCTCATGTTTGCAACGGTAAATACAAGTACCCATACCTCTCTCGCTATGTCCGCGGCAGATTTATTTTAACATCTAAAGATGAGGAAATCTTAAAAACAATTTTGGAAAAACGCATAGGAGACGAAGCAATAGAGAGAACCAAGTACAGAACAAGTTCCCAGAAGTCTGAATCCATGAATCATGCCTACGCCATGACAAATCCAAAAGGAACACTAACCTTTTCAAGGAACGGAGCTTCAAGAGATCACAGCGCCATCCATCTTGTGAACAACCAACATGCAAACTCTATTATCAAAAAGTGTGAGGCAACTCATTGCCCCATTACTGCTGGATCACCCGCTGCAAAAGCCCTCGATGCAATGGACAAAAAACAACAATATCACAAAAACGTGTTATGGGAAAGATCTACAAAAAGCGACGAGCACAGTGTCGAGCTGAACGATATCACACTTACTATGCTAAAAAGAAATTGTATCAACCTGGCAAACTAAATCCAAAGTCACAGGACACTAACTCATCGTATAACTATGAGGGGCCAAAGATTCACAAGGAGCACAATTACAGCAGAATGTTCTCAAAATGGAAAAACCGATAGAGTGTATTAACTGTAATTGAATCACTTCACTTTTCCGGAAACTTTACATTCATAATATTAATTATGCAATATTTACACCTCCCCGGGCCCCACTCCTCTTGTTCAGTTTACCAACCATGTAATGTATGATGATGTTTACATGTTGATGGGTTTTCTCTACCTTTTCTTCCTAATTGAGGAAGCAACCAGCCACTGTTGACCCATGATATTCTTGAAAGTGACTTACCATCACAGTCTCATCACTCATAATAGTCATACACGATAGTCGTACCGTGACCGTCGTAGTTTGTAGTCCGTCTTACACACTGTACTGTTAAGTGTGTAGGATGCCTAAAAAAAGCAAGCCACTCTTTGAAAACGTTGAATTATTCTGTTAACAAGTGACAATGTTATTGCTATCTATATAATTACTGTTTGCAGCCAGAGGAGTGATGTTTTCACTAACAATAAAAAAAAAACCGGCGATAACTGACGAAAGAAGTCTCAAACAACTCATTTCTGTCCAGGGGCGCACCACACCAAATAAGCCAGAATTCATGCGCCAAGCTACTTATCATAATTTGTAAACCCACAACTTATTTTTAATTACAACGTTTTGGGGGTCATGCAATTAATAGATTGTGTAAATATAAGAATCTATCACAACCTGGGGGTTCGGTGCTTCAACTTTTGAAGAGACTGGATAAATTTAGGCGTTAAAGTTGGCCCTATTTGACCGGGAAAGTGGAGAAGTGCTTCACGAAAACTGGCAGCAAGTTTTTGAAGAAAAAAAAATCGCGTTTTTTTCTTCTGGGGTAGTTAGCAAAAATTCCAAACGGCTGACCTGCCAAAAATTGAAAAGAATTCTGAAGTTCAGTCGTCCGAAAATATGTTTGATTGGTTTTCAAGAGGCTGAGAGACTTACACGATTTTTTGAGTATTTTTGAATATTTATCATTAATTTAGCATTGGTTCCTATGGGAGTTTATTTAGTGTGGGGCACCCCCAGGTTGCATGCACCACACTAAATAAACTCCCATAGGAACCAATGCTAAATGATAAATATTCAAAAATACTCAAAAAATCGTGTAAGTCTCTCAGCCTCTTGAAAACCAAGTGAATCACTTCTCCACTTTCTCGGTCAAATAGGGCCAACTTTAACGCCTAAATTTATTAAGTCTCCTCAAAAGTTGAAGCACAGAACCCCCATCAGGTTGTGATAGATTCTTATATTTTCACAATCTATTAATTGCACGACTCCCAAAACGTTGTAATGAAAAATAAGTTGTGGGTTTACAAATTAATTATGATAAGTAGCTTGGCGCATGAATTTTGGCTTATTTAGTGGTGCACCCACCACCGCGACCACCACACATCCACCTTGCACTCGTTCTTGCTGACGGGTTCGGGGCGCACCACACTAAATAAACTCCCATAGGAACCAATGCTAAATGATAAATATTCAAAAATACTCAAAAAATCGTGAAAGTCTCTCAGCCTCTTGAAAACCAATCAAACATATTTTCGGACGACTGAACTTCAGAATTCTTTTCAATTTTTGCCAGGTCAGCCGTTTGGAATTTTTGCTAACTACCCCAGAAGAAAAAAACACGATTTTTTTTGTTTTTCCAAAACCGACTTGCTGCCATTTGTCGTGAAGCACTTCTCCACTTTCCCGGTCAAATAGGGCCAACTTTAACGCCTAAATTTATCAAGTCTCCTCAAAAGTTGAAGCACAGAACCCCCAGGTTGTGATAGATTATTATATTTACACAATCTATTAATTGCATGACCCCCAAAACGTTGTAATTAAAAATAAGTTGTGGGTTTACAAATTATGATGAGTAGCTTGGCGCATGAATTCTGGCTTATTTGGTGTGGTGCGCCCTATAAGGGCACTTAATTATTCTTTATGGTTAAAAAATTATGCTTAAATTGTTGAAAATAAGTCACTGACTTGATATCTGAAAAAATGAATTGGAAATGTTATTGCGGTCGTCTACAACAAGGTCAAACATGTTGGAGCATTTACATGTACTCTAAGCAATGCGATAAGAAAAACCTGCATGACACGCTGTGTACACTCTAATGACAAGTCAGAAGTTATATCCAAATCCTAGTCACTCAACAAGTTATAAACGTATCTCTTTTTTTTTAGTTATACGATTCTAAACGCCTTACAATTATTTTTAATAATTGACAAGAGGGGGTTTAACTAATGTGGAAGCTGTAAAAGGGAAAGGGGATTGAAGAGGGAGGGCCTGAGAAGGGGGGGGGGGGCAGATTTTGCTTACCCGCCAACATTTTAAACCATGTATTCATATTGAGTTTAAAATGGTGAACTTTATAACAAAAAAGAATATACATAGGTCATTTTACCACGTTTAATTGTCATTTCAAGTTTCATTTTACCTAGCTGTTAAGGGATAAGGGGGTGAATGGGTGGGCGGGGCGTGGGCGGGGCTTGTTGCAAAATGCCCTTCCAGACACTTTACGGTTAATAAATTGTGGTGAACGGGAACAATTGGACTATAGTTAAGAGTTAAGACTGTAACCTAATAAGGTGTTTGGGCTGGGGGATAGGGTCCGGGCTGACGGCTAGGGTTTTGGGCTTTGGGGGTAGGCTCGGCTGGGTGTTAGGGTTTGGGCTGGGGCTATGATTTCGGCTAGGGGCTAGGGTTAGGGCTGGGGGCTATGATTTCGGCTTGGGTGTAGGGTTTGGGCTGGGGGCTGGGGTTTGGGCTGACGGCTACGGTTTTTGCCGAGGGTTGTACAGTAGTGTAGGGTTTAGGCTGCTGGTTGGGGGCTTGGCCTAGGGTTTCACACGCATCAGAGTGCATTCACCTTCCGGAAACTTGACATATATGATGCCATATCCACCACCTCCCCTACTCCTCTTCAAATAGTCTGTTGGTGGTTTTTCTCTCCTTTTTCATATTCAACCAGCCACGTTGGCTCATGATTCTTTGAATGTGACTAAAACCGTCAGTCTCATACTTATTACTTGTCATAGTTTAACCATGAAGGTTTAGAAAGCAAACCCCTCTTTGAGTTTGAAACGTAGAATTATTCTCGGTTAATAAATGTATTGTAATTTGAGGAAATAGAAACATTATTGCTATACTAACAGTTTACAGTCAAAGAAATGATGTTTCCAATGTAAAAACAGCAACAAAGTGACAAACAATGCCCCCACACAACTCATTACTGTCGTTGTTTCAAGCCTACATAACTGTAAACAGAACACTAACATGGCTGCACGGGCGCCGCCATTTTGTATATATAAGGGCACTTAATTATTCTTTATGGTTAAAAAATTATGCTTAAATCGTTGAGAATAAGTCACTGACTTGATATCTGGGAAAAAAAATTGAAATGTTATTGCGTTCGTCTACAACAAGGTCAAACATGTTGGAGCATTTACATGTACTCTAAGCAATGCGAGAAGAAAAACCTGCACGACACACTGTGTACATTCTAAGGACAAGTCAGAAGTTATATCCAAGTCCTCACTCAAAAAGTTATTAACATGTCTCTTTTTTATCACAGGATCATAAAAACCTTACAAGTTATTTAATTAATCATTAAGAAGGGGTTAATTGGCATGAACAAGCTGTAAAAATGGAAGGGGGCTGGCCGGGGGGGGCACATTTTGCTTTCCCTTAAATCTTTCTAACCATGCATTCATATTAGTCTAAAATGGGGAGATTTATAAAATTTAGAAAACACATAGGTCACTTTTTGTACATTTAACTGCCCTTTCACATTTTATTCTACCTCTGGAACGGGGTAAAAGGGGGAAGGGGTGGGCGGGGCGTGGGCGGGGCATGTTGAAAAAGGCCAAACCATTATGATTGTTTCTGGTTGATGGGGACAAGTGAACTCTATCCAGAAACAGATGGCTATTATCTTAGACAATTCCCTGGGATTTCACAGGTCCTACTGTCCAATATGGAGCATTGGCAATGGTTTTATCTTGATGAATTTTTGTGAAATTTATCTGAAATTGAAAAAAATAAAAAAATTGGCATATCGGCCGAAATTTGTGCGTTCAGCGTAGTGTCGGCCCTGATACGCTAGCTTGTGCATCGGGAGAACTCTAAAAGTATTTTTTGCTTTAGACCACAACTAATGTGAGATCACTTATGATGGATGCCATTCAATGTTTGTAACAAATCCATTGCCATAAAAATGGGTAGAGCTAGACGCGGCATTTTCAAGATGCAAAAAACTTGGTTCAAGCCGAAAAATAAATTTAATTCACTACAAGACAAAGGCAGTGAAACTCAAAGTATACCTACACCACGGTATGTCAGGCCAACCCATCAGCAGTTGAATTTAGCTATGGTGGCCCTGAAGGGACATCGCATATCGCAAACGTGTACGTATACGTATGCAATGTCGTGAAACAATTCGCGAATATATGCGCACACGTATGCAATGTCGTGAAACAATTCGCGAATATGTGCGCACACGTACGCAATGTCGTGAAACAAATCGCGAATGTATTTTACGGTCAAACACGCCCATTTTATGTTAATAGCCCACGTTCGTCCTGGGAAAAAAAGGAATACGCCACCCGCCTCGCTTGCCTCACAACAATGACTACCGCTGCAATGACTACCGCTAATCTCACTGTAGGCAAGAAACCCCCCAGATCATTAGACATTTTATTCAAAGGTATGCAACTTGGTATGCAATAAACGTTCACGACATCGCAAATATATTCGCAGACGTGTGCGCACATATTCGCGAATTGTTTCACGACATTGCATACCGTGTGCGCACACATTCGCGATTTGTTTCACGACATTGCATACGTGTGCGCACACATTCGCGATTTGTTTCACGACATTGCATACGTGTGCGCACACATTCGCGATTTGTTTCACGACATTGCGTACGTGTGCGCACATATTCGCGATTTGTTTCACGACATTGCATACGTGTGCGCACATATTCGCGAATTGTTTCACGACATTGCATACGTGTGCGCACACGTATGCGATATGCGATGTCCCTTTAGGGCCACCATATTTAGCCGCCCCAAATACGGAGCGAGGAGATTTCTGCCACATTGCAGCACAGATGGAACAAGACAACCGCAGAAATGTGATGCTCCTTCGCCCAAAAGTTGTAGAAATGGCTCCAGTTGACAAGATCCAGCTCAAGGGAGTGATCCCAATAGCCAACAAATGTGGCCAGCCACTGCCCAAGAGAGGAACTGGCTCCAGTTGACAAGATCCAGCTCAAGGGAGTGATCCCAATAGCCAACAAATGTGGCCAGCCACTGCCCAAGAGAGGAACTGGCTTCAGTTGACAAGATCCAGCTCAAGGGAGTGATCCCAATAGCCAACAAATGTGGCCAGCCACTGCCCAAGAGAGGAACTGGCTTCAGTTGACAAGATCCAGCTCAAGGGAGTGATCCCAATAGCCAACAAATGTGGCCAGCCACTGCCCAAGAGAGGAACTGGCTCCAGTTGACAAGATCCAGCTCAAGGGAGTGATCCCAATAGCCAACAAATGTGGCCAGCCACTGCCCAAGAGAGGAACTGGCTTCAGTTGACAAGATCCAGCTCAAGGGAGTGATCCCAATAGCCAACAAATGTGGCCAGCCACTGCCCAAGAGAGGAACTGGCTCCAGTTGACAAGATCCAGCTCAAGGGAGTGATCCCAATAGCCAACAAATGTGGCCAGCCACTGCCCAAGAGAGGAACTGGCTCCAGTTGACAAGATCCAGCTCAAGGGAGTGATCCCAATAGCCAACAATTGTGGCCAGCCACTGCCAAAGAGAGGAACTGGCTTCAGTTGACAAGATCCAGCTCAAGGGAGTGATCCCAATAGCCAACAAATGTGGCCAGCCACTGCCCAAGAGAGGAACTGGCTTCAGTTGACAAGATCCAGCTCAAGGGAGTGATCCCAATAGCCAACAAATGTGGCCAGCCACTGCCCAAGAGAGGAACTGGCTCCAGTTGACAAGATCCAGCTCAAGGGAGTGATCCCAATAGCCAACAAATGTGGCCAGCCACTGCCCAAGAGAGGAACTGGCTTCAGTTGACAAGATCCAGCTCAAGGGAGTGATCCCAATAGCCAACAAATGTGGCCAGCCACTGCCCAAGAGAGGAACTGGCTCCAGTTGACAAGATCCAGCTCAAGGGAGTGATCCCAATAGCCAACAAATGTGGCCAGCCACTGCCCAAGAGAGGAACTGGCTTCAGTTGACAAGATCCAGCTCAAGGGAGTGATCCCAATAGCCAACAAATGTGGCCAGCCACTGCCCAAGAGAGGAACTGGCTTCAGTTGACAAGATCCAGCTCAAGGGAGTGATCCCAATAGCCAACAAATGTGGCCAGCCACTGCCCAAGAGAGGAACTGGCTCCAGTTGACAAGATCCAGCTCAAGGGAGTGATCCCAATAGCCAACAAATGTGGCCAGCCACTGCCCAAGAGAGGAACTGGCTTCAGTTGACAAGATCCAGCTCAAGGGAGTGATCCCAATAGCCAACAAATGTGGCCAGCCACTGCCCAAGAGAGGAACTGGCTCCAGTTGACAAGATCCAGCTCAAGGGAGTGATCCCAATAGCCAACAAATGTGGCCAGCCACTGCCCAAGAGAGGAACTGGCTCCAGTTGACAAGATCCAGCTCAAGGGAGTGATCCCAATAGCCAACAAATGTGGCCAGCCACTGCCAAAGAGAGGAACTGGCTTCAGTTGACAAGATCCAGCTCAAGGGAGTGATCCCAATAGCCAACAAATGTGGCCAGCCACTGCCCAAGAGAGGAACTGGCTTCAGTTGACAAGATCCAGCTCAAGGGAGTGATCCCAATAGCCAACAAATGTGGCCAGCCACTGCCCAAGAGAGGAACTGGCTCCAGTTGACAAGATCCAGCTCAAGGGAGTGATCCCAATAGCCAACAAATGTGGCCAGCCACTGCCCAAGAGAGGAACTGGCTTCAGTTGACAAGATCCAGCTCAAGGGAGTGATCCCAATAGCCAACAAATGTGGCCAGCCACTGCCCAAGAGAGGAACTGGCTCCAGTTGACAAGATCCAGCTCAAGGGAGTGATCCCAATAGCCAACAAATGTGGCCAGCCACTGCCCAAGAGAGGAACTGGCTTCAGTTGACAAGATCCAGCTCAAGGGAGTGATCCCAATAGCCAACAAATGTGGCCAGCCACTGCCCAAGAGAGGAACTGGCTTCAGTTGACAAGATCCAGCTCAAGGGAGTGATCCCAATAGCCAACAAATGTGGCCAGCCACTGCCCAAGAGAGGAACTGGCTCCAGTTGACAAGATCCAGCTCAAGGGAGTGATCCCAATAGCCAACAAATGTGGCCAGCCACTGCCCAAGAGAGGAACTGGCTTCAGTTGACAAGATCCAGCTCAAGGGAGTGATCCCAATAGCCAACAAATGTGGCCAGCCACTGCCCAAGAGAGGAACTGGCTCCAGTTGACAAGATCCAGCTCAAGGGAGTGATCCCAATAGCCAACAAATGTGGCCAGCCACTGCCCAAGAGAGGAACTGATCACCAAGGAGGAGGTTATCGTTTTGTAGACATCAACTCAGCTCTAGAGCTGGGTGCACAAGCTGTACTTGATCATCAACAAACACATCCCAAGTGTGATGGTCAACCTAAACTATTGGCTGAGGCAGAAGAGCGTAGAGGTTTAGCCGTCTCAGAGGTAATGTCCTGCAAAAAGTGTGGTTTTAAAACACAAAAGACAAAACTTTACAGTGAGATAGCTAACGAGGGTAGGAAGCGGGGACGACGCACTGCAACCCCAAACATGTCTTTCCAAGTTGGCCTGCAGAACACTGGCATTGCAACCGCAGGTGCGAGGAGGCTCTTGACATCAATGGACACAGCTGTACCATCCACTAGTGGGCTGCAAAAAATGTCGAACAAATGTGGTGAAATTATCAAAAATGAAAATATCAGAGACATGGCAGACAAGAGGAAACTAGTGAAAGACATCCGTGAGCTCCAAGGCTTTGAACGAGAAAGTCCAATTGCAGTTGAAATGGACAGGCAGTATAATAATCCCCTGCGCAACTGTAGGAAAAAAAAACATTATTTTGTTCCTGCTACACAGACAAGAGACACCGTGTGCGAGAACGCAACTACTTCAAAGTTTGTTATAATGTACCATCAAGAAAACAAGCTTTGTAAAAGTGGTGAAATGTCACCATCATCATTCGGTCAACAATGCACATCCGCTAAGCACGGCGACAAGTGCACAGCTACTCGTCCAGCGCATTTCAATATGGGAGACGAGAGAGAAGGGGGTGTTCGATGTGCGACTAAACTTTTGGAGTGCACGGAACCAGTTCTTGTGGATAGAATAACAACAGACGCTGACGGCTGTCTAGCAAAAGGAATGAATTCTGTCATGAGAAGAAGAACGGGAAAGGAAATGGAAAGTCTGCTGGACCCATCCCGGTTGAACCGCTCGCTTTGTGCGGCAGTCAGCCGAGCAAACTTTAGCAGTGACATGTTCCCTGGGAACAGTGCAAGAGACCGAAACAGAATACAGGACCGATTTGCTGATGACGTGAGTCACAGAGCACAGGCTGAGGCACACCATATTTCCATTAAATGCGGAAAAGACACAGCAAGCATGAAAAGACTGGCTGCAAAGGTGATTGATGCAATTCCGAACTGCTACATGGGAGACCATGAGAAATGCAAACAAAATTCTCATGTTTGCAACGGTAAATACAAGTACCCATACCTCTCTCGCTATGTCCGCGGCAGATTTATTTTAACATCTAAAGATGAGGAAATCTTAAAAACAATTTTGGAAAAACGCATAGGAGACGAAGCGATAGAGAGAACCAAGTACAGAACAAGTTCCCAGAAGTCTGAATCCATGAATCATGCCTACGCCATGACAAATCCAAAAGGAACACTAACCTTTTCAAGGAACGGAGCTTCAAGAGATCACAGCGCCATCCATCTTGTGAACAACCAACATGCAAACTCTATTATCAAAAGGTGTGAGGCAACTCATTGCCCCATTACTGCTGGATCACCCGCTGCAAAAGCCCTCGATGCAATGGACAAAAAACAACAATATCACAAAAAACGTGTTATGGGAAAGATCTACAAAAAGCGACGAGCACAGTGTCGAGCTGAACGATATCACACTTACTATGCTAAAAAAAAGTTGTATCAACCTGGCCAACTAAATCCAAAGTCACAGGACACTAACTCATCGTATAACTATGAGGGGCCAAAGATTCACAAGGAGCACAATTACAGCAGAATGTTCTCAAAATGGAAAAACCGATAGAGTGTATTAACTGTAATTGAATCACTTCACTTTTCCGGAAACTTTACATTCATAATATTAATTATGCAATATTTACACCTCCCCGGGCCCCACTCCTCTTGTTCAGTTTACCAACCATGTAATGTATGATGATGTTTACATGTTGATGGGTTTTCTCTACCTTTTCTTCCTAATTGAGGAAGCAACCAGCCACTGTTGACCCATGATATTCTTGAAAGTGACTTACCATCACAGTCTCATCACTCATAATAGTCATACACGATAGTCGTACCGTGACCGTCGTAGTTTGTAGTCCGTCTCACACACTGTACTGTTAAGTGTGTAGGATGCCTAAAAAAAGCAAGCCACTCTTTGAAAACGTTGAATTATTCTGTTAACAAGTGACAATGTTATTGCTATCTATATAATTACTGTTTGCAGCCAGAGGAGTGATGTTTTCACTAACAAAAAAAAAAAAACCGGCGATAACTGACGAAAGAAGTCTCAAACAACTCATTTCTGTCCAGGGGCGCACCACACCAAATAAGCCAGAATTCATGCGCCAAGCTACTTATCATAATTTGTAAACCCACAACTTATTTTTAATTACAACGTTTTGGGGGTCATGCAATTAATAGATTGTGTAAATATAAGAATCTATCACAACCTTTTTTTCTTCTGGGGTAGTTAGCAAAAATTCCAAACGGCTGACCTGCCAAAAATTGAAAAGAATTCTGAAGTTCAGTCGTCCGAAAATATGTTTGATTGGTTTTCAAGAGGCTGAGAGACTTACACGATTTTTTGAGTATTTTTGAATATTTATCATTAATTTAGCATTGGTTCCTATGGGAGTTTATTTAGTGTGGTGCACCCCCAGGTTGCATGCACCACACTAAATAAACTCCCATAGGAACCAATGCTAAATGATAAATATTCAAAAATACTCAAAAAATCGTGTAAGTCTCTCAGCCTCTTGAAAACCAAGTAAATCACTTCTCCACTTTCTCGGTCAAATAGGGCCAACTTTAACGCCTAAATTTATTAAGTCTCCTCAAAAGTTGAAGCACAGAACCCCCATCAGGTTGTGATAGATTTCTTATATTTTCACAATCTATTAATTGCACGACTCCCAAAACGTTGTAATGAAAAATAAGTTGTGGGTTTACAAATTAATTATGATAAGTAGCTTGGCGCATGAATTTTGGCTTATTTAGTGTGGTGCACCCACCACCGCGACCACCACACATCCACCTTGCACTCGTTCTTGCTGACGGGTTCGGGGCGCACCACACTAAATAAACTCCCATAGGAACCAATGCTAAATGATAAATATTCAAAAATACTCAAAAAATCGTGAAAGTCTCTCAGCCTCTTGAAAACCAATCAAACATATTTTCGGACGACTGAACTTCAGAATTCTTTTCAATTTTTGCCAGGTCAGCCGTTTGGAATTTTTGCTAACTACCCCAGAAGAAAAAAACGCGAACATTTTTTTTTTTCCAAAACCGACTTGCTGCCAGTTTTCGTGAAGCACTTCTCCACTTTCCCGGTCAAATAGGGCCAACTTTAACGCCTAAATTTATCAAGTCTCCTCAAAAGTTGAAGCACAGAACCCCCAGGTTGTGATAGATTATTATATTTACACAATCTATTAATTGCATGACCCCCAAAACGTTGTAATTAAAAATAAGTTGGGGGTTTACAAATTATGATGAGTAGCTTGGCGCATGAATTCTGGCTTATTTGGTGTGGTGCGCCCTATAAGGGCACTTAATTATTCTTTATGGTTAAAAAATTATGCTTAAATTGTTGAAAATAAGTCACTGACTTGATATCTGAAAAAATGAATTGGAAATGTTATTGCGGTCGTCTACAACAAGGTCAAACATGTTGGAGCATTTACATGTACTCTAAGCAATGCGATAAGAAAAACCTGCATGACACGCTGTGTACACTCTAATGACAAGTCAGAAGTTATATCCAAATCCTAGTCACTCAACAAGTTATAAACGTATCTCTTTTTTTTTTAGTTATACGATTCTAAACGCCTTACAATTATTTTTAATAATTGACAAGAGGGGGTTTAACTAATGTGGAAGCTGTAAAAGGGAAAGGGGATTGAAGAGGGAGGGCCTGAGAAGGGGGGGGGGGGGCAGATTTTGCTTACCCGCCAACATTTTAAACCATGTATTCATATTGAGTTTAAAATGGTGAACTTTATAACAAAAAAGAATATACATAGGTCATTTTACCACGTTTAATTGTCATTTCAAGTTTCATTTTACCTAGCTGTTAAGGGATAAGGGGGTGAATGGGTGGGCGGGGCGTGGGCGGGGCTTGTTGCAAAATGCCCTTCCAGACACTTTACGGTTAATAAATTGTGGTGAACGGGAACAATTGGACTATAGTTAAGAGTTAAGACTGTAAGCTAATAAGGTGTTTGGGCTGGGGGATAGGGTCCGGGCTGACGGCTAGGGTTTTGGGCTTTGGGGGTAGGCTCGGTTGGGGGTTAGGGTTTGGGCTGGGGCTATGATTTCGGCTAGGGGCTAGGGTTAGGGCTAGGGGCTATGATTTCGGCTTGAGTGCAGGGTTTGGGCTGGGGGGCTGGGGTTTGGGCTGACGGCTACGGTTTTTGCCGAGGGTATAGTGTAGGGTTTAGGCTGCTGGTTGGGGGCTAGGCCTAGGGTTTCACACGCATCAGAGTGCATTCACCTTCCGGAAACTTGACATAGGCCTATGATGCCATATCCACCACCTCCCCTACTCCTCTTCAAATAGTCTGTTGGTGGTTTTTCTCTCCTTTTTCATATTCAACCAGCCACGTTGGCTCATGATTCTTTGAATGTGACTAAAACCGTCAGTCTCATACTTATTACTTGTCATAGTTTAACCATGAAGGTTTAGAAAGCAAACCCCTCTTTGAGTTTGAAACGTTGAATTATTCTCGGTTAATAAATGTATTGTAATTTGAGGAAATAGAAACATTATTGCTATACTAACAGTTTACAGTCAAAGAAATGATGTTTCCAATGTAAAAACAGCAACAAAGTGACAAACAATGCCCCCCACACAACTCATTACTGTCGTTGTTTCAAGCCTACATAACTGTAAACAGAACACAAACATGGCTGCACGGGCGCCGCCATGTTGTATATATAAGGGCACTTAATTATTCTTTATGGTTAAAAAATTATGCTTAAATTGTTGAAAATAAGTCACTGACTTGATATCTGAAAAAATGAATTGGAAATGTTATTGCGGTCGTCTACAACAAGGTCAAACATGTTGGAGCATTTACATGTACTCTAAGCAATGCGATAAGAAAAACCTGCATGACACGCTGTGTACACTCTAATGACAAGTCAGAAGTTATATCCAAATCCTAGTCACTCAACAAGTTATAAACGTATCTCTTTTTTTTTAGTTATACGATTCTAAACGCCTTACAATTATTTTTAATAATTGACAAGAGGGGGTTTAACTAATGTGGAAGCTGTAAAAGGGAAAGGGGATTGAAGAGGGAGGGCCTGAGAAGGGGGGGGGGGCAGATTTTGCTTACCCGCCAACATTTTAAACCATGTATTCATATTGAGTTTAAAATGGTGAACTTTATAACAAAAAAGAATATACATAGGTCATTTTACCACGTTTAATTGTCATTTCAAGTTTCATTTTACCTAGCTGTTAAGGGATAAGGGGGTGAATGGGTGGGCGGGGCGTGGGCGGGGCTTGTTGCAAAATGCCCTTCCAGACACTTTACGGTTAATAAATTGTGGTGAACGGGAACAATTGGACTATAGTTAAGAGTTAAGACTGTAAGCTAATAAGGTGTTTGGGCTGGGGGATAGGGTCCGGGCTGACGGCTAGGGTTTTGGGCTTTGGGGGTAGGCTCGGTTGGGGGTTAGGGTTTGGGCTGGGGCTATGATTTCGGCTAGGGGCTAGGGTTAGGGCTAGGGGCTATGATTTCGGCTTGAGTGCAGGGTTTGGGCTGGGGGGCTGGGGTTTGGGCTGACGGCTACGGTTTTTGCCGAGGGTATAGTGTAGGGTTTAGGCTGCTGGTTGGGGGCTAGGCCTAGGGTTTCACACGCATCAGAGTGCATTCACCTTCCGGAAACTTGACATAGGCCTATGATGCCATATCCACCACCTCCCCTACTCCTCTTCAAATAGTCTGTTGGTGGTTTTTCTCTCCTTTTTCATATTCAACCAGCCACGTTGGCTCATGATTCTTTGAATGTGACTAAAACCGTCAGTCTCATACTTATTACTTGTCATAGTTTAACCATGAAGGTTTAGAAAGCAAACCCCTCTTTGAGTTTGAAACGTTGAATTATTCTCGGTTAATAAATGTATTGTAATTTGAGGAAATAGAAACATTATTGCTATACTAACAGTTTACAGTCAAAGAAATGATGTTTCCAATGTAAAAACAGCAACAAAGTGACAAACAATGCCCCCCACACAACTCATTACTGTCGTTGTTTCAAGCCTACATAACTGTAAACAGAACACAAACATGGCTGCACGGGCGCCGCCATGTTGTATATATAAGGGCACTTAATTATTCTTTATGGTTAAAAAATTATGCTTAAATTGTTGAAAATAAGTCACTGACTTGATATCTGAAAAAATGAATTGGAAATGTTATTGCGGTCGTCTACAACAAGGTCAAACATGTTGGAGCATTTACATGTACTCTAAGCAATGCGATAAGAAAAACCTGCATGACACGCTGTGTACACTCTAATGACAAGTCAGTTGTTATATCCAAATCCTAGTCACTCAACAAGTTATAAACGTATCTCTTTTTTTTTAGTTATACGATTCTAAACGCCTTACAATTATTTTTAATAATTGACAAGAGGGGGTTTAACTAATGTGGAAGCTGTAAAAGGGAAAGGGGATTGAAGAGGGAGGGCCTGAGAAGGGGGGGGGCAGATTTTGCTTACCCGCCAACATTTAAAACCATGTATGAGTTTAAAATGGTGAACTTTATAACAAAAAAGAATATACATAGGTCATTTTACCACGTTTAATTGTCATTTCAAGTTTCATTTTACCTAGCTGTTAAGGGATAAGGGGGTGAATGGGTGGGCGGGGCGTGGGCGGGGCTTGTTGCAAAATGCCCTTCCAGACACTTTACGGTTAATAAATTGTGGTGAACGGGAACAATTGGACTATAGTTAAGAGTTAAGACTGTAACCTAATAAGGTGTTTGGGCTGGGGGATAGGGTCCGGGCTGACGGCTAGGGTTTTGGGCTTTGGGGGTAGGCCCGGCTGGGTGTTAGGGTTTGGGCTGGGGCTATGATTTCGGCTAGGGGCTAGGGTTAGGGCTGGGGGCTATGATTTCGGCTTGGGTGTAGGGTTTGGGCTGGGGGCTGGGGTTTGGGCTGACGGCTACGGTTTTTGCCGAGGGTTGTACAGTAGTGTAGGGTTTAGGCTGCTGGTTGGGGGCTAGGCCTAGGGTTTCACACGCATCAGAGTGCATTCACCTTCCGGAAACTTGACATATATGATGCCATATCCACCACCTCCCCTACTCCTCTTCAAATAGTCTGTTGGTGGTTTTTCTCTCCTTTTTCATATTCAACCAGCCACGTTGGCTCATGATTCTTTGAATGTGACTAAAACCGTCAGTCTCATACTTATTACTTGTCATAGTTTAACCATGAAGGTTTAGAAAGCAAACCCCTCTTTGAGTTTGAAACGTTGAATTATTCTCGGTTAATAAATGTATTGTAATTTGAGGAAATAGAAACATTATTGCTATACTAACAGTTTACAGTCAAAGAAATGATGTTTCCAATGTAAAAACAGCAACAAAGTGACAAACAATGCCCCCCACACAACTCATTACTGTCGTTGTTTCAAGCCTACATAACTGTAAACAGAACACAAACATGGCTGCACGGGCGCCGCCATGTTGTATATATAAGGGCACTTAATTATTCTTTATGGTTAAAAAATTATGCTTAAATTGTTGAAAATAAGTCACTGACTTGATATCTGAAAAAATGAATTGGAAATGTTATTGCGGTCGTCTACAACAAGGTCAAACATGTTGGAGCATTTACATGTACTCTAAGCAATGCGATAAGAAAAACCTGCATGACACGCTGTGTACACTCTAATGACAAGTCAGAAGTTATATCCAAATCCTAGTCACTCAACAAGTTATAAACGTATCTCTTTTTTTTTAGTTATACGATTCTAAACGCCTTACAATTATTTTTAATAATTGACAAGAGGGGGTTTAACTAATGTGGAAGCTGTAAAAGGGAAAGGGGATTGAAGAGGGAGGGCCTGAGAAGGGGGGGGGGGGGGGGCAGATTTTGCTTACCCGCCAACATTTTAAACCATGTATTCATATTGAGTTTAAAATGGTGAACTTTATAACAAAAAAGAATATACATAGGTCATTTTACCACGTTTAATTGTCATTTCAAGTTTCATTTTACCTAGCTGTTAAGGGATAAGGGGGTGAATGGGTGGGCGGGGCGTGGGCGGGGCTTGTTGCAAAATGCCCTTCCAGACACTTTACGGTTAATAAATTGTGGTGAACGGGAACAATTGGACTATAGTTAAGAGTTAAGACTGTAAGCTAATAAGGTGTTTGGGCTGGGGGATAGGGTCCGGGCTGACGGCTAGGGTTTTGGGCTTTGGGGGTAGGCTCGGTTGGGGGTTAGGGTTTGGGCTGGGGCTATGATTTCGGCTAGGGGCTAGGGTTAGGGCTAGGGGCTATGATTTCGGCTTGAGTGCAGGGTTTGGGCTGGGGGGCTGGGGTTTGGGCTGACGGCTACGGTTTTTGCCGAGGGTATAGTGTAGGGTTTAGGCTGCTGGTTGGGGGCTAGGCCTAGGGTTTCACACGCATCAGAGTGCATTCACCTTCCGGAAACTTGACATAGGCCTATGATGCCATATCCACCACCTCCCCTACTCCTCTTCAAATAGTCTGTTGGTGGTTTTTCTCTCCTTTTTCATATTCAACCAGCCACGTTGGCTCATGATTCTTTGAATGTGACTAAAACCGTCAGTCTCATACTTATTACTTGTCATAGTTTAACCATGAAGGTTTAGAAAGCAAACCCCTCTTTGAGTTTGAAACGTTGAATTATTCTCGGTTAATAAATGTATTGTAATTTGAGGAAATAGAAACATTATTGCTATACTAACAGTTTACAGTCAAAGAAATGATGTTTCCAATGTAAAAACAGCAACAAAGTGACAAACAATGCCCCCCACACAACTCATTACTGTCGTTGTTTCAAGCCTACATAACTGTAAACAGAACACAAACATGGCTGCACGGGCGCCGCCATGTTGTATATATAAGGGCACTTAATTATTCTTTATGGTTAAAAAATTATGCTTAAATTGTTGAAAATAAGTCACTGACTTGATATCTGAAAAAATGAATTGGAAATGTTATTGCGGTCGTCTACAACAAGGTCAAACATGTTGGAGCATTTACATGTACTCTAAGCAATGCGATAAGAAAAACCTGCATGACACGCTGTGTACACTCTAATGACAAGTCAGTTGTTATATCCAAATCCTAGTCACTCAACAAGTTATAAACGTATCTCTTTTTTTTTAGTTATACGATTCTAAACGCCTTACAATTATTTTTAATAATTGACAAGAGGGGGTTTAACTAATGTGGAAGCTGTAAAAGGGAAAGGGGATTGAAGAGGGAGGGCCTGAGAAGGGGGGGGGCAGATTTTGCTTACCCGCCAACATTTTAAACCATGTATGAGTTTAAAATGGTGAACTTTATAACAAAAAAGAATATACATAGGTCATTTTACCACGTTTAATTGTCATTTCAAGTTTCATTTTACCTAGCTGTTAAGGGATAAGGGGGTGAATGGGTGGGCGGGGCGTGGGCGGGGCTTGTTGCAAAATGCCCTTCCAGACACTTTACGGTTAATAAATTGTGGTGAACGGGAACAATTGGACTATAGTTAAGAGTTAAGACTGTAACCTAATAAGGTGTTTGGGCTGGGGGATAGGGTCCGGGCTGACGGCTAGGGTTTTGGGCTTTGGGGGTAGGCCCGGCTGGGTGTTAGGGTTTGGGCTGGGGCTATGATTTCGGCTAGGGGCTAGGGTTAGGGCTGGGGGCTATGATTTCGGCTTGGGTGTAGGGTTTGGGCTGGGGGCTGGGGTTTGGGCTGACGGCTACGGTTTTTGCCGAGGGTTGTACAGTAGTGTAGGGTTTAGGCTGCTGGTTGGGGGCTAGGCCTAGGGTTTCACACGCATCAGAGTGCATTCACCTTCCGGAAACTTGACATATATGATGCCATATCCACCACCTCCCCTACTCCTCTTCAAATAGTCTGTTGGTGGTTTTTCTCTCCTTTTTCATATTCAACCAGCCACGTTGGCTCATGATTCTTTGAATGTGACTAAAACCGTCAGTCTCATACTTATTACTTGTCATAGTTTAACCATGAAGGTTTAGAAAGCAAACCCCTCTTTGAGTTTGAAACGTTGAATTATTCTCGGTTAATAAATGTATTGTAATTTGAGGAAATAGAAACATTATTGCTATACTAACAGTTTACAGTCAAAGAAATGATGTTTCCAATGTAAAAACAGCAACAAAGTGACAAACAATGCCCCCCACACAACTCATTACTGTCGTTGTTTCAAGCCTACATAACTGTAAACAGAACACAAACATGGCTGCACGGGCGCCGCCATGTTGTATATATAAGGGCACTTAATTATTCTTTATGGTTAACAAATTATGCTTAAATTGTTGAAAATAAGTCACTGACTTGATATCTGAAAAAATGAATTGGAAATGTTATTGCGGTCGTCTACAACAAGGTCAAACATGTTGGAGCATTTACATGTACTCTAAGCAATGCGATAAGAAAAACCTGCATGACACGCTGTGTACACTCTAATGACAAGTCAGAAGTTATATCCAAATCCTAGTCACTCAACAAGTTATAAACGTATCTCTTTTTTTTTAGTTATACGATTCTAAACGCCTTACAATTATTTTTAATAATTGACAAGAGGGGGTTTAACTAATGTGGAAGCTGTAAAAGGGAAAGGGGATTGAAGAGGGAGGGCCTGAGAAGGGGGGGGGGCAGATTTTGCTTACCCGCCAACATTTTAAACCATGTATTCATATTGAGTTTAAAATGGTGAACTTTATAACAAAAAAGAATATACATAGGTCATTTTACCACGTTTAATTGTCATTTCAAGTTTCATTTTACCTAGCTGTTAAGGGATAAGGGGGTGAATGGGTGGGCGGGGCGTGGGCGGGGCTTGTTGCAAAATGCCCTTCCAGACACTTTACGGTTAATAAATTGTGGTGAACGGGAACAATTGGACTATAGTTAAGAGTTAAGACTGTAAGCTAATAAGGTGTTTGGGCTGGGGGATAGGGTCCGGGCTGACGGCTAGGGTTTTGGGCTTTGGGGGTAGGCTCGGTTGGGGGTTAGGGTTTGGGCTGGGGCTATGATTTCGGCTAGGGGCTAGGGTTAGGGCTAGGGGCTATGATTTCGGCTTGAGTGCAGGGTTTGGGCTGGGGGGCTGGGGTTTGGGCTGACGGCTACGGTTTTTGCCGAGGGTATAGTGTAGGGTTTAGGCTGCTGGTTGGGGGCTAGGCCTAGGGTTTCACACGCATCAGAGTGCATTCACCTTCCGGAAACTTGACATAGGCCTATGATGCCATATCCACCACCTCCCCTACTCCTCTTCAAATAGTCTGTTGGTGGTTTTTCTCTCCTTTTTCATATTCAACCAGCCACGTTGGCTCATGATTCTTTGAATGTGACTAAAACCGTCAGTCTCATACTTATTACTTGTCATAGTTTAACCATGAAGGTTTAGAAAGCAAACCCCTCTTTGAGTTTGAAACGTTGAATTATTCTCGGTTAATAAATGTATTGTAATTTGAGGAAATAGAAACATTATTGCTATACTAACAGTTTACAGTCAAAGAAATGATGTTTCCAATGTAAAAACAGCAACAAAGTGACAAACAATGCCCCCCACACAACTCATTACTGTCGTTGTTTCAAGCCTACATAACTGTAAACAGAACACAAACATGGCTGCACGGGCGCCGCCATGTTGTATATATAAGGGCACTTAATTATTCTTTATGGTTAAAAAAATATGCTTAAATTGTTGAAAATAAGTCACTGACTTGATATCTGAAAAAATGAATTGGAAATGTTATTGCGGTCGTCTACAACAAGGTCAAACATGTTGGAGCATTTACATGTACTCTAAGCAATGCGATAAGAAAAACCTGCATGACACGCTGTGTACACTCTAATGACAAGTCAGAAGTTATATCCAAATCCTAGTCACTCAACAAGTTATAAACGTATCTCTTTTTTTTTAGTTATACGATTCTAAACGCCTTACAATTATTTTTAATAATTGACAAGAGGGGGTTTAACTAATGTGGAAGCTGTAAAAGGGAAAGGGGATTGAAGAGGGAGGTCCTGAGAAGGGGGGGGGGCAGATTTTGCTTACCCGCCAACATTTTAAACCATGTATGAGTTTAAAATGGTGAACTTTATAACAAAAAAGAATATACATAGGTCATTTTACCACGTTTAATTGTCATTTCAAGTTTCATTTTACCTAGCTGTTAAGGGATAAGGGGGTGAATGGGTGGGCGGGGCGTGGGCGGGGCTTGTTGCAAAATGCCCTTCCAGACACTTTACGGTTAATAAATTGTGGTGAACTGGAACAATTGGACTATAGTTAAGAGTTAAGACTGTAACCTAATAAGGTGTTTGGGCTGGGGGATAGGGTCCGGGCTGACGGCTAGGGTTTTGGGCTTTGGGGGTAGGCTCGGCTGGGTGTTAGGGTTTGGGCTGGGGCTATGATTTCGGCTAGGGGCTAGGGTTAGGGCTGGGGGCTATGATTTCGGCTTGGGTGTAGGGTTTGGGCTGGGGGCTGGGGTTTGGGCTGACGGCTACGGTTTTTGCCGAGGGTTGTACAGTAGTGTAGGGTTTAGGCTGCTGGTTGGGGGCTAGGCCTAGGGTTTCACACGCATCAGAGTGCATTCACCTTCCGGAAACTTGACATATATGATGCCATATCCACCACCTCCCCTACTCCTCTTCAAATAGTCTGTTGGTGGTTTTTCTCTCCTTTTTCATATTCAACCAGCCACGTTGGCTCATGATTCTTTGAATGTGACTAAAACCGTCAGTCTCATACTTATTACTTGTCATAGTTTAACCATGAAGGTTTAGAAAGCAAACCCCTCTTTGAGTTTGAAACGTAGAATTATTCTCGGTTAATAAATGTATTGTAATTTGAGGAAATAGAAACATTATTGCTATACTAACAGTTTACAGTCAAAGAAATGATGTTTCCAATGTAAAAACAGCAACAAAGTGACAAACAATGCCCCCACACAACTCATTACTGTCGTTGTTTCAAGCCTACATAACTGTAAACAGAACACAAACATGGCTGCACGGGCGCCGCCATTTTGTATATATAAGGGCACTTAATTATTCTTTATGGTTAAAAAATTATGCTTAAATCGTTGAGAATAAGTCACTGACTTGATATCTGGGAAAAAAAATTGAAATGTTATTGCGTTCGTCTACAACAAGGTCAAACATGTTGGAGCATTTACATGTACTCTAAGCAATGCGAGAAGAAAAACCTGCACGACACACTGTGTACATTCTAAGGACAAGTCAGAAGTTATATCCAAGTCCTCACTCAAAAAGTTATTAACATGTCTCTTTTTTATCACAGGATCATAAAAACCTTACAAGTTATTTAATTAATCATTAAGAAGGGGTTAATTGGCATGAACAAGCTGTAAAAATGGAAGGGGGCTGGCCGGGGGGGGGGGCACATTTTGCTTTCCCTTAAATCTTTCTAACCATGCATTCATATTAGTCTAAAATGGGGAGATTTATAAAATTTAGAAAACACATAGGTCACTTTTTGTACATTTAACTGCCCTTTCACATTTTATTCTACCTCTGGAACGGGGTAAAAGGGGGAAGGGGTGGGCGGGGCGTGGGCGGGGCATGTTGAAAAAGGCCAAACCATTATGATTGTTTCTGGTTGATGGGGACAAGTGAACTCTATCCAGAAACAGATGGCTATTATCTTAGACAATTCCCTGGGATTTCACAGGTCCTACTGTCCAATATGGAGCATTGGCAATGGTTTTATCTTGATGAATTTTTGTGAAATTTATCTGAAATTGAAAAAAATAAAAAAATTGGCATATCGGCCGAAATTTGTGCGTTCAGCGTAGTGTCGGCCCTGATACGCTAGCTTGTGCATCGGGAGAACTCTAAAAGTATTTTTTGCTTTAGACCACAACTAATGTGAGATCACTTATGATGGATGCCATTCAATGTTTGTAACAAATCCATTGCCATAAAAATGGGTAGAGCTAGACGCGGCATTTTCAAGATGCAAAAAACTTGGTTCAAGCCGAAAAATAAATTTAATTCACTACAAGACAAAGGCAGTGAAACTCAAAGTATACCTACACCACGGTATGTCAGGCCAACCCATCAGCAGTTGAATTTAGCTATGGTGGCCCTGAAGGGACATCGCATATCGCAAACGTGTACGTATACGTATGCAATGTCGTGAAACAATTCGCGAATATATGCGCACACGTATGCAATGTCGTGAAACAATTCGCGAATATGTGCGCACACGTACGCAATGTCGTGAAACAAATCGCGAATGTATTTTACGGTCAAACACGCCCATTTTATGTTAATAGCCCACGTTCGTCCTGGGAAAAAAAGGAATACGCCACCCGCCTCGCTTGCCTCACAACAATGACTACCGCTGCAATGACTACCGCTAATCTCACTGTAGGCAAGAAACCCCCCAGATCATTAGACATTTTATTCAAAGGTATGCAACTTGGTATGCAATAAACGTTCACGACATCGCAAATATATTCGCAGACGTGTGCGCACATATTCGCGAATTGTTTCACGACATTGCATACCGTGTGCGCACACATTCGCGATTTGTTTCACGACATTGCATACGTGTGCGCACACATTCGCGATTTGTTTCACGACATTGCATACGTGTGCGCACACATTCGCGATTTGTTTCACGACATTGCGTACGTGTGCGCACATATTCGCGATTTGTTTCACGACATTGCATACGTGTGCGCACATATTCGCGAATTGTTTCACGACATTGCATACGTGTGCGCACACGTATGCGATATGCGATGTCCCTTCAGGGCCACCATATTTAGCCGCCCCAAATACGGAGCGAGGAGATTTCTGCCACATTGCAGCACAGATGGAACAAGACAACCGCAGAAATGTGATGCTCCTTCGCCCAAAAGTTGTAGAAATGGCTCCAGTTGACAAGATCCAGCTCAAGGGAGTGATCCCAATAGCCAACAAATGTGGCCAGCCACTGCCCAAGAGAGGAACTGGCTTCAGTTGACAAGATCCAGCTCAAGGGAGTGATCCCAATAGCCAACAAATGTGGCCAGCCACTGCCCAAGAGAGGAACTGGCTTCAGTTGACAAGATCCAGCTCAAGGGAGTGATCCCAATAGCCAACAAATGTGGCCAGCCACTGCCCAAGAGAGGAACTGGCTCCAGTTGACAAGATCCAGCTCAAGGGAGTGATCCCAATAGCCAACAAATGTGGCCAGCCACTGCCCAAGAGAGGAACTGGCTTCAGTTGACAAGATCCAGCTCAAGGGAGTGATCCCAATAGCCAACAAATGTGGCCAGCCACTGCCCAAGAGAGGAACTGGCTCCAGTTGACAAGATCCAGCTCAAGGGAGTGATCCCAATAGCCAACAAATGTGGCCAGCCACTGCCCAAGAGAGGAACTGATCACCAAGGAGGAGGTTATCGTTTTGTAGACATCAACTCAGCTCTAGAGCTGGGTGCACAAGCTGTACTTGATCATCAACAAACACATCCCAAGTGTGATGGTCAACCTAAACTATTGGCTGAGGCAGAAGAGCGTAGAGGTTTAGCCGTCTCAGAGGTAATGTCCTGCAAAAAGTGTGGTTTTAAAACACAAAAGACAAAACTTTACAGTGAGATAGCTAACGAGGGTAGGAAGCGGGGACGACGCACTGCAACCCCAAACATGTCTTTCCAAGTTGGCCTGCAGAACACTGGCATTGCAACCGCAGGTGCGAGGAGGCTCTTGACATCAATGGACACAGCTGTACCATCCACTAGTGGGCTGCAAAAAATGTCGAACAAATGTGGTGAAATTATCAAAAATGAAAATATCAGAGACATGGCAGACAAGAGGAAACTAGTGAAAGACATCCGTGAGCTCCAAGGCTTTGAACGAGAAAGTCCAATTGCAGTTGAAATGGACAGGCAGTATAATAATCCCCTGCGCAACTGTAGGAAAAAAAACCATTATTTTGTTCCTGCTACACAGACAAGAGACACCGTGTGCGAGAACGCAACTACTTCAAAGTTTGTTATAATGTACCATCAAGAAAACAAGCTTTGTAAAAGTGGTGAAATGTCACCATCATCATTCGGTCAACAATGCACATCCGCTAAGCACGGCGACAAGTGCACAGCTACTCGTCCAGCGCATTTCAATATGGGAGACGAGAGAGAAGGGGGTGTTCGATGTGCGACTAAACTTTTGGAGTGCACGGAACCAGTTCTTGTGGATAGAATAACAACAGACGCTGACGGCTGTCTAGCAAAAGGAATGAATTCTGTCATGAGAAGAAGAACGGGAAAGGAAATGGAAAGTCTGCTGGACCCATCCCGGTTGAACCGCTCGCTTTGTGCGGCAGTCAGCCGAGCAAACTTTAGCAGTGACATGTTCCCTGGGAACAGTGCAAGAGACCGAAACAGAATACAGGACCGATTTGCTGATGACGTGAGTCACAGAGCACAGGCTGAGGCACACCATATTTCCATTAAATGCGGAAAAGACACAGCAAGCATGAAAAGACTGGCTGCAAAGGTGATTGATGCAATTCCGAACTGCTACATGGGAGACCATGAGAAATGCAAACAAAATTCTCATGTTTGCAACGGTAAATACAAGTACCCATACCTCTCTCGCTATGTCCGCGGCAGATTTATTTTAACATCTAAAGATGAGGAAATCTTAAAAACAATTTTGGAAAAACGCATAGGAGACGAAGCGATAGAGAGAACCAAGTACAGAACAAGTTCCCAGAAGTCTGAATCCATGAATCATGCCTACGCCATGACAAATCCAAAAGGAACACTAACCTTTTCAAGGAACGGAGCTTCAAGAGATCACAGCGCCATCCATCTTGTGAACAACCAACATGCAAACTCTATTATCAAAAGGTGTGAGGCAACTCATTGCCCCATTACTGCTGGATCACCCGCTGCAAAAGCCCTCGATGCAATGGACAAAAAACAACAATATCACAAAAAACGTGTTATGGGAAAGATCTACAAAAAGCGACGAGCACAGTGTCGAGCTGAACGATATCACACTTACTATGCTAAAAAAAAGTTGTATCAACCTGGCCAACTAAATCCAAAGTCACAGGACACTAACTCATCGTATAACTATGAGGGGCCAAAGATTCACAAGGAGCACAATTACAGCAGAATGTTCTCAAAATGGAAAAACCGATAGAGTGTATTAACTGTAATTGAATCACTTCACTTTTCCGGAAACTTTACATTCATAATATTAATTATGCAATATTTACACCTCCCCGGGCCCCACTCCTCTTGTTCAGTTTACCAACCATGTAATGTATGATGATGTTTACATGTTGATGGGTTTTCTCTACCTTTTCTTCCTAATTGAGGAAGCAACCAGCCACTGTTGACCCATGATATTCTTGAAAGTGACTTACCATCACAGTCTCATCACTCATAATAGTCATACACGATAGTCGTACCGTGACCGTCGTAGTTTGTAGTCCGTCTCACACACTGTACTGTTAAGTGTGTAGGATGCCTAAAAAAAGCAAGCCACTCTTTGAAAACGTTGAATTATTCTGTTAACAAGTGACAATGTTATTGCTATCTATATAATTACTGTTTGCAGCCAGAGGAGTGATGTTTTCACTAACAAAAAAAAAAAAACCGGCGATAACTGACGAAAGAAGTCTCAAACAACTCATTTCTGTCCAGGGGCGCACCACACCAAATAAGCCAGAATTCATGCGCCAAGCTACTTATCATAATTTGTAAACCCACAACTTAAATTAATTATGATAAGTAGCTTGGCGCATGAATTTTGGCTTATTTAGTGTGGTGCACCCACCACCGCGACCACCACACATCCACCTTGCACTCGTTCTTGCTGACGGGTTCGGGGCGCACCACACTAAATAAACTCCCATAGGAACCAATGCTAAATGATAAATATTCAAAAATACTCAAAAAATCGTGAAAGTCTCTCAGCCTCTTGAAAACCAATCAAACATATTTTCGGACGACTGAACTTCAGAATTCTTTTCAATTTTTGCCAGGTCAGCCGTTTGGAATTTTTGCTAACTACCCCAGAAGAAAAAAACGCGAACATTTTTTTTTTCCAAAACCGACTTGCTGCCAGTTTTCGTGAAGCACTTCTCCACTTTCCCGGTCAAATAGGGCCAACTTTAACGCCTAAATTTATCAAGTCTCCTCAAAAGTTGAAGCACAGAACCCCCAGGTTGTGATAGATTATTATATTTACACAATCTATTAATTGCATGACCCCCAAAACGTTGTAATTAAAAATAAGTTGGGGGTTTACAAATTATGATGAGTAGCTTGGCGCATGAATTCTGGCTTATTTGGTGTGGTGCGCCCTATAAGGGCACTTAATTATTCTTTATGGTTAAAAAATTATGCTTAAATTGTTGAAAATAAGTCACTGACTTGATATCTGAAAAAATGAATTGGAAATGTTATTGCGGTCGTCTACAACAAGGTCAAACATGTTGGAGCATTTACATGTACTCTAAGCAATGCGATAAGAAAAACCTGCATGACACGCTGTGTACACTCTAATGACAAGTCAGAAGTTATATCCAAATCCTAGTCACTCAACAAGTTATAAACGTATCTCTTTTTTTTTAGTTATACGATTCTAAACGCCTTACAATTATTTTTAATAATTGACAAGAGGGGGTTTAACTAATGTGGAAGCTGTAAAAGGGAAAGGGGATTGAAGAGGGAGGGCCTGAGAAGGGGGGGGGGGGCAGATTTTGCTTACCCGCCAACATTTTAAACCATGTATTCATATTGAGTTTAAAATGGTGAACTTTATAACAAAAAAGAATATACATAGGTCATTTTACCACGTTTAATTGTCATTTCAAGTTTCATTTTACCTAGCTGTTAAGGGATAAGGGGGTGAATGGGTGGGCGGGGCGTGGGCGGGGCTTGTTGCAAAATGCCCTTCCAGACACTTTACGGTTAATAAATTGTGGTGAACGGGAACAATTGGACTATAGTTAAGAGTTAAGACTGTAAGCTAATAAGGTGTTTGGGCTGGGGGATAGGGTCCGGGCTGACGGCTAGGGTTTTGGGCTTTGGGGGTAGGCTCGGTTGGGGGTTAGGGTTTGGGCTGGGGCTATGATTTCGGCTAGGGGCTAGGGTTAGGGCTAGGGGCTATGATTTCGGCTTGAGTGCAGGGTTTGGGCTGGGGGGCTGGGGTTTGGGCTGACGGCTACGGTTTTTGCCGAGGGTATAGTGTAGGGTTTAGGCTGCTGGTTGGGGGCTAGGCCTAGGGTTTCACACGCATCAGAGTGCATTCACCTTCCGGAAACTTGACATAGGCCTATGATGCCATATCCACCACCTCCCCTACTCCTCTTCAAATAGTCTGTTGGTGGTTTTTCTCTCCTTTTTCATATTCAACCAGCCACGTTGGCTCATGATTCTTTGAATGTGACTAAAACCGTCAGTCTCATACTTATTACTTGTCATAGTTTAACCATGAAGGTTTAGAAAGCAAACCCCTCTTTGAGTTTGAAACGTTGAATTATTCTCGGTTAATAAATGTATTGTAATTTGAGGAAATAGAAACATTATTGCTATACTAACAGTTTACAGTCAAAGAAATGATGTTTCCAATGTAAAAACAGCAACAAAGTGACAAACAATGCCCCCCACACAACTCATTACTGTCGTTGTTTCAAGCCTACATAACTGTAAACAGAACACAAACATGGCTGCACGGGCGCCGCCATGTTGTATATATAAGGGCACTTAATTATTCTTTATGGTTAAAAAATTATGCTTAAATTGTTGAAAATAAGTCACTGACTTGATATCTGAAAAAATGAATTGGAAATGTTATTGCGGTCGTCTACAACAAGGTCAAACATGTTGGAGCATTTACATGTACTCTAAGCAATGCGATAAGAAAAACCTGCATGACACGCTGTGTACACTCTAATGACAAGTCAGAAGTTATATCCAAATCCTAGTCACTCAACAAGTTATAAACGTATCTCTTTTTTTTTAGTTATACGATTCTAAACGCCTTACAATTATTTTTAATAATTGACAAGAGGGGGTTTAACTAATGTGGAAGCTGTAAAAGGGAAAGGGGATTGAAGAGGGAGGGCCTGAGAAGGGGGGGGCAGATTTTGCTTACCCGCCAACATTTTAAACCATGTATTCATATTGAGTTTAAAATGGGGAACTTTATAACAAAAAAGAATATACATAGGTCATTTTACCACGTTTAATTGTCATTTCAAGTTTCATTTTACCTAGCTGTTAAGGGATAAGGGGGTGAATGGGTGGGCGGGGCGTGGGCGGGGCTTGTTGCAAAATGCCCTTCCAGACACTTTACGGTTAATAAATTGTGGTGAACGGGAACAATTGGACTATAGTTAAGAGTTAAGACTGTAAGCTAATAAGGTGTTTGGGCTGGGGGATAGGGTCCGGGCTGACGGCTAGGGTTTTGGGCTTTGGGGGTAGGCTCGGTTGGGGGTTAGGGTTTGGGCTGGGGCTATGATTTCGGCTAGGGGCTAGGGTTAGGGCTAGGGGCTATGATTTCGGCTTGAGTGCAGGGTTTGGGCTGGGGGGCTGGGGTTTGGGCTGACGGCTACGGTTTTTGCCGAGGGTATAGTGTAGGGTTTAGGCTGCTGGTTGGGGGCTAGGCCTAGGGTTTCACACGCATCAGAGTGCATTCACCTTCCGGAAACTTGACATAGGCCTATGATGCCATATCCACCACCTCCCCTACTCCTCTTCAAATAGTCTGTTGGTGGTTTTTCTCTCCTTTTTCATATTCAACCAGCCACGTTGGCTCATGATTCTTTGAATGTGACTAAAACCGTCAGTCTCATACTTATTACTTGTCATAGTTTAACCATGAAGGTTTAGAAAGCAAACCCCTCTTTGAGTTTGAAACGTTGAATTATTCTCGGTTAATAAATGTATTGTAATTTGAGGAAATAGAAACATTATTGCTATACTAACAGTTTACAGTCAAAGAAATGATGTTTCCAATGTAAAAACAGCAACAAAGTGACAAACAATGCCCCCCACACAACTCATTACTGTCGTTGTTTCAAGCCTACATAACTGTAAACAGAACACAAACATGGCTGCACGGGCGCCGCCATGTTGTATATATAAGGGCACTTAATTATTCTTTATGGTTAAAAAATTATGCTTAAATTGTTGAAAATAAGTCACTGACTTGATATCTGAAAAAATGAATTGGAAATGTTATTGCGGTCGTCTACAACAAGGTCAAACATGTTGGAGCATTTACATGTACTCTAAGCAATGCGATAAGAAAAACCTGCATGACACGCTGTGTACACTCTAATGACAAGTCAGAAGTTATATCCAAATCCTAGTCACTCAACAAGTTATAAACGTATCTCTTTTTTTTTAGTTATACGATTCTAAACGCCTTACAATTATTTTTAATAATTGACAAGAGGGGGTTTAACTAATGTGGAAGCTGTAAAAGGGAAAGGGGATTGAAGAGGGAGGGCCTGAGAAGGGGGGGGGGCAGATTTTGCTTACCCGCCAACATTTTAAACCATGTATTCATATTGAGTTTAAAATGGGGAACTTTATAACAAAAAAGAATATACATAGGTCATTTTACCACGTTTAATTGTCATTTCAAGTTTCATTTTACCTAGCTGTTAAGGGATAAGGGGGTGAATGGGTGGGCGGGGCGTGGGCGGGGCTTGTTGCAAAATGCCCTTCCAGACACTTTACGGTTAATAAATTGTGGTGAACGGGAACAATTGGACTATAGTTAAGAGTTAAGACTGTAAGCTAATAAGGTGTTTGGGCTGGGGGATAGGGTCCGGGCTGACGGCTAGGGTTTTGGGCTTTGGGGGTAGGCTCGGTTGGGGGTTAGGGTTTGGGCTGGGGCTATGATTTCGGCTAGGGGCTAGGGTTAGGGCTAGGGGCTATGATTTCGGCTTGAGTGCAGGGTTTGGGCTGGGGTTTGGGCTGACGGCTACGGTTTTTGCCGAGGGTATAGTGTAGGGTTTAGGCTGCTGGTTGGGGGCTAGGCCTAGGGTTTCACACGCATCAGAGTGCATTCACCTTCCGGAAACTTGACATAGGCCTATGATGCCATATCCACCACCTCCCCTACTCCTCTTCAAATAGTCTGTTGGTGGTTTTTCTCTCCTTTTTCATATTCAACCAGCCACGTTGGCTCATGATTCTTTGAATGTGACTAAAACCGTCAGTCTCATACTTATTACTTGTCATAGTTTAACCATGAAGGTTTAGAAAGCAAACCCCTCTTTGAGTTTGAAACGTTGAATTATTCTCGGTTAATAAATGTATTGTAATTTGAGGAAATAGAAACATTATTGCTATACTAACAGTTTACAGTCAAAGAAATGATGTTTCCAATGTAAAAACAGCAACAAAGTGACAAACAATGCCCCCCACACAACTCATTACTGTCGTTGTTTCAAGCCTACATAACTGTAAACAGAACACAAACATGGCTGCACGGGCGCCGCCATGTTGTATATATAAGGGCACTTAATTATTCTTTATGGTTAAAAAATTATGCTTAAATTGTTGAAAATAAGTCACTGACTTGATATCTGAAAAAATGAATTGGAAATGTTATTGCGGTCGTCTACAACAAGGTCAAACATGTTGGAGCATTTACATGTACTCTAAGCAATGCGATAAGAAAAACCTGCATGACACGCTGTGTACACTCTAATGACAAGTCAGAAGTTATATCCAAATCCTAGTCACTCAACAAGTTATAAACGTATCTCTTTTTTTTTAGTTATACGATTCTAAACGCCTTACAATTATTTTTAATAATTGACAAGAGGGGGTTTAACTAATGTGGAAGCTGTAAAAGGGAAAGGGGATTGAAGAGGGAGGGCCTGAGAAGGGGGGGGGGGCAGATTTTGCTTACCCGCCAACATTTTAAACCATGTATTCATATTGAGTTTAAAATGGTGAACTTTATAACAAAAAAGAATATACATAGGTCATTTTACCACGTTTAATTGTCATTTCAAGTTTCATTTTACCTAGCTGTTAAGGGATAAGGGGGTGAATGGGTGGGCGGGGCGTGGGCGGGGCTTGTTGCAAAATGCCCTTCCAGACACTTTACGGTTAATAAATTGTGGTGAACGGGAACAATTGGACTATAGTTAAGAGTTAAGACTGTAAGCTAATAAGGTGTTTGGGCTGGGGGATAGGGTCCGGGCTGACGGCTAGGGTTTTGGGCTTTGGGGGTAGGCTCGGTTGGGGGTTAGGGTTTGGGCTGGGGCTATGATTTCGGCTAGGGGCTAGGGTTAGGGCTAGGGGCTATGATTTCGGCTTGAGTGCAGGGTTTGGGCTGGGGTTTGGGCTGACGGCTACGGTTTTTGCCGAGGGTATAGTGTAGGGTTTAGGCTGCTGGTTGGGGGCTAGGCCTAGGGTTTCACACGCATCAGAGTGCATTCACCTTCCGGAAACTTGACATAGGCCTATGATGCCATATCCACCACCTCCCCTACTCCTCTTCAAATAGTCTGTTGGTGGTTTTTCTCTCCTTTTTCATATTCAACCAGCCACGTTGGCTCATGATTCTTTGAATGTGACTAAAACCGTCAGTCTCATACTTATTACTTGTCATAGTTTAACCATGAAGGTTTAGAAAGCAAACCCCTCTTTGAGTTTGAAACGTTGAATTATTCTCGGTTAATAAATGTATTGTAATTTGAGGAAATAGAAACATTATTGCTATACTAACAGTTTACAGTCAAAGAAATGATGTTTCCAATGTAAAAACAGCAACAAAGTGACAAACAATGCCCCCCACACAACTCATTACTGTCGTTGTTTCAAGCCTACATAACTGTAAACAGAACACAAACATGGCTGCACGGGCGCCGCCATGTTGTATATATAAGGGCACTTAATTATTCTTTATGGTTAAAAAATTATGCTTAAATTGTTGAAAATAAGTCACTGACTTGATATCTGAAAAAATGAATTGGAAATGTTATTGCGGTCGTCTACAACAAGGTCAAACATGTTGGAGCATTTACATGTACTCTAAGCAATGCGATAAGAAAAACCTGCATGACACGCTGTGTACACTCTAATGACAAGTCAGAAGTTATATCCAAATCCTAGTCACTCAACAAGTTATAAACGTATCTCTTTTTTTTTAGTTATACGATTCTAAACGCCTTACAATTATTTTTAATAATTGACAAGAGGGGGTTTAACTAATGTGGAAGCTGTAAAAGGGAAAGGGGATTGAAGAGGGAGGGCCTGAGAAGGGGGGGGGGGGCAGATTTTGCTTACCCGCCAACATTTTAAACCATGTATTCATATTGAGTTTAAAATGGGGAACTTTATAACAAAAAAGAATATACATAGGTCATTTTACCACGTTTAATTGTCATTTCAAGTTTCATTTTACCTAGCTGGGGATAAGGGGGTGAATGGGTGGGCGGGGCGTGGGCGGGGCTTGTTGCAAAATGCCCTTCCAGACACTTTACGGTTAATAAATTGTGGTGAACGGGAACAATTGGACTATAGTTAAGAGTTAAGACTGTAAGCTAATAAGGTGTTTGGGCTGGGGGATAGGGTCCGGGCTGACGGCTAGGGTTTTGGGCTTTGGGGGTAGGCTCGGTTGGGGGTTAGGGTTTGGGCTGGGGCTATGATTTCGGCTAGGGGCTAGGGTTAGGGCTAGGGGCTATGATTTCGGCTTGAGTGCAGGGTTTGGGCTGGGGGCTGGGGTTTGGGCTGACGGCTACGGTTTTTGCCGAGGGTATAGTGTAGGGTTTAGGCTGCTGGTTGGGGGCTAGGCCTAGGGTTTCACACGCATCAGAGTGCATTCACCTTCCGGAAACTTGACATAGGCCTATGATGCCATATCCACCACCTCCCCTACTCCTCTTCAAATAGTCTGTTGGTGGTTTTTCTCTCCTTTTTCATATTCAACCAGCCACGTTGGCTCATGATTCTTTGAATGTGACTAAAACCGTCAGTCTCATACTTATTACTTGTCATAGTTTAACCATGAAGGTTTAGAAAGCAAACCCCTCTTTGAGTTTGAAACGTTGAATTATTCTCGGTTAATAAATATATTGTAATTTGAGGAAATAGAAACATTATTGCTATACTAACAGTTTACAGTCAAAGAAATGATGTTTCCAATGTAAAAACAGCAACAAAGTGACAAACAATGCCCCCACACAACTCATTACTGTCGTTGTTTCAAGCCTACATAACTGTAAACAGAACACAAACATGGCTGCACGGGCGCCGCCATGTTGTATATATAGGGCGCACCACACTAAATAAACTCCCATAGGAACCAATGCTAAATGATAAATATTCAAAAATACTCAAAAAATCGTGAAAGTCTCTCAGCCTCTTGAAAACCAATCAAACATATTTTCGGACGACTGAACTTCAGAATTCTTTTCAATTTTTGCCAGGTCAGCCGTTTGGAATTTTTGCTAACTACCCCAGAAGAAAAAAACGCGAACATTTTTTTTTTTCCAAAACCGACTTGCTGCCAGTTTTCGTGAAGCACTTCTCCACTTTCCCGGTCAAATAGGGCCAACTTTAACGCCTAAATTTATCAAGTCTCCTCAAAAGTTGAAGCACAGAACCCCCAGGTTGTGATAGATTATTATATTTACACAATCTATTAATTGCATGACCCCCAAAACGTTGTAATTAAAAATAAGTTGGGGGTTTACAAATTATGATGAGTAGCTTGGCGCATGAATTCTGGCTTATTTGGTGTGGTGCGCCCTTCGCGGCTTCCAGAAGACGCCCTCTATCGGTGGAATAGTCGCGACGTGTAAAGTGTTGTTGAGTGCATAGGCCCTATGGTTTTATGGTTTTACTAACTCAACAAGAACGTCTTGCACCAAGACTAATACAAGAACAAAAGGCCGTTTTCGAAATCACGGGCTATATTATCTTCGGCTTTGGATTATAGGCAATGTTCGTCTGTTTGAAGTCCCGGACTTAATAAACCGTTTTCAAATTTTTTCGACAGAACCCAAGCCGGAGCCTACAATCAGAAGCCAATAATAGCAATGCGTATAACTAAACTTCAAGTAAAAACTTCAAATGGAACTTGGTGATCAGTGCAACGATACAAGCGACAGAGTGTCATGTCTTAAAATATAATAACTTGAAATACCACTTGGATTTAATACAACCCGTCCTATAATAATGAGTTGAAGGAAGGCAATACCACAATAAATTGAATGCGATTATGTTGTCTTTACAGGCATGGAAAGACGAGTATATGGTCTGGAATCCCGACGACTACAATGGACTGCAAGAGATATTCATAATACCATCAGAAATATGGTATCCACGTCTTGTTCTACTTGAAAAGTAAGTACTAAAACTGGTAGACCTAATCGTACATGTCATTGCTATTGTCAGGAAATCGGCTGTCCATATGCAAAATCTTTTTGTCGTTATGAATAGAAATTATATTTAAAACTAACGGTAACGGTGATTATTTCAGAGGGTTTTCTATAATCGGTGACAGTATAGCCTTGAGGCCTATACGAGACCGTACAGGGACAATGTGTTTTTGGTGTTTACTATTTCGAGGGAACGAAATATCCCTCAAAATAAAGTTTCGTCCCCGCGGAAATAGTATAGTATTTCGTTCAAGGGAACGAACTAATATTTTGTGGTAACGAGAAATATTTCGAGGGAACCAAATAATATTCCGGGGAAATATCATAGTATTTCAGGGGAACGACAAATGTTGTATAGGCCTACCTTGTCCCTTCACAGGCTCCGATACACGTCACATTATTTCCATTATCAAGCAGCGTGAAACATGAGCTAACAATGTTTAAGTGCCCATAGTACAAAACGTCCACAAGGATGATCTATAGCAAACTCGGTAAATCACTACGAACCACAATTATAAATCCTTAAATTGATTACGTAATATAATGCAGTTTATGTTGTGTTTAGTTCAGCGGTAGGACTAACGAGAGCTACATTGTGGATGTTGTCATTATGAATTTACTATTGGTGTGTGAGTGGTTTTTTTTACATTGTGGGCGGAGTTTACACAACAAGAAAGACTAAAGGAACGGTAAAATATAAAACCCATGGGAAAAGCACTCACAATGCGGCTCTACTAAAGATCTCACTCTACTTTCCGATAGTAACGCAAGATTTACACCGCTCCCATGATGAAAATTGAGACCGAAATACATTATGTTGAGTTAGTGTTTGTAGATTGTTCAAACTCATGTTGTTGTTTCGGATTCTTGTTTATCCGATTATGATATTAGTATGAATAAAATATTTTGTCTTGCCTTCTTTCAGTGTAAGGTTTGAGTTTTCAAGCATGAAGACAGTTGAGATGAGTGTCCAATCCAGTGGTGATATAGTCTGGTATACACCCACGATGCTCAAAACAACCTGTAAAGTCAACGTTTTAAAGTTCCCCTTCGACACCCAAGAGTGCAACCTGACTTTCATGTTCTGGACCTACGACACGTCCCACATCGATCTGTTTTATTTTGACGATTACGATTCCCGCCAGAATATCTTCGCCAGCAATGGAGTGTGGCACCTCCTTCGAGTCGACGCCAATCGTTATGAGCAGAAATACAATTGCTGTGGGCACCCCTATGCACAGGTTGTCTACACGCTGACATTAGAGCGGGATTCTGACTTCTACATCTTGAGCATTCTCGTACCATCTGTTCTACTCACGATGATCACTACTATGATCTTCCGTATGCCACCTGAGTCTGGAGAGAAGATATCACTTGGAATGTCCAACCTTCTGGCTTTCATACTCTTTCAGCAGCTCATCGCGGGCAACATGGCACCACAGGGCGATGAAACACCTATACTCAGTAAGTAGGTTGTATGTGTGTAAAACACCAACAACGAACCACAAACAAACAAAATCAACAACCGATAAAAAAAGGATAAAGAACTTTATTGGATGGTGAACTGGGTTAAATTTAGTCGATATATTCACCATACATTGCTTGCATGTTGTGCTTACGTCTACAGTGTTTGCCAGAATGCTGTTTACGTGCCTCAGAGAAAACGAAAAACGCTGTGTAAAAGTCACTTGAAATCTCGAAGCTAAAGGTTTATCCGTTCCTTGCACGACCTGTTCAGGGAGTGGTAGCTGCTTCTTTCCTGTGGTCTCTACCACCTCGAACCTCGTATAAAACTTGCCATTTTCTGCGTGCATTCGAGTTCCATTTGCCTCTCAGGTGTACAAAACACGAGGACCCCATCACAGGGTGTAGCAATGGGGGCTTTTGGGACGTTGGGGGCCAGCAGACTTAACAGGGGTGCGTTCCACTTGCGCAAACGTTGGCAACGTTTGCCAACAATTTTGAGTGGGAAGAGTTGTGCGCCCGACAAAGTTGGGGAACGTTAGCAACCATAGGCGAACGTATTTCTGAGATGTTAGTGGGTGGCTTTTAAAATGGTGGACAACAAAAGGTAAGCAGACGATATGATTTTCTTGTCACGAAAATGATATCCAAGCAATTTACAGCAGACAATCTCTCTTTGTATTTCAGATATCTATATTTTCTGCATGGTGGTCTTGGGTTGTGTTTCTATCTTTTTATCGGTCTACGTGCTCAGATTGTTCCACAGATCAACCGACAAACCCATACCGCCATCGGCCGTCAGGATCATGACGTACATCAGTAGTCAGAAAAGTGACGTGACGTGGATGTCAATCGCACGGGCAACTGACAGCGCCTTGTTCTATTTGTTCCTGGTAGTATCTGTTGTTTTTGTTTTGGTAACGATCGCCATGCTTCGGGCATGATGTTAATTAAAATTATGATGATTGTACTTTCTACGCTAAGGGGTTGTGTCGTCATGATTAAGCGCCTATAGACCCCTTGCATAATTTATGACGTCACACGCTCAAAAACGACCTCACTGAGGACACAAGGCAACTATAATCAATAATTGATAAGCTGAAAATACACCTGTTACTATATCCTCTATATATCTTGTAAACTGTATTTGAATTAAAATAATGCTCTCCCTGGAACGCCCACAGAAACCAGCCTTGCTCATCATGTAATACATGTGACGTCACTGGTAGAACGACAAAGTAAAAAAACGCTTGTGCTGTGAACACAACGGTATACGTGCGGTTACGTTCCTTGTGCCACCAGTGACGTCACAATGTACATCATGAAGTGTGCCCAGAGAGAATTATTTTAAATGAAATAAATTGCAAAAAATAATATATAAAGGGGATTGTGACAGGTATTATTTTCAGCTGGTTCCTTACTTATTAATTAGAAGAGTGGGTGTCGGTACCGTCCACCACGCAAACCAACAAAGTAGGGCCTACTTTGGTCACTCACAGTCAGCGACGGGACATCAACATTAACCTCCCTGTTCCCAATTAGCGGTTTCAGATCATTCCGTGTGTGAAGCCAGCCCTCTATTGACGATCTCAAGCATCACTCAACAATAGAACTAGACTGGTCCCCTGTCTTTATCAGCAAGGATAAATACATGCACTGGTCTTATAGACCCAATGATTTCATTGGATACAATGATTTCATTGGATAAACGTGCACAAGTTTTCCATATCTGTGTTATGATTGGTCTGCTCCGAAGTGACGTGTTTGTCATCTACACCATCAGCAGGAACTTTTTGATCGTCTGCTGCTGTGCGGGTGTACATAATGTTTGTATGTAATGTTGTTTTATTGACAAAGTAATGCGTGTACACGTGTTTGTAGACTACGAATCTCCGCCGAATGGATGCGAAGCAACTGGCAGGATCCTGCCAGTCGTTCAAGGCTGGTATCTGGCGTTATTCACAAGTCTCGAAGTAAAACGTCAGATGGCCATGCAACAATAGACATGAGCCTGAACATCTGACGTCACACTTTGAGGCTGGTGATCTTACTAAAAAGAACACCATGCCTTTAAACATGATTACTCTCCATGACTACGTACACACGAATGGACGGAGATACATTCATACAAACTTAATATATACACGGCGGCGTAGCAGACGATAGAAAGTGCAAGAGTGACTAGTAGTAGATGACCAATCATACACAGGTATGGAAAGCTACGTCACTGCATGTCTATCCAATGAAACCATTGGGACTGTATTAGACCGATGCCTATCTTTATCATTACAGTCTACACTTACCAACGGGGCGGCGTGACAGCCCATTGTAAAACCGAATGCTCAAGTTTTGTTTCTTCTTTTTCTTCCATTAGTATTAAAATATTATCTTTACAAATAAATAACTAGCATTTTCTGTGCTCCTGTTGTAATCGATGCATGCCGCCAGCTTGTGTCAAGTGCTGCTTTCAGTAGATTCTCGTCACACATGAAAAACAGGTCGATTCCTTGTCTGTAACAATAACAACACCTTATATATTGATGAAGCCTTCAAGGTTATAAAAGAAGTTCTCGTTCAAATTCATATAGCATTATAATGTAGTTTCCCCCCCCCCCTTTTTAACCTATAAAGAAGGGTCCGTTGAAATGGGTACGTGACATGTTTTTAGCCTGTAGAATTATGAATCTAAGAATGGCTCATCTGGGTAGCTTTAATTGTTCAAATCGATGACTTTAATATCGCGTTTCATCTCGTGTCGGTTGGTTGCCAAGTAACGGTTAATTCTACCCTAACGACAACCCCCTTAATCAAACAAGCAGCAGTTATTTGTAAACGGCAGTCCACCAGACGAGACCTGAAACTGAGGTCTTGATCCCTCCTGTTATTCGGGGAGCAGAAGTGGACAATATTCTCTCCTTTCCTATTTAAATCAGAGCAAGTGAAATGATTAATATACACATTTTGCTTCTTGTTGTTGTGGGTTTTGGTTGTGGGTGTATTGTTGATGAAGTCTGCCCTCCTGATTGGCACCGATACAACGAGTCATGTTACTTCATTATAAAGGATAAGATGGACTGGTATGAAGCAAATCGCACTTGTGCCGAGTCACAAGCAAACCTTGCTGTCCCAAACTCGCCATCCGAACAGGATTACATTTTGGAACTTTTCCTGGATGCATTTGATGGGAATCTATCAACCCTTGTCTGGATCGGCTGTAATGACATCGAAGAGGAGGGAAAGTGGCAGCACTGTCCGTTAAGGGGAGAAACCGATTCGTATGAGAACTGGAAGGATGACCAACCCAGTGGAACTTATGATGACTCGGTAGATTGTGCCGTATTATGGTATCCACCACGTGGCAAATGGCACGATCGACATTGCTCACATGATATGAACTACGCATTATGTGAGCTCCCTGTCAGCCAAATCCCATCAGTGTTCTGCAAACAGACCGGTCCTGACAACAGCCTCACCCCTCAGTGTCTGCTGTATCACGCTATGAAGGAGTTATCAGATGGGAAATCCTGCCACTCACGTCCCAGTTGCCACTCCTTCTATTTGCCCAAGCAAAAGTGGTAGAAGTAGCCCTACCGGGCACCACGGTCCGTTCGAGAACATAAAATAAATGAGGCAATTCAATTCTAGCAAAAATGATTTTTACCGGATATATACCTTGCATTGCAGAAGGATTCACCAACATGAACACTTGCAACTATTTTTAGTTTGGTTTCGCCATCATAGAAGACCCATTTATTTCAACATTGGGAATGTGAAAATTGTGTTTTCACAACACTTAGTACGGTGGACATTAGTGATTAATTGCATCAATCAGATGACGTTACGGACCTTAGATGTTAAGATTTTAATAACAACACTCGCTTGAAGTTGAAATGTGTCTTAAGGATTTAGCCAGAGTTCCTTTCATAGAGGTAGCGAGTGTGAGCACCAAAAAAAGGGTTGTTTATTAAGTGCAAACTGCTCTCACTGTTGCTGCTGTTGTTATTGTTGTCAAAATAATGCTCGCTGGGAACACTCATGATGTAATACATGTGACGTCACTGGTAGGACAAGGAAAGTAACCAATTGTTGTCTGAGCTTTATTGCTAACCATACAGGCACGCATACCGTTTTTATAGCAGAAGCAAATTTTAACATTGTCGTTCCACCAGTGACGTCACATGTATTACCTCATGAGCAAGGCTGGTTTTTGTCGGCGTTCCAGGAGGGCATTATTTGAAATGAAATACAGTTTAGAAAATATATATAAAGGGGATAGTAACATGCATTTTCAGCTGATTAATTATTGATTAGTTACAAGCTTTTACATGACATACCGAAAAGTATTGGTGTACAGAACACATCCTTCAAAGACCAACTTGAACGAAAACGGCAACAAGTGATCATTGCTGAAATTCACCTAAAATGTGTTCAATCAATAAGGGAATTGACTTCACATTAGTGGAAACAGATTTTGAGTGTAAAAACAATCACTTGGAATACCCTTCCCCGGTGCTTTTCAGAAAGATTCACGAAAATCCCCTTGACGTCATTAATACTCATGTTTACGTAATTTTGTGGGAGCTCCGTTTTGTATAGTCGCTTTGTTGCAATAACAAAGCAACATCACACAGATGACGTCAAAGTATTGTCATTTTGACGCACGCCGTCAGCGGAAGAAGTGTATACCTAGTTTTCAAAAGATTTGAGTGAATTATTCAACCCAATACAAGCATGAGGCGTATGGGACTCTTTGGAAGAAGGGCACAGAGGTTGATTGTGCACAGTCAAAACACAAGTATACCAATTTCTAATACGATAAAAAGCCTTTTGTTTTGCTTGCTCAATCCGATTAATTTCCTCTTATTCTTGATGTTTTTCCACTATTTTGCCCGAGTTTGGGAGGGCAGATGCTCCCCCGCCCCTGGGTCGTATTCCTATGGATACAAGGGCACATTTTTAGATTATTGTAGTGTAGGACAGCAGTGTTTATATCATCGGAATAAATTATTCCTTTAAAAATATTTAGCAGAGAGAGTACCAATAGTTCGGTCCCCAAAGACACAACATTTTAGACAATCTGTACATCAGCCAATAACAGAAAGAATGTTCTCTACCAACTGCATCTGCAACTGCAACAGCCCCTTATTATAATTATTGGCAGCATAGTGCAATTTCGCAGAAATATAACAATGCGGTGAAATCTGGACTTACCAAGCCGAGCGAAATGGAAAAGCCAGATTTATCTAAGTGATTATATTCTGCGACAGTGCACGAACAAAACACATTAACAATCTGTTTTGAATGGCTCACACATTGATCCTTGTCTTTTTAAATTGTTTTCACACTTAACGCAAAATTGGGGGGAAAAATGAAAAAGGAAAAAAAACCCCAAAAAACCTTCTATTTAACGTGGAAAATTCCAGCTAGACACCAATCTTGTCCACCGTGACACGATCTTGCCTCGTTGAGACGAACGGGCAGGACAGATAATTTTGGAAACTACGCTATACAAAGCGTCCTTATATAATTCTCCATATATTATGAATCCTATAATATTAAATTATGGAGCTTCGCGGCAGTACATGGCAAAATAAAGTATGATACGTGACGTGTGCTCCCCGATCAAAATGACAAGGATCTCTCTGTGTGTTTTTTATATTTACGTGTGCTTTTCTATTTTATTAAATACAAACGATATGTTTATATGCAATAAACAAAGTATTTAATTGTATTGTTAGACATAAATTGATTTGTTGATTATAATGTATAGATGTTTAACAGTCGGTGCCGTGGATCATGGGCATAAACGCCGAGGCAAGAACTAGCTTGCTAGCTGTGAGTTTATGAACATGTGGAAGGGGTGGGGAGCCGGACCGCCGAGTACGTTTTATCATTAAGGGTTTTAGTTTATACACCAGCCCTGAAGCAGAACCGCAACGTTTCAACGCTTGGAAATCCGTGCACGTACTTTCACCCTCTTTTTATTTCAAACTTTACTTATTTGTTGTTATCTTATTCGTTTAAACACAATTTATATTGCCACTACACGATTCTATGAAGACCACTTTTGTGATAATACGGTGCAACATTGTGCAGGCCTATATATTTAAGGTGTTGAAAACCTGCATAATTATGTACATCCCGATAAGTGGAGATTATGTATTATTTCACCAGAACCAGAACCGGAACAGATTGTGAAAAAAAAATATATCAAAAGTATACCGGCCGTGGCTCGTCGCCAACCCTCTGGTCTATGACCGTCGGGAGGATGTAGGGTTATGGTTGTCGCAACTACTTTTGGCTTTGCTACTATAAGTAGTAAAAGTTAATGCTATTATAATAAGCCATAATGTGTAAAGAAAGTAGCCTACTCAATCTGAACTGAAAATTATTAGGTTAAACAAAACTTGATCTTTCTTGTCGTTGTCTAACCTTTAATTGAAAAGATGAATAAATCCACAAAAAGTATGTTTTCTTGAGCATGTTTGTACGCATAATTATATATAGCTACAATTTAGCTAGCTGTTGTAAAAACCGATAATCCAAATAAACACGTCATCAAAAATGGAAATGGCCTTGTCTTGTAGACTTTCTTTATTGCCCGAGAACTTCGGACTGGAATAAGCTACGGAAATAATAATGGTACTGCTGGAAAGTCAGTGAGTTACTTGTTAACATGTATGCATAACTCAATTTTCAAATTTTCCGAGACATTCCTCAATTTGATAGAGCCGGTCACAATTGTTTGTAGGGAATAAGATTCGAATGAAACATCAAAAATAGATTAAACCTGTGATTCGTATACAGAAAAAATATGGCTTATAAAGTAAATATTGAAAAACACTTTAGGGATAATGATAATATATATATGCAGGTTTGGAATGGCATGAGACTGATGAGTGGGTTTGCCAAATGGAAAGAATCAATATTGTAATTTACCAGATATTTCATCTTTGTTTATCGTTTTAATTCGCTTGACGTCTCAAGTGATACAGAGGAGTGGAGTTATGCTTTGTCTTGGTAAACAGGTTAATAATAATCCACCACGGCCGGTCATTATTTCAAACGCGCCTATACCTCTTGTAAGGTTCTGGTCCAGATAAATGCCACACGTTTTGCCTAAAGTTATATTATCTTCACGACCATTTTCGATAATGTGTTAAGATATCTGGAAGACTTCACGTAGGCCTGTTGTACCTATTCTAAAGAAGCCTGTCGTTGAATTGAATGTACGAATGACCCGAGGCTGGCCAATTGCTCTTACTTACATCTGCTGGCATGAAAGTATCAGCGAAAATTCTTGTGAATCGATTGAAGCCCCCTTGTCACTAATGTGTTGACCCAGTGCAATTTGCAACAATTAGCAACCGCAGTACTGAATAATTATGCAATGTTATTAAACTTGCTGACGATACTGCTTTGCTAAGGTGTTCGATGATCGATAGTCATTATATAAAGCTGAAATTGACCGTTTTGTTGGGTACGGCGCAGATAATGATCTTATACTAAATTTGACCAAAGACCTTGTCATCGACTTTCGTAAAAGCAACTGAGCTTGAGCCTAGTATTATATATTGTGATTAACAAAAACTAGGTTGAAAGGGTAAATACCATGACCTTATTGGGGTTATCTTCGATGATAATTGGATTACGCCATGAAAAAGGATAACTCACGAATGTAATGTGTTCATAAAATGAATGCTTTTAGGCTCGGTAATAAACATTTTATTTATGATCCGATCACTTTGAAAAGAGCTGATTGATCGTCAGGTGAGGACAGTAGGGAAGATGACGGGGTTGTGTCGGTATACATCTCTTTACCGGGAGACGTGCGCGGATGGCTGGTCTGTTTAGTCGTATTTTGGACGTCAATAGCCGGCCAGGCGTCTCATGGCGAACTTACTGCTCATGTCATTCCTGGAAGTCAGTAGAACGAGACTGCCGGTGTGGCGGGAGGTTCTGACCCCGGAGATTCTGTACCCACCCCCACCCCCCACCCCCACCCCCACCACCAATACGGCGAACTGTGTAGAAATATCGTCTGATAGTCATTGCGCCCTCTTTTGAATCAACTTCCTCCAGCCCAGATGTTAATTAACTGTGGTGATCAGCTGCTCAGTATACTCAAGTTTGTCCCAATCGATTTCGTACTTCAATGCGATGTATAAATGCAAGATGAATGTTGGTTCATATACTTTTGTATGTTTTCATCTTGTTCTGTCTACATCAGGCATGATGTTTGGCCGTTGAATGAGCAAGAGGAAAACAATAATTATTCGGAAATAAGATTCTAAAGTAAGAATAATACACTGGTTTATGTTTTTTTTTACCCATGTGCATTGTTTCGTGCGCTTTGTTTATCTGCTTTTTGCAACTTTATTTTGCTTTTTAAACTATTTTGTAGCGCAATGAAATTGAATTACACTCTTCTTCTATTTGGAGATTACGCGTTATCTTCCAACGAGGCCGACAGTATACAGTACTGGGGTCCCTAAGCGTCCATTCCTACCTCCGTATCTCTCCAACAATAAGGCTCAGAGAGTCACTAATGGGCACACCTCATTGTCATCACGGTCGTGAATGATCAAATGAAATGAATATGTCGTATGTCTTCTCCAAAAACAATAAACGCCTTTTTTATGGAAATGTAGGCGGACCCTAAGGGGCAAAGTGGCGATAGTTTTTTATAACGCCGGAGATCATCGAGACAATTATAGCAAGCAAGGTATAAGCCGATTGAATTAATGTTTTTCCATTTCACAGATTTTATCAATGTCGCCCTCAAGCGACGCCAGACAGCCATTGTGTAATTTCACAGACAAAACGAAATGAAGAAAACGAAAGGTTATTTCTGTTCGTTTTTATTTCCTTCACAAATGCCTCACATGCTTAAATATTTAGCCAGTCCATAATGTTTAAAATTAAACAACCCCCAGAAAACACTCAATAAACCCCCCCCCCCCAAAAAAAAAAAAAAAAAAAAAAAAAAAGAAAAAAAAGAAGACAAAACAAAAAGAAAAACAAATAATACAATAAATAATAATAATAATAGTAATAATACAAAATAAATAAATAAACAAATAAAAAATCATACCAGTGAAAAAAAACCCCCAAAACCACATCCCATTATAATTTCAATTCTATTCATTGCATTGACTCATGGACTGAATTTCTGCCTCTGTGGTCAGGTTGATCGTTGGAGGTAGACAATTAACAGTGATCAAGCTGCATTCTACATTTTTACACATTTATTACATTACGAGTGAAATATATTTAGTAACTCTACCATCTAATAGGCTGCTCATGAGGTCCATAGTTGTACAACAAAGAATTTGACCAATGCAATAATTATAATGACTCCATTGGTAAAATTCTTGTTTATTTTGTGTAACCTTGAGCAGTGCGCTTGGTGAAAAATGCAGCTTGATCACTGTTAATTTTCTACCTCCATTGGTCAACCTGAGGCAGAAATTCAGTCCATGAGTCTACGCAATGATTAGTTACTTAATATATTTCACTCATAATATAATAAATGTGTAAAATTGTTTATAACTACACACTCAGGACAATTACTCTTTTTAAAACACACAGTTTTTGGACAACAAACTGACAAAGACATTGTTGCATAGATAGATGTACCTGGGGACACCTCAGTGTTCAAAACTAACTTATCAAGGTCTGCTGGTTGGGAAGCACACAATCCTCTTGTCATGTTGCTGGCAGTAACACATGAAAAACGAAGAACAAAACCATAACTTCCTGCATGTAAACTGATTTCCATTGTTCTCTGGAAGAAACCCTAATCTTTTATTCCATCTTCTCTCCATTGTTCATTGGAAGAATCCCCTATTGCTCTTTTCCATTGTTACATCTTCTCTCCGTTGTTCTGTGGAAGAAACCCCTGTTGTTATTGTCCATTGTTACATCTTCTCTCCATTGTTCATTGGAAGAATCCCCTATTGCTCTTTTCCATTGTTACATCTTCTCTCCGTTGTTCTTTGGAAGAAACCCCTGTTGTTATTGTCCATTGTTACATCTTCTCTCCATTGTTCATTGGAAGAATCCCCTATTGCTCTTTTCCATTGTTACATCTTCTCTCCGTTGTTCTTTGGAAGAATCCCCTATTGCTCTTTTCCATTGTTACATCTTCTCTCCGTTGTTCTTTGGAAGAATCCCCTATTGCTCTTTTCCATTGTTACATCTTCTCTCCGTTGTTCTTTGGAAGAAACCCCTGTTGTTATTGTCCATTGTTACATCTTCTCTCCATTGTTCATTGGAAGAATCCCCTATTGTTCTATTTCATTGTTATGTCTTCTCTTCCCCCTCTCCTGGAACAAACCCGTCCTTTTCAACAGTCTCTTTATATTTCATGAAGTCTCTTCTCCTAAGAAAGTATTTCACCTGGGCAGAGGAGAACAAGATTAAGGCAGAAATGAGAATAATATATTTAGTTAAGTTTCATGAGAGTTTGGCTGAAAGGTTTTATTTAGAATATATGGGAGGGCTTTTTGAATGGATTTGTCCTACATTAACCCTCCTACTGTCTGACCATTCAATACCATTCACTGTGGTTTTGAATGATAGATAAGCTATGCCAGCCTTGCAATATGATACCATGAGGGAATGCATGTACACAGTACACAGTTAGTTCTGTGCACAGTTGTGCCACCATACACAACTTTTGGCAGTTGAATGGTTTCAAATGGTTGGTCAACTCACTTGAAAATGTTGCGAACAGTAGGAGGGTTAAAGAATACACATGTATGCAGATTGCAGATAAACAGACAGGGCTTGAAATCTACAATGGACCGCAGCACCGAGGCAAGTGAATTCAGTGACAGGCCAGTAAACTCACTGCTGGAAAAGTCCACCAGTTTTGTGTTTTTCAATAAACCTCACTGTGTAAATATCTTTTGATAAATGATGTTCAATGTTGACTTTGAGTCTGATAAATACCTTTCACATCTGTTGAGTATCGAAGGATACTTATCCAAGGACAATGAGAAAAATCGTCTACTGAAAAACAGTTTTCTAGATAAACTGTGTGGAAAGTTTGTTCACATTCTCATTCTGGTCTTGTTAAAAAACTGGTCCAGTGAAAGTTTTTAGCTACAAATCCAGTGGTCTTGTGGATTTTCCCACCAAATTTGAGCACTGATGGAGACTAGCAGTGGCAGTAAGAAATGAAACTATTGCAGATTGAAAACTATGTGCTTTGGGGATTTAGTGGGGGGGGGGGGGCCTGAGCACTGAGCAGGTGTAGGTAGACTGCCTCCCCACCATCACTGATGTTCAGTCCGTCTATTGTAGACGGTTTCTACTTCAACTTTGGGGGAAAACTTAAAGGGACACGTTGCCTTGGATTGGGCAAGTTGGGCAATGAAAAGCGTTTGAAACCGTTTGTTATGAAATGCGTATGGTTAGAATGATGTTTTAAAAGTAGAATATAATGATACACACAAATATGCCTCGAAATTGCGTGGTTTTCCTTTTACATCGTGAACTAATACGGCCTGCCATTTTGTAGAGCCAAATTTTTGCCTCCACAATGGCGGACCGTGTTAGTTCGCAAAGTAAAAGGAAAACCACGCAATTTTGAGGCATATTTGTGTGGATCATTGTATTCTACTTTTAAAACATCTTTCTAACCATATGCATTTTATAACAAACGGTTACAAATGCTTTTCTTTGCCCAACTTGCCCAATCCAAGGCAACGTGTCCCTTTAAGCATTAAAGCATCAGCCATCCTTAGCAACAGCCAAAGCTGCAGCCACCAAATAAGAAACAGACTTACCCAAGTCTTTGAACAGTGCTCATCAAATGCCTGTTTTGTCTCTGTGCATTTTGACATATCATTGCCGTTGTTATCCAAACACTTGAAGAGGTTGTCCCTTGCAGCCCAACACTGCTTTCTGGTCTCAGCATTTGGGAATGCTGGTTTGTCGGCCATGATTAATCTAAAACAAATAAGTAACACTATATTATTACAGTATGATCAGGCATTTGAGTTTAACCAGGAGTATCTAACCACGAGAATGTGGTAGACAGAAACTTGCTTGGTGGCACCTGGATGCTTACAGATTGTGCATCCCCAAAGCCTACCCCTAAAAATTAATAGTAAGTATTACTAATTAGCACTAAAAATTAAGCACGATTGTATCATTCAGTATTGACCATAACTGAACTTTATATCCAAACCTTATTAATCCAAACACAAGAAAGTGAACAATACATACAGAGCTAGAGTAGAGGAAAATATAAATAAATACAACAATGCTTGGCACAGCTTGTCGAGTTTTTGTGCCCCCTATAATAATATGTCTGTGTCCTTTCTCTATGATTCAATACACTAGAAGAAACAAACAATGAACATGATTAAGAAAACAATACAATGACAAATTGGCATGGCAAAGGAAAATATTATGAAAATGAAATGAATAAACTTAGATTTAGAAAGATAAACAACAAAACATGACAGCAAAAGGCAAATAAATAGAGCAAATCAAGTGCCTGTAAATCAGGTAAATATAATGAACAAGTGAAACAAATTGAACAAATCTAATTAATCATTCAAGCACGGTTAACTTATTATATTATTATGCGTCAAGCGTTTATATAACTCAGTCATTCAACTATTAAAGTCGTGTATAAAAATTAATCATTACATGACGGAGGTCCCTCCAAAAATGTCGCAACCCATGTCCATGAAACGTGGTTACTTAATACTGCGTTTCCCCTCAAATTCACAGTTTGAAAGAAGAAACAACGAGATTGTTAATAATAATAGTTTTTAAATTATTTACTTACTAAAAAATACTAGATATTGTATCTCTCACACACACAGTCGATCGTCACACATCCAGTTACACACACGTGAATACGTACACACACGCTGCATCCATGTACTAATAGTAATACTAGACTCGATCGCAAACAAGTACACGTCGTCCCCACACTTGCTAGCTACAGCCATCCACATGCAGATAGAGCATCATGCAGAGTACAGGGTTCGAGTCCGTCTCGTCTGCTCTGTTATTCAACAACCCCTACAAGTGCTTGCATAATTATTATGCAAACGTCAGAAAAGTGGGCGTAACAAAAATGAAATAATTATTATTATGAAAAGTTATGTCTGTTGCATGCACCGGATGGCTGTAGATTGTCAAATCTTCTCTTATTATTTTTTCTATAAGATGGTTCTGAGACGCGATAATAATGATTTTAATGATGATAACTAAAATTATGATAATAAAAAAATAAAAAATAAATGTAATTACTACAATAAATCTCATAACTAATCAGCACTGACAAACTGAGTAAGTGAAAATTTAATGATTGATACGGTTGAAATTAGCATGCAACATTAGGTTGAAAAGAGGGGTGTCAAATTCTATTTAATTTTTGTTTGTTTGACTGGTTGAATTATTTTGGACTAAAATGAAGTGGAGGATTGGTAGGCACTGGTAAATGTCAATTATGATGATGTTCATACCAGACTTGTTATTTCTGCTGCTTTCGTGTTTCTGCCTCATTTTGTAAATTTGTGTAATTTCTGTATTGTTTTGTTAATTTTTCTTGTTAAGCGCCTATCGGGACTCTTGTATGAGGCACTACATTATTATAAACTGTTCAATATTATTATTTTTACTATTATTATTATTATCAATCTTAACTGACCTTTCATCAGACCATGATCATATCAATCTTGTTATTATAATCTGTTTAGAGAGGGAGAATTAACTTTAGCCGATCAAGACCGACCAACAACGCACCCAGCCCACCACCCCGTGATACTGCATAATTCATTAGAAATCGTTATAATTCATCTTTATGCAAATATGCCTCCAGTAGTAGTAGTTGTGAAATACATTTTGTGTATGACACTTAACCCGGAAGCGATAACTGCTGTCCATTGTTAGCTGGGATATGCTTGCAACACACTAGACATGCGTAGAAAATCAGAAGGCTGCTTCTGCTGGATGTGTTGTACGCACGTAAACCATCAATTGCATGCCCAACATAGCCGTCCCGTCTGAACTTATCTGAAGAATTCCTTCCATAGAATTGAGGCAAAGAAAACTGCAAACAAACCTGGACAGTTTTTGTAATTTTCTAAGGCAGTAAACACAAGTTTAGCTGTCGGCGCAGCTATTGTGGGTATGAAAACGTCTGGGCTGCTGGGGTGTCAGTAGATAGAGTGCAGCAGAGGGGGTACTCCGCCGCCGCCGCCGTAGGTGAGTGTTCACCGCCGAGCTGCATTTGAAAACCAAGCAAGTATCATCGTTTTTTAGCACGGGATGGATAGCGGAACAACGGCACACCTGCCAGCGGGGAGATTGAACAAGATGAATGGCCCAGAAACTGAAATGCAGCATTGCAAGCAGCAACAAAGTGACACAGTTGACAATATAGTTAGTAGAAAGGGTGAAGAGAATCACATGATTAAAAATCCACTGTGTGATGATGCTGAACTTCAGGATGAACCCTCCATATTGTCGATAGCCACTGAATGTCATCATTGTGTCGAGGTCACACAAATCAGTGACCTGACTTGTCCATGCAAAAACAATGAGGGCCACAACAACAGTAACTTCGGTGTAGGTATTTCTAATTTTAACGTACATGCAGTGGATGTGTCGAAGACAGACTCTTCAAAGATGTCGAAGCTGAAGATGAAAGTATCTGGAGCTGTCCCCGACCAAGGGTTGACAAACGGCTGTTGTACCTGTGACAGGAAAGACACATTAACAGTGATGAATGTTGACGAGCAAGGAAACCACATTAGGAATGTTAATCATAATTTACCTGAATCAAAAACCAAAGGTACTTCAATGCCTAAACCTTTAAAGGATTTAGCAAAGTCGTCTTGCAATTCTCACATAAACATGATAAACGAACCCTTACTGGATCTCACCAAGATGGTTAAGAATGTCTGTTTAGGTAGTGGAGAAGCCTCTCGGGACCTTCAGTTCTCATCAACAATGGACAAGTTAAAGAACGTGGCCTCTAAAGAAACCGTGCCCTGCGACGCACAAGCTTCAAACAGTAGTGATCTACTTGCAGGGATGGAACACTCCTTCGGTGTTATCGGACCGGCTGGTGCCAATCTTGGCGATGCAGATTTAGAAGAACTCCCAGCATCATTGTCGGACTTTGTGCTTGGTTGCCATGATAACCAATATGCATTGCCCCCTTGTCCCCCAAACGACAGTGATATTAACACTATACACATTGAGAACGAGGAGAAGCCGATAGTTCTTGTGCCGTATAAGTCAGAGGTCCAAATGCCTGACATTATGAGGCTTATAACAAAAGACTTGTCGGAACCGTACTCAATTTATACTTATCGGTACTTCATTCATAATTGGCCACAGCTTTGTTTCTTGGTAAGTATTTGTCCAGCTGTGGTATTTAATGCCTTGTTGAGATTCACGAGGTGCAAAAGGTTTTTGCATGACTCCACGTCTTCAGGCCTGGAATTACCCTGAGGCCTTGAAAAAAAATTATTCTGGTTTTCCCCAAACTAAGCTAAAAGTTACTCTCTTAGTAAGGGGCTACAAGAAGAAAATATTTGAGATGAAAATAGCTCAGGTGAGCTGAAGATAGGAATTGATTTTCGTCATAAGACATGTAAGACAGTCTACATTATAAAATAGAGGGAAACATTCAACAGGAAACGAGTTTCAAAGAGATGCAGTACATGGCCATGGTCTTCTTGGCCTTTGTGCCCACAAAGGCCAAGAAGACCATGGCCATGTACTGCATCTCTTTGAAACTGCATGTACTGCATCTCTTCAAAAGTTTCCAATTATAGAATTGAAGAGCCCTTTGCAAAGTGGAAATGACCTTGCCCTCGCAAAGTTCCAGGCCTGTGACTTAGAATAGTTGTGATAATCATAACCCTCCCCCTTCTCAATCCATCTGATAGTGATGGTTGACAGATCGCAACAATTAATGTCTGTGATCTGTGCTTCCTAGTACACTGTACATAACTTCTAGTAATGTGTTCACCAAACAAGTCGGGCTCTGATTTTCATAGGCTACTTCTGCACCGAAGTTATAATTTCGGAATTAACAAAGTTACATTGTTTTAGACCTCATCATGGAATTGATGCTGAATCCTGCAGCCGCTTTTTCACCCATTGTGTATAACAATACAGCCATATTTTGGTAAACAATGTACTACTTTTTTGTCACATTGAGTGAAAAAGAATCGGTCGGATACATCATCTCTCCCGTCATCAGGTAACAAAAAATTGAGATAACTTCTCAGGCAGATAGAGTCCAGGCCTGGAATTTCATTTTTGTGAGGGAAAGGCCTACATGTACATAAACTTTTGAAGGGGCACCAAGGCCAAGAACAGGGCAACAGAGGCCATAGGTTTGGAATGAAATGAGGCCTAACTTGGGATTGTTTCAGTTTTGTTTGGGTCAGTTACTGAAATCATAAAAAACTTAAAAGGAGTCCATTTTGTCTTTTCCTTTTCCAGTTTTTTTAAACAAGAGTTTAAATGAGAAACAAATATAGACACATTTTAACATTTAACTGTTTTAATTTGGACAAGCACTAAGAGAACATTGATCTCAAATATATTATGGGTAAGAATTCTTCAATACCCAACAGAACTGAAAGAGATTTATCAGACTGAAAGTCAAAAGTTATACAAACCACAAGACCGCCAGACTTGTCCAGTCATGAGTTTACTGGCTTGATGCTATAATTGCTAGCCTCGTGCCTGTGGTCAAGTGTACATTGTAACTTTTGGGCCCTAATTTCTACAAGTACACCCCCCTTAAAAAAAAGTGGGTAAACCCAGTTCAGAAGCATTTTCATGGACCTTTAAGTTGTTTAAGCGGATAAGAGCACCGGACTCAAGCTCTGGTGTTTCTGTTCAGCAGAGTGTGGGTTCGAGTCCCGGTCGTGACACTTGTGTCCTTATTAAGCAAGACACTTAACCATTATTGCTTCGTCCTTCGGATGGGACGTAAAGCCGTTGGTCCCGTGTGTTGTGTAATGCACGTAAAGAACCCAGTGCACTTATCGAAAAGAGAAGGGGTTTGCCCCGGTGTTCCTGGTTTGATCGGCTGCATATTGCGCCACAGCACCTTGGAAACCATTACATGGTGCTATGTAAAGAAATAGGTCTCAAAATTCAAAAAGTAGCTCCACATATATACCTTGCAGGAAAATATTGACTGTTGAAGCGCCTTGAGCGTCACTGAGTGACGGATATGAGCGCTATATAAGAAGCCATTATTATTATATTATTTATGTAAAATAATCATTTACCCAGTGGTAGTCATCATCAGTAATTTTAAATGTGGAATTTAAAATCTCAGCTTGTATTGGTTGAAAAAAGGAATCGATTGTATTTTATTTTTAATTTAAGTAAAAAATCCACTGTCTGTAGGAACATTTTGTGTGCGACCTAGGCAATGATAAATTGTGTTGAGTTCAACATCCAGGTGTTGGAAGAATATTTGGCTCATATAAATTTTGGATTCTTTGGATTCTTTGGATTCGTTGTCTTTTAGATGATCAAACAATCAATTGACACATTAAGTCATCTGATCTTTCCCCCTAGGCGATGCATCAAGACAAGTGTGTGGGTGCTATAGTCTGTAAATTGGACGTCCACAAGAAGATGGTCCGCCGTGGCTACATAGCTATGCTGGCTGTCGATGAAAACTACAGGAAGCTTCAAATTGGTGAGATATCTTAATGGCTAATGGGATCCATCAGCAGTGTCTGACAGTGAGAGGGTTCACTTAAGGGCTGTTGACTGCAAGTCTTAGATGGAGTATGACCTACTAACCTACCATCGTGCCCCCCTTCCCCAATACCTTTGAACCATTGGTTCCTGACACCCCCTTACAAGGGTTGTTGACTGCAAGTCTTAGGAGTATCACCTTTTAACCTACATTCGTGAAAACACACAATTCTATGCAACAAGGGTGCTTTTTTCTTTCGTTATTTTCTTGCAACTTTACTGACCAATTGAGCCCAAATTTACACAGGTTTATTATATGAGAATATATGTTGGGATACATTAAGCGAGGATACTGGTCTTTTTGACAATTACTAAAAGTATACCTACCTTAAGTGCTCTAATCAGCCCTCTCACCCCATATACATGTTTACACTCTCCACCGTACTGTTTTTGACGAATGTTTCCACAGATGATAAAAGTTTTTGTTCTATACACAATAAGCATATTACACATGTAATGGCTGGAAATAAACACTGGACCACTAGCCAGAGTTAAGTAATTTCATCATTATGCCAGTAATCCTACAACTGGACATGATTCCTAGAGTCTAGAGTACCACCGGTTCTTTCCAGAACCACCACAACTCACTAGAGATCGATTATTTCCACGATGTTACCGCAAACCCTACTAGATTGTATCTAGCCCTTCTTCTGTGCTGTACACAGATAAAGAGTCCTAGATATTAGGGCCTGTTTCTGGGGCGGACAAATTTCAAAGCTTCATAACTCAAATCTTACCTGCAAGAAGCCACTAATTTCACCGGATTCACAATCCATGGCGGCATACATTTTTCTGCCGTGGGTTTTTGACGTCATATATTTTTCATTAATCCGTAATTTTCATGAAATAATGCCGCTCTGAGTCCAGTAAAAACTTCCAAGGTATTTTGGAATTTTTCCAAAAAATTTGAGCAGTAATGAAGTAACTCTTTTATCTTGATGTACCTCGGTGACTCAGTGAAGGGAAAAAAACTAGTATTAACTGCCAACTCACAAATAGTATTTTTTATTCTGATGCAAATTTAACATTTATTAACCGACAATTGTTCTGGTGTGATTCTTTTTGAAGGCTCAAGTCTGGTGAAGAAAGCCATCCGTGCCATGGTGAGGGGAGAGTGTGACGAGGTAAATTGCTTAATATATCATAATCTCTGCTTCTTGCATACTTTGAATCTTCAGGCGACTTTGATATGGTTTTTGTTAATGTAACTGCTGTTTATCGTCGATACATTCTTGTCGCAGAAATATCAACAAAATGGCGTTTGTTTCTTAATGTAAAGTGCATGTGGAAGTCATTGGTAAGGTCTGGGTACACTGTCAGAATTTTAACGTTTTCTTTAAGTTTCAAGGAACAGTTTTGTCTTTCAAAACCTGCACATTAAATAAATGTCCCCCATAAGTCTTTATTGTCACCCATGAGAAATATTTGTTAGGCCGAAAATCCATTGTTTGTTAAGCATTGTGTGTGACGCCCGTGCAAAGCAAATTACATGAAGCCAACAATCGTGTAAGCGCTGTTTTCCAATAAGGGAGACATAGGGCTAGATAGCTCAGTTGGTAGAGTGCCGGCACGTTAATCCGGAGGTCGTTGGTTCAAATCCCACTCTAGTCAAATTTTTCTTTGTTCAACCAAAAATTTGTTTTCCAACTGTAACAAAGGGAAAGTCGCCCTCTCACAACTCGCGTGAAGTATGAACCAGGCTTATGCGCAAGGCAAAATGCAAAAAATCAAAAATTCATGACCAGTAAAGAACACAATTCAATGTACATGTATTGGGTACTGTGTTCTGTAAAAATGATGTGCATAGCTTGGCGTGTACATGTACTTCCATTTTTAATGATTACCCACTAAAAAATGCATAACGCATGGTGGACACATGGATTTTAAGCCTTACGCCCTTTTGGGGCATCTCATTCTCCTTACGTTACTGTGCTGTGTGCATTTTAGGTGGCACATACATGTGTATGTTGTGATACCTGCACCATATCTTTACATTATGTACAATAATGATTGCGTGACGGGCGGACGTGGTGCTGATGGGCTCCCGTGTGTGATGGGTTTTTTCCCACCTTTTGCAATATTCTAATGATTTTCAACATGAGCATGGATGGGTTTTTTGCTTACCCTTGATTTCAAGAATTTATTGGGATGTCTACATTGCTGTGTCGGCCGCAAATTTAACATTTAGCCACCTTTTTTGACGAGGTGACTGGGGCTTCTGCGTGCTGCCGGGGGCTGAAACTCCACCACTGTACACACACGTATGTACATCAGTAATGTCGCCACTTTATAAAAATGGCCAACTGCTTCACGGACTGATCTAGCCTACCATAACGACAAGGTACCTTTTTATAACACCCAGCTTGTACTCTTCGACAATCTGACTTTAATTGATGTCCTGTAGATCCGACAAAATTGAGTGAGTTTTTTCTCTGTTGCGTTCAGTGCGTTACACGAGGGTGCCCAGTTTCCGGACGGTGGTAGCACCCAATTTCCGGTCGGTAGTCACTCTCGTATTTGTATGCACCTTCGAACTCGGGAGCAGCGACCAGCCAAAATGGCTAGTAAGAAGGATATGACAGAGATTCGTCAGGCTCTCGAGGAAAACAGGCTAGCTTTGGCGGAGGTTTTGACAATAACTAAAAGCAATGCTCAGAAGTTGGAGTCATTTCAAGCATCGCTAGAATTTGCTTCATCAAGGATTGACACCATTGAAAAATCAACTCTTCCAGCTCTGAAGTCCAATATTGAGGTGTTGGAAAGCAACTTCAAACAACAGCTACTAATCGCCGAAGCCAGAAGTATGCAGTACAATCTTGTTTTTATCAACCCACCACCGTTTAACTTTGATACTTCTGAGAATGATAAAAAGGCAAGACATCTGATCCAGCTCTGTGGCATTTCGGTTGAGAAAGTCGGTGCCATACCCCTGAAGCGTTCTCATCCCCTCCCCAGACGTAGTATCCCCGGGGACACAAGGCGGTTGACAGCTAGTTTCCTTGTCGCTTTTAATTCCTGGGAGGATAAGGAACTTGTACTATCATCTGCGAGATCCAACCCATCCTCTATGAAGGGAATGAAAGTAGTCACCCAGTGGCCCAAGAAAATCAAGATGGCACACGCCCAACTTAAAACCAGTGCTGAGTTCAAAGCTGCTAAGCAGGAATCAACTTCATCATTTGTTAAAATCAACTTCAGGACCGGAATCGTCAGCTTGATGATTGATGACAAGACTGTCAGCAGCATCAAGGCATGGACTCTGGCTGACTAATTAACATTGACATTCTAGAGGTTGTTCCTATCATCACTAGGTGACAACTCATTCATTTTTCACCATCCATGCTTACTTATTTACATTATTATTCATAGAGTATACACATCATCACTAGGTGCCCATCCACCTACCACTGCTTGTAGTATACTGATATGTGTTTCTTTCACTTGTTGAAGAAACAACTGCTGTTAATTCTGTTTTGTAACATCATTTTTATGCTTAGCCTACACTGGTCCACAGATAACGTTGCACTTTATAGTATGTACCCTTGCATGTTTTGTTTATGCGCATATGAATTGAAGTATTCCATCACATGTGTACACAAGAAACCACCTTAGATCATAATGTGTGTCTTGCTAATTTTTTTGAAAATGAAACTGGTTCTGACAATGCCTTTTCTGTTCCATCTCCTTATCAACTTGATTACCAAACCATCACTAGTCCTTACGTTGATTACCTTGAGCTCAATAACAAAATTAATCATTATATTGATCCTATTATTTTTATGCAGCTCAATATATTTAGTCTCCCTAGTAAATGGGATGACTTTAAGATGCATTTACATTTATTAAGTCATAATAAGAAAATTAATTTTATTGCGCTTTCTGAAACCTATTTAAATGATGTCAATTGTTGTGATTTTGATAATCTCCCTGGCTACCATCCTTTGAGTATGTGTGAAATGCATCGCAGCGATAGGAAGGGTGGTGGTGTGGCCATTTTAATCGATAGTCAGTACAAATTTGTTGTGAGAAAAGACCTGTCTTTTTTTTCAACCAACATTGAGCTAATCACAGTTGAAATAAACCCAGATAGTAAGGATAGTTTCATTTTATGCTCTCTTTACAGACCACCAGGTGTGGCCCTCTCTGAATTGAGTTTATTTAGAGATTTTTTTATTAGTTTTATTTCTAGAGTCAAACTCTCCAAAGCCAAGGGTTGTTATATCTTGGGAGATCTTAACATCAACTTATTGAAGTACGGTTGCCAGACATCCTATGGCAATTTTGTTAGTGAGTTTATTGACAGCCTTTTTGCGGAAAATTTTGTTCCTATGATTTTGAGGCCGACAAGAGTAGACTCCATACGTGATCATGTTTCTTTGATTGATAACATTATTACCAATAGAATTGATTTAAGGCCAGCTTCGTTCATTGTCAAAGCTGACTTGTCTGATCATTTTATTTCATTTTATGCTTTTGAAAATAGTCCTAATGTTCATATTCCTACCAGTGACCAAAATAGGTCAGTAAGGATATTTAATGAAGTTAATCGCATTGCATTTCGTAAAATACTTTCTACTGTTGTTTGGCATTCAGTTTTTACCCCCCACCATCTTAATGACAAGCTGTCTGCTTTTAACAAGATTTAGCAATCGGCCTTTGATTTAGCTTTTCCTCCTGTGTTGATCAAAACTAAAAGTCGTACGAAAATAAGATCTCCCTGGATGACAACAGGGTTATTGGCTTCATGCCATAACAAACAAAAGTACTATGTCAACAGGAAAAAAAATAATAAAAGTCTTATTTTCTACAAAAAATATAATAATTTATTCAATAAAATTAAACGCATTGCCAAAACATCTTATTATCACAATAAGTTAGATGAGCTTAAAGGTAATGCTAAGGAGACCTGGCGCCTTTTAAATAGTATGACTAAGAGTAGGAAGCCTCCTGTCAAAACTAGCAGTATTATTTTAAATAATGAGTTGCTTTCTAACAATAAGGATATCGCAGAGGCTTTCAATCAACACTTTTGTTCTATAGGTGACGCAACCGCTGATTCAGTTCCACGGTCTAATAAAGATTTTCACTATTACGTTAACTTAGCTACCTCGCCATCCAGTTCATTTTTTCTTACACCTACTGATTCAGAGGAAATTGTTACCATTGTTAAAAAATTTCAGAATAAGAGTAGTTCTGGTCCAGACGAAATTAGCAATATGGTATTGAAGGAAGTTATTGACTGCGTTTGTGACCCCTTATCGGATATTTTCAATGCTTCCTTTAGACAAGGTATTTTTCCTGATGTGTATAAATTGGCCAAAGTGGTACCTGTTTTAAAAAAAGGAGATACTCAGGATCTATGTAACTACCGTCCGATATCGCTTTTGAATACATTTTCTAAGGTATTAGAAAAGTTAATGCATCGTAGAATGTCTAACTTTCTTGATTCTAAAAAAATTCTTACTCCGAGTCAGTATGGTTTTCGTGCTGGCAGGTCGACGGTTCACGCTATGTTAGATTTTTATAATAATCTTTCAGACTCTGTTAATAAAGACCCCTCTGAAGTTTCTTTAGGCGTATTCTTAGACATTAAGAAAGCTTTTGACACTGTTAATCATCCTATCTTGCTGAGTAAATTGAAGCACTACGGTATTCGTGGAATTGCGCATGATTGGTTTGCTAGTTATTTAAAAGACCGTAAACAGTATGTAGTCTTTGATGGAGTTAATTCCAGTTGTCAAGAAATCTATTGTGGCGTGCCACAGGGGTCAAATTTGGGGCCCTTGTTATTTCTGATGTATGTAAATGACATGCCCATGTGTTGTACCATGCTTAAACCTATCCTTTATGCTGATGACACTACTTTGATTGCTTCTGGGCAGGATTTAAATACCTTAGCTGTTGCTGTTAATTCTGAACTATTGACTCTGCAAGACTGGTATAGAGCAAATAGATTGAAAGTACATCCTGATAAGACACATTACATTTGTTATTCTTTAAAACAAAAAGAGCGCTTTTTATCGGATGTTACTCTAAGTTTAGAAAATGTTGTTCTTAGAAAAGTTCCTTCCACTGTGTTTCTTGGACTTGAAACGGATAAAAATATGCTCTGGAAGGAGCAAGTTAGCAAAGTGTGTAATAAAATTTCCAAAGCTAACTATATTATCAATAGGACGAAACATTATTTGAGGTTGAGAGATAGTTTAGCAATTTATAACACTTTGGTTAACTCTCAGTTAAATTATGGTATTTTGGCGTGGGGTGGCATGATTAAAGTTTACCCCTCATTTTATAGAAGGCTTATCACGTTGCAAAAAAAATGTATTCGCAATGCTTGCCATGTCAAGTATAATGCTCACACTACACCTCTCTGTTATAAGCATAATATTCTGAAACTGGAAGATATTTACAATGTCCAAATAGCAACTCATTATTTTGATTATCTGCATAAGTTACTTCCAGAAAATTTAAGCAATCCTAACCTTTTTTCTTTGAATCGGGACTTTCATTCTTGCTCCACTAGACAAGACAGTCTTCTTCATGTTTTTTGTTTTAGTAGAGTTGATGTTGCTTCATCCAATTATCGCTTTACCCTTCCAATCATTTATAATTCTTTTCCTATTGGACTTAGAGGAGGTTTTCTTAATGTTCCTAGGAAGCGCTTGATTAAAAAACTGAAGGACTTTTATTTAATTAAGTATAAAGAATTTATGTGTACAAATTTGAATTGCCACACATGTCTTTAAGAGCAGGACAAAAAAACAAATTAATAGTGTGTACAATTTCTTAAGTTCATATTTTAATTATTATTTAATATATGCGTTATTCTCTAAATATGTGCGTTTTAGGGATACTTTAACTTTCTTTGTTGTTTCTGGAACCAGTGAAGCATCTATTTTTACAGCAGTTTGGGTGCTCCAATACAGGAGGGTTACCTCCTCTGGTTGCAACCCCCATTTGTACTAACTTAGAGTTTATATTTGTATTTATTTACTTGTAACCATTATTCCTGTAATTTTGTTGTTGTACAAATGGAAATAAAAAACAAACAAACATGCAATTTGACCCCCAAAATGGCAGACCATGGACAGACTAGCCATGTGTGACGTCATTGTAGGGGGTCTAAAGGGTGTTTGGAAAGGGCCAGAACTAGGGTACTAATAATAATAATAATAATATGGATTTATATCGCGCTTTATCACACCCAAGGGCGTCTCAAAGCGCTTCTTAACATTATTACCCCTGGTCACTGGGCCATTTATTTCATTCCTTAAACCATCTCAGCTCCCTGGGGAGTATACAGCCTGTGCTGCAATATATGCGCTACTAAGCTAAATCAATCACAAGAACCATCTCTGCCCTCACAGGTACCCATTTTACCCCTGGGTGGAGAGAAGCAATTATAGTTAAGTGTCTTGCTCAGGGACACAAGTGTCACGACCGGGACTCGAACCCACACTCTGCTGAACAGAAACACAAGAGCTTGAGTTCGGTGCTCTTAACCACTCGGCCACGACACTCCTACTAAACTTGCTGTTGGGGTGCAAAGGGACTAAAAGGTGTTTTGAAAGGGTAGGAATTTAGGAAGGGCCAGAACTAGGGTACTAAACTTGCTGTTGGGGTGCAAAGGGACTAAAAGGTGTTTTGAAAGGGTAGGAATTTAGGAAGGGCCAGAACTAGGTTACTAAACTTGCTGTTGGGGTGCAAAGGGACTAAAAGGTGTTTTGAAATGGTAGGAATTTAGGAAGGGCCAGAACTAGGGTGTTAAACTTGCTGTTGGGGTGTTAGGGCCTACAGGGTGCTTGGAAAGGGTAGGAATTTAGGAAGGGCCAGACAAGGTTACTCAATTTGCTGTTGGGGTGCAAGGGGTCTAAAAGGTGTTTTGAAAGGGTAGGAATTTAGGAAGGGCCAGAACTAGGGTGTTAAACTTGCTGTTGGGGTGCAAGGGGACTAAAAGGTGTTTTGAAAGGGTAGGAATTTAGGAAGGGCCAGAACTAGGGTATACCAAACTTGCTGTTGGGGTGCAAAGGGACTAAAAGGTGTTTTGAAAGGGTAGGAATTTAGGAATGGCCAGACAAGGTTGCTAAATTTGCTGTTGGGGTGCAAGGGATCTAAAGGGTGATTGGAAAGGGTACAAATTTAGAAAGGGCCAGAACTAGTGTGTTATACTTGCTGTTGGGGTGTAAGGGCCTAAAAGGTGCTTGGAAAGGGTAGGAATTTAGGAAGGGCCAGAATGAGGTTACTGAACTTACTGTTGGATCGCATGATCTTATGGCTTGAGCTGTCAGTTATTCTGACATGCACAAGATTTGTCCCAATGGATGTTTAAGAGGCATCATCTGATGGCCACATCAAGAGGATGGCCTGCTGTAATGCCAGGCTTGCTATGATACTAATACCGTGAGGACCACAACTGCAAACCAGAAGTACGGGGGAAATACTTAATTTCCCAGGTGGAAGTCAATGTTACCGGGGACGACCTTGGGTGGAGCCATGTCTCATTGCTCACCCAAAGTACATTCCTAGGTCAGTCGGGGTCCCACATTTGCAAGGATGAAGCCCACATAATACATTTCTCGCATAAGACACTTCTTGTTAATTACTAATCACAATTGTATAAAAATCAATTTTATGGAATCTTCTTCTTCTTTAAAATGGTGGGGCGTGTTAGTTCACGAAGTGAAAGGAAAACCACACAATTTTGAGGCATATTTGTGTGGATCATTATATTCTACTTTTAAAACATCTTTCTAACCATGCATTTCATAACAAACGGTTTCAAACGCTTTTGATATACCAAATCGCCCAATCCAAGGCAACGTGTCCCTTTAACTTACTGTGCATACATTCATGAAGAGCCAAAAAGGTGTCTGTCTGAAATTCTGTCAAAGTTAAGGAAATTGCGTTTGAAGACCCCCAAGTCACAGTATGCCTTATTAAATTTCCGCAATCAAAATCACCCCTTATATTAACTTTCACAAAATTCCTTACTGAAAATAGAGTGATGTTGTTTTGAGTAACCCATAACCACAAAATTTGACGAGATTGTCACAGGTACAGACTTATTGAAAACTAGATTAGGGAGGGACACAAGGGGTGCACCATTTTTTCTAGGGGGCACTTCTGACCAAATAAAACTGTAGTTTTTGTCTGCATTTTCCCTAAACAAGCCTTTTTTCAGTGTTTTTTTATGTCATTCACATCTTTTGTGAGATAATCAGCCATGAGGGTATAAACAAACTACATTGTGCTTTTGAATAGAAAAAGTAGTTTTAAAAGACACTGAAAATACTATATAAAGCTCATAAAATGTAACTTTTTGTTTAGGTTTTTTTTAAATCTCAAAGTTCCAGATTTCAAATGGGGGTTGGGATTCCCCATGCCCCCCCCCCTAGTTACGCCACTGTGGAGGGGTTCCTGTTGACAAATCCTTTGTTTTTGTTTTAATGTCAAAGGTGGTCCTGGAAACAGAGATTACGAACAAACCAGCACTTAGACTCTACGAGAACCTTGGTTTCGTCCGTGATAAAAGGCTTTTCCGATATTATCTCAATGGTGTGGATGCCCTTCGTCTCAAACTGTGGCTGAGGTAGAAACGCGACGGCAGTTGTATCAATGAAGGTATTGAATGGGGGCTAATCTTAATGTCTAACGATTTGTTAGGTTGTATATTTTAAAATTTGAAGAATCTGGTTTCACTGATAAAGTGTTATTGATATGTCTTTAATTTGTTATTTATCAATGTTTTCCAAAAAGATTTGAGGCATTGAGGAAATTTTGTTATGAATTTTTATAATTATTATGTTTTACTTCTACTTGAAGGGTGTGTACTACATTGTTAAGAGTGAAAATATAAATGTTCACAATGTCATGGTCATGGTGGTTAAGGTCCTTAAAACATTAGTGTTGATCTTATAAGTCCAAAACCAGGTGTTTGAAAACAGTAAAGCATCTGTTTTTGGGGTTTTTTTCTTTCACTATTTTCTTGTGACTCCGATGACTGATTGAGCTGAAATAATTACCAATGTTGTGCATGTACTTTAACCACTTTGAGTCGATATTCTGAAATCATTTTCGCACTCAACCGTAGAAAAGGGATTTTTTTTTTTCACAAGGCATGTTTTCCAGAACCTGGCGTTCCTCTTTGTATGGATATTTCTGTCAGCTGTCCGGCTGCCAGCAAAAAAGATTGAGGCGCTTTTTGAAGTTGTTCCGGTCGTAATAAACCATTCTCCACAAGTCAGTCAAGAATAATTTTGGGGATATAAACACATCAATCGGTGTGAAGTGGTTTAATAAGGGAAAGGGGGGCCATTCTTTCTCTGTGTAAATGTAGCATGAACAGCAATGTCAGATGCGGGTAATAGGTTTATGGAAAATAAATAGCCCAGATATAAAATGTTTGCAGTGAAACTATGATTAGCTGGTTGTTTTGAAAGTACATGTAGTGTCTTGCTTGAAAATGCTACACAACAACTACTCATGATAGCGCTAAGTGGATGTTCTTGTGCAGCAATGATACTATATTTATATAAACCATTATTATTGTGCTGCATGTAAAAGGACCCTTTCAAAATTACAACCACAATTCTGACTTCACCTTGGACTCTGTCACTGGTTTTGAAAATTTTGCTTTTGGAGGAGGATTGTGAGAAATGGGTGGAATCTACATGTATGGCAGTGTTTTTAACAGAAAGACCCTACTTCTCAAATTAAAAATAGACTGACCCCAAAATGAAAAACAGTGTTTATCGTTGTTATTCCACACAGGGAACAAAACAAATATTGTAGTAGCAGTCTTCTCCCTTAACAGTGGGCAGCTGGACTCTGATGGGTTTATGGTTGAGTTTAAGGTACATTTATGGCATTCTTAAAGCAAATCCAAAAAGTTGATTAGTTTTAGACTACTTCTAGACGGTAAGCCACCCTTAATTTAATATCCACAGGGAAAACAATAAGATAACTGCTCAGAAATCTTTTGTGTCTTCATGTTAATAAATAATAAGTAAGACAACAGAATAATGCACTGACAAAAACCTCATTCATACACGGAGTCTTTTTATTCAGCATGTGCACTTTCCATTTGTCATGTTATCTGAAAGCTTCAAATCTACATGTATGCAAAGTGTAACAGTTATGTCATGGTTGAATACATCTCGTTAGTATTAAGCCATGTTTGAATCAGTGGCTACAGCTGTGGCTGTTGCTAAGGGTGTTGCTATGGGCGTTCTGTGCTTTAATGTCTGTTCATATGAAGATCAAGCCACAGCCACTAAAAAAGTATTTGCATTTTTCAGGCACAGATTTCCAATACAAAATTGATGTATTTACAGGAACCTCAATAAAGAAGATATAGCATGCCCGATATGTGGCAGAGGTTGTTCCCCAAATATTTCCCATACTTTAACACACTCTTTTCATCTTGTACAGAAGTAACCCCCCCCCCCTAAAATAGTTGTAAGAATTCCTGAGATTCCCAGAACACAATGAAGACATTATAGGAGAGTGAACACCATACCACATATTTGAAAGATGAAAGGTGATACATTTAAAGTGCGCACAATAATGCCAACAATGAAAATAATATCCTGAGCTGCTCAATATGAACAGTGCTTTCTCTCTCTTTGTCCGAGATGCATTGCTCCTTATAGTTCTGTCTCACATACAAGTATTGTGAAAATGCACTTGAAATTTTTTGTGTGTTATGAATGGGGAGTTAAAGAAAAGATATATCTGTCAACGTGATTTCATACAAGATTTGTTACCCGTTACAGCACGAACAGCAGTTCCAAAGGTATTGTTGGCATACACTACAGCCTTCGCTTTGATCAGATTATTGTGTTTGGTTTTATATGGCATCATCTATTCACTTAAAACTTACCAGAAAAGGCATTCATGTGTGTAGAATACATGTATGTTTTATTAATTTATTTATAAGCAGTTTGTTTAAAGGAAAGGCGCGGTATTACAGGCCTTGATTTACACAGAGGCCAAGCCTTTCCAAAGTTTGCAGTGAATGATTTGTATGAAGTAAAATGCTGTTAGTGTTTGCAGACTTTTTGTTGAATCTCCATTTTTGATACATGTTTGGTGTACTTCACATTCACATACCTATGATGTACACTGTCTGAGAGGGAAAGGCTATTTTCAATTTGCAAAAGGCACTATCATTGAAAAATATTCAAGTCTTTTGGACACTTTTAAAGGGGAACCTAGGCCAATACCAGGGCAACAGAGGCCATGCCCTCTGTGTTAATGCAGGTCTGCTGCCAACTTCACAAAACTTTATGCAACCGCTTAAGTCCACCTGCGTCATATTTTTTTGCACAAGTGGCTCAACTTCTGCCAGAAATGTTGTGCAAGTGGACTTACGCAGTTGCATAAAGTTTCATGAAATCGGCTGCAGCATTGCACATGCATGTAAAATTTGAATTTGTTAGCAAACATATGTACAGTAAAAAGAAGTACAATATATGATTATATGAAGCAACTCCACTAGAAACGTCAAGTTGTTTACAACTGAGTTACTCACATAAAGTGCAGCATGTGATCTTTTAAACGTATCAGTGTGATTAAATAATTCCAAGTGCATCTTTTTCTTGAACAGGCTGGAACTTTGACAAGTGATGTGCAGTTCCTTCAACCCAGTCTTTTTCAAGTTCCAACAATTTTGAAAATTAGTTGGATCTGGTTGCTTACTATCTAGACTATAGATCTAAAAAGTCTGTTCTTGCTGTTCTAAATCTAATCTGTTCATCCATTAAAGGGGCTATGTCGTCAGAAACAAAGCAGGCCTGTGGCTGTACAAGGAATTATGAACTCTCACCCAGTTACTGCGTGCAAAGCGCCCTCCCTCCGTATCATACTTATGGAGAGAGAGTGTGTGCCTGTATGCAGTTACTGGGTGAGATTTCATAATTTCTTGTACAACCAAGAGGCCTTATTTGATCATGACGACACGGCCACTTCAATTAACAACAATGCAAATGATTTGGTAAAGATAAATTTCATTTTGTGTTGAAAAAGGGAAAGTTTACTGGAATGGGATGTGAACAAAGGATCTCCGGATTAATGTGCAGGCGCTCTGTGAACCAAACTGTCTAATCCTATTGTTTGGTGGTCTCCCTATTGTGTCCATATCTGTGTTCGGGGGTGCTAGTAAGAAGCTATTCAACATTATACATACACAAATTTTAGCACACTGAACAAGAAACATTACCATTAAAACAGGAAATGAATAAACTGATACAAAATTAGAGTATAAAGCGACTACTGTAACATGAATGAAAGAACTGAGTTTTAACTAAAAGACTTCAAGGATTCCTAAACTAGCTGCTGCTCTCTGCAAGAATGTATGATGGAAGAACATACCATGGGAGCAACTCTTATGTTGCATTCAGTAGTTGTATGTGAAATGAGATCAATCGGTAAATCTTTCGGAAATTTATGATTTTGAGAGTGGATTTTTGCTGTTAGTTTTATGAAATTAGATGCAGGAAAGTCTTGGATAGTGTAAGGTTTACCAACCAAGGTACTGCAGAGAGTAGGTTACCAGGAGCAGAGTTTTGTTTGATTTCTTCTAAATTAATCAAGAAGCCCCTTTTCTATATTTTGGTAAATTAAAGAGGATTGAGTTACCATTGACTCAAATTTTATCATAAAATATTTTATTCATGTGATGATACTTATAACTGAAATGATCCAACATTTTGGACAGAACATTTTCCCTAACATTTTCAACAGTGTATGAACTGAAGATATTTACATGTAATAATAATAACAACAGCTTTCTCGAGTTAGATATTGAATAAAATAGTAATGTAAAAGAATTTGCTTCTGATGAGGAAATTTCAACTATGTTAGAAACATGAACTGCATCCTTGTCCAAAAATTACAAACTTATTTTGTCTTTTAGAAGACAGTTGGGTTAAATGATTTAATGACCCCAAAATGTGTACATGTAATAATTAACTGACTTGGGCAATAATTTGCAGTGTTGGGCATTGGCTCATTCTCACTGCTTTGGAAGGGGCGCCAGTCATTTTAGTTTTGTTTATACATTGTTGATAGATCAGATTCCGAATCTAGAATATCATACCCTACATTAACAATCTTCAGCCCCATGTTTTAGTCGATTTGTTGACATTAAACTGTAATGTTGTATCCATAACATCTATTTTGAAAGCTCAAGAATTTTGCAGCTTGTATAAAAATGAAACTGTACAGTATGTTTAACACACACAATTGCTGTGTAAATATCAACTGGGCTCCAGCACTGTGTAATTACAACAAAATAATTGGTTGGTGCTAAAAGTTCCAAATTCAGTCAAAATTGTTCAAAATTGTACTATGTTAGGTTGTTGATTTTTGTTAATGTTTATTTTCCTTCTTGTCTTCATAGTATTTGCCATAGCCAAGAATATTAAATATATTGTTACTTGTGGTTGAAAAGTGTTTTGGGTAACAGGAATGTATCCTGAATCTCAATTCCATCTTAAGAAATTGTGTTGTCTTATCTTATCTGGTACTCTGACTTCAGTCAGAGGCCACAATTGGGAATTTTCTTTTCTAGCAACAGACTAATTTTAGAGCCTCATCTTTGCTGTGTTTGATGAATATGTAAATGACATCGTGCCTTTGAGACCCGCCATTTGATTGATGCCCAGATGTAATGTACAATGGTTAAAAGGCTTGTGTGAAAGGCTAGACCATCAACATTGCCCCTGGTCGCTCTGAATGTCCTAATTTTGTCTTGAATTACTGCATTGAGTAACGACACTGTTTAAATTGTGTCCCACTACTGTCACTCACACTACCTTACCATGCATTCATGCTGCTAATTATATGCACAAAAAGATAAAGGGAAAAAGATGAAGATTTTCTGGTTGCTTTAGTGGATTCTTAGGCAGAGCTCCTTCAAAGATAGTTAAACAACAGCTTTGATGGGAACTTGTAGTGAAATTTATCAAGGAAAATTGAATCTCCTTTAAAACAAAAAGTCAACATCAACTGTTAGCAGGATTTATTGAAGTCTACTGGTTTCAAGAAATCCTTCAACTCCTGCTCTATGGTAAAATGATGTTCTCCAGAGAAATAATGAGATTGATGCTGGAAAGTACGCATTAATGATGAAGGTATGGATGGGCCAGGGCAACAAACAATCCAATTTAAAACTGGGCTATAAAAAGCATTTGGTATGAAATGAATATGGTTGAAATTTGAAAAGATGTTTGAAAAGTTATGAGTAGAATATAATGATCTATACAAATATTCCTTAGAAATGTGTGGTGGTTTGTTTTTTGGGGTGTGTGATAAATAAAAGTCCGCCATTTTGTGGAGTCGAATGGCTGACATGTTCCACTAGTCTTATTTCCAGTCGCAGCTGTTGAACTACGACTAAGCAATGAAAAAAAACAAGGTTTGGTCAATATTTGTACATTAATTTGTTCTGCATTATTTATTTGACAAAGAGAATAATTGTGAAGTGTAATCACTGCTGATTAACACTATTGAATATAAAATTAAGGATTAATATAAAAACTTGTACATGTTGCCCGGAGTTATTTTGTTTGTAAACTTGTGAAGTAAAATGTAACCAAATTATGTGGGTTTTTTATGTTTTTTTGGTTTTTTTTATAAAAGATGCTCTTGAGATTATCGTTTAGGTATACTATACAAATATTGGATGCATATGAGGACAGTAATTGCAGAAGATAATCACTCATTGATATCTGGACTGTTCATTTGTACGAGGCGATGCGGAGTGAAATGGAATGGTCCGGATTTCAACGAGTGATTATATTCTGCTATATTGTACGAACACAAAGCATCCTATATTAGTTTTATATACCTCACACATAGATCCTTGTCATTTGATTTTTTCCATATAATTCATAATATGTTTCATCAATAAATAGTACAAGTTTTGAACAAATAACAATGAGGTATGAAATGGCTGATAAAGACATAGCTGGGGCAGCTGCTGTTTAAGAACTGTTGGCATACATGCCTTCAGCATTCATAGGCATAAGCATGTTGGCGCGCAAGCTTACGCCTGCGCTCATAACCTGCAACGCAATCAACATACGGTACTCAATGTAAAATCTATTAGTATGTGTGAAGATAATCCCAAGCATCCTATATTTATCATTATCGGACTGTTATATTAAATTTTGGAGTGTCAGATCAGTATACATGGCAAAATAAAGTATGACATGTGATGCATGTTCCACCAATCAAATGACAAGGATCTGTAAGTTTGGTATATAATATAAATAATTTATAGTTATTTAAGGACGGTTGGTTTTTGTTTTATATTATTTTTTTAAATTAAAAGATGGCCTTTCATCCACTGAAATATGTGATTTTTGCATTGATTTGATGTATTTGTCAATTTTTTTAATTTTTTGAATGCAAAAAGATTTCATCAAACTGATATACAGAAAACTTGGTATTATTATTTTGGCAAAAATTGGAGATACAGTTATGATACACCATAAGACACTTTGGCTGGTACAGCATCTTTTTAGATATAAACATTCTTAAGCAAACTTGTCAGCAAAAAAGAAATTTGCCAAGTATGGAATCAATGGGAAATTAAATTTCAGATTTATTTTCATTCTTGATAAATATTCTTTAAAACTAAGAGAGAAGTAGTAGCGAAAATAAAATCCCATCATCAGATCTCTGTGAAAGAGCTGTCATGATAATCCTTCAAGTCATGTTAAATCACTGTGTTTAATATATTAGATGCCTGGAATTCCATCCTCGAGAGGGCAAGGCCATTTTCAAGGCACTTTCATTTGAAAATTTATGGGAAACTTTTAAAGGGGCACCAAGGCCGGCAACAGTGCAACAGAAGCCTCAGCCTCTGTGGTAATTCCAGGTTTGCTATTGTTTTACTTTTTTCGTGTTGTAACTTGTATAAAACAAGAGAAAGCAACTTTTAATTTGGAAAGCTAAATAACCTGTCTATAAGTTGGACTGTGTTTCATGTGAGAACAAAGGTATATTATGTTTTACCTACTGTTGTTTCAGTTCCCTGGTATATACTGACCAATCTACCCGTAGTGAATTGCATGTTGATCAACGGCTGTTTCGGTTTAGGAAAGCTGAAATTCATAAAACAAACCCAGTCCTCACTCTCAGTCCTACACCCCGTAATAATTTCGCGGTAAGCAGCACCACTTAATTAGGGCCTGCCTGATCAATGTTGAAGTGTGTCTCATTATAATGAGGCCCAAATTTCAAAGAGCTGTTCAAAAACAAAATGTAGCTAAGCACAACAAAATCAGAATAAGGCTGCCAGCCAAAATACCATGTCACATGCACCAATTCTGACTGGTACCCTGCTATTGCTAATAAGCACAAAATATGTTAGCTAAACTGTCTGACGAAGCTAAGCACAATAAAATTAACCTCATGAAATTAAGGTTACCAGCCAAAATAAAATAACACATGCACCTTCCTTGTGACTGGTATCCAACTCAGTTTTGCTCAGCAATATTTTCTGCTTAAAGCAGCAGCTTTCTAAAAAAATTGTGCAAAATGTCAATGGTATTGGTAGTCCTTTTTTAATCTGCCTACTCCTGCCTGTTTTTCTGATTATGTGAATTTCCCCTTGCTGGGGGGGTCCTCTCACATTAAAAAAAACAAACCTAAATGTCACATGTGAGTGTGACCATGGTTTTAGACCTTTTTGAGAAAACTGAATTTGAGGTTCTATAAAATTACCCTTTTTAATGAAGTTTAGGCAAACGACAAGTTTGTAATAAACAAAAACCAGCTCTTTCAGTGACAGTTCCTGACCCTTTCTAAACCCAGAATATTTTCCAGTCTCTAATAAACATCAACATAATAACAGTTTGTGCAATGAATGAAAATGATGTTATTAATAGTATAAAATTTTACTCCAAATAAAAACAACTATTTTCGTACACCAATTATCTCTGTACATTGTTAATGTTGACTAGTGATAAGGTTACACCAAGGAGAGGTAGAAATAACCTCCATGGTTTACACTGAGTTTGTTTTGTTGAAACACTTGCGGTGAAGGTTATTTTGTCGACTCATGAAAATATTTCTGCTGTAAAATAAAGACAAATATTTTCCCGTGCATTTCATTGCCTTGTTTATTGTCTTCATTGTGTTCGAGCACATTTTGTTGTTGTTTACAATACATACACGGGCTGGCCACAACCTTTATTGAAGACAATAGATTTAGGTGATTGCTATTTTTTCATCTCTCGGGGGAAATATGTTGCCAAACAAATACAGGACATGATGGGACAGGTACACGCAAAGTCTACAATCATTTGTATATAACTGTTTAACCAAACAGTTACAATTTTGACTATCCCGCCCTCTCGGAGCTGAGAACAAGAAGTCAGTTTTCTTGTAGAGGTACGTACGCCCTCTTGTGGTGTTGGTGAACTCGAAAACTGTCCTTTGAAAGAAATGCGCCAATTATAATGGGCCCAATTTCACAGGGAGCTACCGATAAGCACTCTGCACAAAAACTACTATGCTTACCGTGATAAAGTTACAGGTTGAAACACCATAGTACCGTTTAAAATGCCATTTTACTGAACACCATGTATCTTTGGGGTCAGTGATGTTGGATGGTGGCATTGGTCGATTCATAGAGCAAGGGTCGAAGTTCTAGTGGACACTTCGTGTCGACGCCCGCGAAGACGTAGGCTACTGTAAACTTTTCACTCACTAAATTACAAGCCAGGCCCGTAATCAAGGGAGGTGGGCGGGGGCAGACGCCCCCCAAAAGTCCCCCCCCCCAAAAAAAAAAGTCCGCCTCCCAAAAAAAAAAATATAGAGTGCCGGCACGTCAATCCGGAGGTCGTTGGTTCAAATCCCGCTCTAGTCAATTTTTCCTTGTTCAACCCAAAATCATATATGTATATGTATACATTATATATATAAAATATATAAAAAATCCGCCCCCCAAAAAACACCCCACAAAAAACCCCAAAATCAATATTTTAAAAAATGAGTCGACCCTTCAAAAAAAAACAAAAAAAAACCCAAAATCATAAAAAAATAAAAAAAGGCCGCCCCCCAAAAAAACCCACAAAAAAAAACACCCAAAATCAACCCCCAAAAAGTCCGCCCACCCCCCAAACAAGTCCGCCCACGACATGAATTGTAATATTATTATGCAACACGTTTCACATGTGTAGAAATTTCGTCTGATGGCGCCCTCTTTTGAATCAACTTCGTTAGCCTATGCTTTTTCCGTATGTCAAACACACACACACACAGGGGGACAAAAATCCATGGACACCGGCACATCTTCGCTTTGCGCCCATCCCAAGACTATCGCCGCAAAATAGTCATGGGTTGGCAAATAGCAACCCCCATCCTCCACCCATTTTGATAGTACATCAAAATATCCCAAGTCTGCAATTAAATTTGCTAATTAACTCAATCGCTAAAATGTAAGGTTTTTTATCTGACAGCTGATGTCCTAGCGACCACAGTGGCCGGTGTAGTCCCCAGTTTGTGTGTCTTCCAAACAGTCAGTTTAACAAATAGACTGGTCCCATGTCTTTATCCGCTTGCTACTCGTTTTGCCCCCATCCCAAGAATATCACCACAAAATATTCATGGATTGGCACAAAGCGAGTTCCCCCCATCCCCACCCATTTTGATAATACATCAAAATCTCATTGCAACTAAAAACGTTCTAAAGTGACATTTACTACGGAGCTCTGGAAGTGCCACCGACTTATAAAGATCCTGGGAGAATTTACTGCAGAATGTTGACATCATGAAACGAGATTGATTTCGGGGTATTAACGACATCCTGAAACTAGAACATGATCTCCTCATACTCCAACTTGCAATGATGACATTCTGAAAAGATGGATTGTCACTTACTCTGGAGGTACTAAGTTAATATCTCGGGAAGACGCCGTCCTTCTTTCATGATGCCCTCATCCAAACGAGGCAAAATATATCTGGAAGACGACATCCTACTTTCAAGATGTCGTCTCTGGATGTTGCCATCTTACATTTTAGAGTCCATGTCCACAACAAGCCGTATGGCGCTTCCAGAGCCCCGTAACTTTCCAGCGTTTTCCATTTTCACATAACGTCTATGTTACTGTCAATTTATTAGGGTTTTTTCAGACACGTTTACAAGAAGAAAAAAATGTGCGAACAATCAAAGATAATATCCATGTCTGCGCTTATGGTGGCATACAGAAATCAATGTTCTTTACAGGGATTCAAAGTCGTACCACGCTTTCTAAACCCACACAGTGTCAATTTTGTTCAGTTTCACTCTATACAGCAATCCTTCACCGATCTTGAACTCTTGGTGGCAGCAGATATGCCTCCATTACTGCGGTGTACCTGGGTGGTACTGCGCTGCCTAGCGACTGGTATAAGGTTTGGGCTACACGGCGATCATTTGATCAGTCGCGGGTTATTGGACTTTCACTTTGCAAATCGCTTAAACCCGTCGCTAGGCAGCGCAGTACCACCCAGGTACCACCGCAATAATGGCGGTATCTGCTGCCACCAAGAGTTCAAGATCGGTGAAGGATTGCTGTATAGGATTTCTTTGTGAAGAAGTTCCTTCACCCGAATTTGATTTTTTCCCCATTAAGTTTGCTCCCAGTGTCATTATATTTTTGTTATAACGGGTATTCGAGACAATGAGCTGCATCATACTTTTTGTAAGATAAGTTCCATCATTCCATTTCCAATTATTGGTGCAATAAATACATAATCCTTGAAGTGCACACGATGTTTAGTTCTGCTTCGTACTTTGTAAGTGAGTAGTTTCCATTTTCCATTCAGCGTAAACTCATTTAGTAGCACATGGCTAAAAATGAAAATGTGACTTTTTTGTCTGACCGTGATGCATGAGTTGATGACGGTAGCTTAAAGAAAAATTATCTCTTTGGTTTTTGGAACTGTTCGATTGTTTTAATCCTTTATAAATGTAAATAAATATCAATGAAACTAACCTGTTAAAATTTCACTTCAAAAGGTGGTCGCGTTTATGAGATATCGCCGAAAAACTGGAGCGAATACTTCCACACAGGTAGAATATTCCCTATATATGAATACACAATCTGAGAAATGTTTCTGACAGAAACGTTTCTCAGAGTTAAATGTTTGGCGAAAAACCTGATATCTTTTTACATAACCACATTCTACGATGTGAACTGTTTCTCAAAAAATATACTATCGAAAGCTGCTGTACTTCTAACCACTATGTTTTTCTTGCCATTAATTTTAAGTGTGTGATTAGGCCTACCAAACGAGTAACGCAATTACGCAAATCGCAGTCCCCGAGTAATAATTATACATGATTACCATGATTTCAGAGAGATGAATAATGCAGATGGGTAGCGAGCACACTGCCTACATGATGCTCATGTTTGTGACTAAATAAAGAATGTAAGCTTTGTGACAGTACTTTTCCCAGAAGAAAACTATAGGCCTATTCTACCTTAAAACAATTTAAAGGAAAATTAGGGTCGGCATTTCAAAATATTGCCAAGTGCTACATTAAAAGCGCAGCTATACATTTTAGGTGCACATTTTGGGGCTACATTTAGGTCTGGGCTACATCTATTATAGGCCTAGGTTCAAGTTTGGGGCTGCATTTGGGTCGGAGCCACCTTCAAGTTTTGGGCTACACTTAGGTTGGGCAACATCATGGGTTCACGTTTTGGGCTACATTCCCGGCGGGCTTCATTTAGGGCTGCACAACCAGTACCCGATCTGAGTCGGTAATCATTATACTCCAGCGTCAGCACCGCTCCACGTCCACGTTTATACCACACCCCTCAACGGCGATTTCACCGATATTAAAATTTTCTTTTCTACCGTGGCTGTTCCTTTTTTCTGGGGTCCGCAGTCATTTTGTGACCAGCAGAAACACAAAAAGTGTCGACATCGAACGAAGGAGTTCACTTTAAGAACAAAAAGTTTCAAAATAATAAGCAATTGTGTTTACCATACCCAAACTTGCCGATCTAAAGTGTTGCATGATTGGCATAACAAAATCAACGCTGAAAATTGTCAAAATGCAGGATTTGCGCGAATCTATTCAGATTCTTGCCCAGTGTGATGTCACTTAAAAGTGGTAATTACTAATTATACAAGTATTCCATGTTCTTATTTCGGTTTATCTTTGTTTCTATGGCCCTCCATCTAAGAATAGCAATAAATACAACTGCTCCCTCCTATTGTTATAAGGGTTTTCATATGTTTTGCTTACGAATGACTAATATCATGAATGACACCATAGAATACAATACTGTGGAAAACGTATTCAATCTAGTGCAAAAATACAACAACAATCAGTACAACGGGTTGGGCCAATCCGTAACAACAGCCACCCGGCCGTTGCCACGAGCTGACACGCACCCACAGTAAAAAGTAGCAATCTATGAAGGGGAAAAACGGTGTTTAAAGACTTTAAAGAGGTGCTTTTGTACGGAAGCGTATTGCCGCCACATGAAAAAACCCAAACTGACTTATCGTGTACGTACACGATAAGTTTGCGATAAATCCAAACTTATCGTGTACGTACACGATAAGTTTGGATTTTACATGTACCACGATAAGTTTGGATTTATCGTGACACGTTGCCTTCGGATTGGGCGCTTTGGGCTATAACAAGCGTTTGACGTGAATGAACACGGTCGGAAAGATGTTTAAAAAGTAGAATAAAATTATAGGGCCCTAATGATCCACACAAACATTCCTCAAAACTCATGTGTGTGGTTTTCTTTTTATTCGTGAACTAACACGGTCCGCCATTTATGGGAGTCAAGATTTTGACTCCCATAAATGGCCGACGTGTTCCTACTAGTCTTATTTCCAGTCGTAAAACGATGATCAGAGTGCTGCTGTGATGTGCCGTGTCTAAGTCCTCATCCCTCCTGCGACCACAATAAACATTTGGTATAAACAACACCGGTTGTTTCTCTCGGTTAGTCCCATGACAGTTTTCTTACCCTGATTGACGAGGTTTCTTCTTTTTGGACACGTCTTAAATCTGTTTTTTGTGGCGATCCATTTTGACATAAAAAATATGTCGAGTCCAGGACTCGGACTCGAGTCCGTCTCGAGTCACAATTTCGGTGACTCGGACTTGACTCGAGTCACGTCTGCAAAAGACTCGGACTCGGACTCGGACTCGACTATCATGACTCGGACTTGTCCCCGAGGACTCGTGACGATCGAGTCACGTATTTTTTACAAACAATACCTTTTTTAAATATTAAAAACAATTCCGACGATTCGATCGTCATTCCCGGAGTGCACATGTCATAGAGTTTAATAACGTCTAGCACAATAAATAAGTACTGATGGTGTTGCAAGTATCGTGATTATTGTGTAGATGGCCATCTAAGTACAGCGCGTGTATGTTCGATTCGTATGTTCAGTCGATTCGTATGTTCAGTACGCATATTAACACTGGGATGCACGACACCAGCAGTATTATGCTGGTATTCTGTCAACGTTAACATCATAGCCACTGCTTGTGCTTGATGCCAGGGAAATGGCTGGTACCTGTAAAACACAGCCTGCATATTGCACTGTGATGGCTGTGTGTTGTTTGTGTAATAGGTGTAGAAAAACCTTTGTCCTATAGGTGACCAAGTGTCTAGGTTAGAGTTTTATTACCCTTCCACTGTTTATACTTCCCCCTAAGCTCTTCTAGCACCCCCTTAGTTAATTTCTTAGGAATCCTTTGTAATAAACAATGAACCCTCTTGCATAAATCCTTGGTAGTGTGGTTAGTCACCCCTGTAATTGACTTCAGATAGCAGCCTGGCAGCGCAAGGGGAACACTCCACACTTATGTGTTCTCCCATCACAAGCTTTGATTTTTACTTCATATGTTCAAGATTTGCCTGTTTCAAGTATTTACTGCTATGGACTCGGTAAGCTTAAATTTTGTTTTATTATTCATTTTGTCAACCATAATATTCCTGTGTTTCTTTGGAATTTCATTTCTAAAGTTGTATTTTTGGAAATATCTTTTGTTTTAAACTCAGTTTGGATTTAATTTTTAAGACTGAGTGTTTCTTCTTAAATTTGATTGAAGAACTGTATTTTGATCAATTGTATTTCTTGTTGTTTTATTTACACAGGTTTTAAAGCCATTTTGATTTTAATTTTGTAACCTTCTTTGGCACTGTGTTTGGTTGTTTTTAGTGGTTTCTATAAATTCTTTTTTTCTTCAAGTATTCTGGGTTTAGTTCAATAGTTTCTATGGTCTTGGTTTAGAGTTTACTTGGTTTATTGATGTACTTCGATCACTGGTTTGCTTTTGGTCATCGCCTTATAATCAATAAAGTTATTTTTTATTTTTTGCTTGTTGAGAAACCTACATTTTGAGTCCCTGTCCTACTTTTTGCATTTCCTCGCGTCTTAACCCTATTCGATCCCTAGATTAGTTGAGTTTTTCTGAAGTGAGTTTCCCCAGTGTTTAGTTTTATTTAGTTTTATTCAAGTGATCCATTTTTCAGGGCTACATTTTTTTGGTGGAGAATCCGGGTAGGGTTTATGTTCCTTTAGAACTTAGCCAGGTTTTGTGAAAAGTAGGGACGGTCATTAGTTTTAGGGTTACGAACACAGTGCCAGAGTTTTGGAAGCATTTTATTTCACTATGGTTGAAGGGCCGAGTTCCACAATTTTGCCAGACGGGACGCCATACATCTCTCCTCCCCCTGGATTTGGTTGTTTCGATGAAATTCTTCAACCTGTGGTTAAGCCATTATTGACCACCCTTCAGATGTGTGGTTTTGACCCACAACCAGCAGAAAGACCCTCAGTTCCGTCGATGGAGGAGCCTGCTAAGGAGAGGAGCTTGCTAGAGACGGTGAAGGATCTCCTTGGAGACATTGTTGCACAGCAGCAACGACAAGGAGAACTGTTGCTGAGACTGCAGATGCAGATGGATGGTCGTCAGCGCCAGAGGAGAAGTTCTGTTTGGTGCAGTAAAGTACCCCGAAGTTGCCAGAGGCAATGGCGAGAGTTTGATGGCCAATCCACACCAACAACAGTTTATTATAGTCCGTCATCGTTTCAGCAGGTAGATTCGACCCCAGCAGTAGAGGACGCAATCCTGCCAACTCCTCCCCCTGACGTGAAGTCAGCCCAACTTACAGACAAAGTCATCTCCAGAGTCGTGAAATTGAAATCTTCTGCAGAAAGAAAGCCTAGCCCTCATCAGCTGAAAAGGGAGCCAGGAGCACTGAAGAGGCTGGTGCGTGTATGGGAGAGCCTGATCGTGAAGGATGGGTTGCTTTACTATAAGCAGACCGACAGTGGAGATAACACTCAGTACCTAGAAGTTTTGCCCAAGTCATTGAGGTGGCAAACTTTGCACAACCTGCAAAGTTTCACACAATATTATGGGGTTTCGGGAGATTATGCGGTTTGCCCGACAAAGTTATTTTTGGCCTTGATTTTTGTATAGTTGATTTCTTTTTTGCTGTAAATTCATTGTAGTTTTCATTTTTGTACTTTTTAACATTGTTGAGGACAACAGTGGGTTTAAGTAGTGGTGAGTGTAATAGGTGTAGAAAAACCTTTGTCCTATAGGTGACCAAGTGTCTAGGTTAGAGTTTTATTACCCTTCCACTGTTTATACTTCCCCCTAAGCTCTTCTAGCACCCCCTTAGTTAATTTCTTAGGAATCCTTTGTAATAAACAATGAACCCTCTTGCATAATCCTTGGTAGTGTGGTTAGTCACCCCTGTAATTGACTTCAGATAGCAGCCTGGCAGCGCAAGGGGAACACTCCACACTTATGTGTTCTCCCATCACAAGCTTTGATTTTTACTTCATATGTTCAAGATTTGCCTGTTTCAAGTATTTACTGCTATGGACTCGGTAAGCTTAAATTTTGTTTTATTATTCATTTTGTCAACCATAATATTCCTGTGTTTCTTTGGAATTTCATTTCTAAAGTTGTATTTTTGGAAATATCTTTTGTTTTAAACTCAGTTTGGATTTAATTTTTAAGACTGAGTGTTTCTTCTTAAATTTGATTGAAGAACTGTATTTTGATCAATTGTATTTCTTGTTGTTTTATTTACACAGGTTTTAAAGCCATTTTGATTTTAATTTTGTAACCTTCTTTGGCACTGTGTTTGGTTGTTTTTAGTGGTTTCTATAAATTCTTTTTTTCTTCAAGTATTCTGGGTTTAGTTCAATAGTTTCTATGGTCTTGGTTTAGAGTTTACTTGGTTTATTGATGTACTTCGATCACTGGTTTTGCTTTTGGTCATCGCCTTATAATCAATAAAGTTATTTTTTATTTTTTGCTTGTTGAGAAACCTACATTTTGAGTCCCTGTCCTACTTTTTGCATTTCCTCGCGTCTTAACCCTATTCGATCCCTAGATTAGTTGAGTTTTTCTGAAGTGAGTTTCCCCAGTGTTTAGTTTTATTTAGTTTTATTCAAGTGATCCATTTTTCAGGGCTACATTTGCACCAGTTTCTACACATGGTCGACACACAAACACGACGTCAAGTTTGGTCACGTCACTAGTAAAAAGTAGAAAAACATTTTTTTAATCATGGCATCTGCCGTTCCGCCCCGTATTGTTTTATTTTGGTTATACCAACTTTAACAAAAAACTTTAACAGAACTTTGTTTAAAATAAATGTGTTTTATTTTGTCATTTCCAATTCTTATTTTACGACATTTGGTTTGCAATCAATATTTAAACAAGTGACTCGTTACTCGGACTCGGACTCGACACAGGTGACTCGACTACAACACTGGTTTAAATACACGTACATACAAACCGAGCTACCTGAAGCTACGCCGCGTATTCGCGGAATAACCAGCCACATACTCCGAACATATAATACATGCAACACAGGGAGGTGAACAGATGAGCCATAAAATACTCACCTCCCTGTACTGCATGTGTTCTATTTTTCAGAATTGGCGGCTGGTTATTCCGCGAATACGCGGCTGGCAATTTCGGGCCCAATACTTAGCTAGCTGGCTTCAGAGGTAGAGAATGGTATGTTACCCAGTGTTCATCTGATAGGTTTACCAGGCCACTGGCTACGGCAACAGCCTAACTACTGTTCATCGCACATTTTGCCATTTATACATGGACGGTGGTATTTACGGCTGGAATTACATATACGTTTCGCGGGAAAGATGTCGAGGGGTCAGAGCACTCAGAGGCCAATGTTGTTTTTTTAATCACCATTCACTAATTATACACATTAAAGGTGTTTTATTGCAAGAACAACTCTTAATAAGGATAAGGAACACCTCCAAACAGTAACATTTCATGAGATTTGAAGGCAACGTGTCCCTTTAATATTAATCAAACATGTAAACTCTTGAAGCGTCAAAGCTTTATGAAATTGTAGGCCTCGATGAACGGGACGGGACGGTTGTAAACACCAACAAATAAACTGAAAAATGTGGTGTTTGTTGTACAGTGTGAGTTCGTGGCGTCGCGACGCGTCGGTGACGGTACGTGTATGAAGTCCTGTGGCATATTACAATTCTAAGAAGAAATTTCGGCGACAAACAACGGCCATGCAATTTTAACGACCAAAGGTAAATATCATCTATTTGGAACGAGTTAAGTCAAACTGCTTTATGACTAAAAACTGATTCTTGGTATATTGGTTTTCGAAATTATAAATTGGAAATTGAATGAGCCGTAGGGGGCAATTCATCGGGGACAGTTACCGCCAAACCCATAACAAACAAAAATCCATTGGTTTCGTTTGTGGAGGCCTTTCGAACATTGTTGCAATAGTCTACAAGGAAAACACACAGTCAATGTCACAGTTGCCCAATTTGCCAAAACTTATAATATAAACAAAGCCATGAACTAAGACGATCGAATACACATTGCAGGTAAGCATGGATTCATTTTTTTCATAGACCATTTACTTTTACCAAGCCAGTACATCAAGTCTCTAAATAAAGACATTATTGTTGAAAACGTCAAAGATTGCCGATGAGACTTTCAGTTAATGGGATTTCTCCATCCTTGGTTTATTCCTGTGGGAGTTTTACACAATGTCTAACCATTATATTATTTGAATGGCATGAATATAAAGCATCTCAATCACAGTGAGCAGTCTGGCTTTATCGGCTGAGCCATAGAATCTCATTTCAGGCACTGCAAAAATAATAATTAAGCACCACCATATAAATATAATCATTGTCTAGGCTAACCGGTAATCTCATCAAACTCATTAATCGGAGTTGATAGGAAAATGTCATCAGTGTTAAGCAGAATTTATCCTACTCTAAAAACTCCCTTTCAGAATTGACCCAGATTCCGGGTCACGTGGGGCGTGACCCATTTCTTGGACAGGCTGACCATGAGGTTTGTTAAAAAGTGGAATTTTAAGTCTGATTCTGCATCAGCTTCTGGGTTATTTTGACACAGATTCCGGGTCATATTGACCCCAAGAAAGCCCGGCCTCACGGGACCCGGAGTCCGAGTGACTTCTGACCAGGGAGTTTTTAGCTTTCATTATAACTCGAAAATTATGATTTTTGGTGTGAGATCAAATTCCTTTGATGAACATGTACTGCCCAGGGTGCTATATACTTACAGGTATTAAGTAAAACTGCGGCAGGCAAAGCTTTTATCAACATAATGCACTTTTTAAATATTTGACAAAACACAATATCTCTCGATCAAGTCCACTGTGGGCTGATTTTTTTTTTTTTTTTTTTAGTTCAATTTTTTAAAGCTTATTTCTTTATTTGTTTTGTTTTGTTTTGTTTTGTTTTATTATAATAATCATATCACTTGTCATTCAATATCATGTGTTTTTTATCTATTTATTTACTTTTTTATTCACTTTTTTATCTTTTTATTTACTTGTTCATTATTTTATTTATTTATTTATAAATTTTTTGGGCGAGTGGTGTTGTAATTTTTACTTTCTGTATCTGTTGAATCATGACTATCGGGCGGAGCCTCCATTCATTTCTCGAGTGTTCAATGAATGTTAACAGCTTCGTTCACTATTACTGATGGTCTTGGTTCCGTTCCGCGTGGTCTACCCATCATTGCCCAATACCTTCAGGTAAATATTAATGATTCACCTTCTAAGTGCATTTTTAAAAGTTGTTGGGCGAAACAAAGCATATTTTAAGTTGATCGAAGTCAAGAGTGAATGATCAATACCGTGTCTCTTGGCAGTAAAGTTCACCCCGATTTGAAGAGCAATACCGCCATCTGTCCAAGGTAGAAATAGATGAAATGTTTAGTCTCGTGTGTGACGTAGCTACCGAAGTTCCGCCCTACGATGCAGTGCCATGTAGTGTTGTACTTCTTGTCGAACTCCTTCTTGATGAAGGCCGCGATGTCCTTCTCTACGTTAAACTTCTCCATGGCTTGCTGGGCGCATTGCACCGAATCCGACTGCATATCCTCAGACATGTCAGCGTTCTTGATCACGGCCTTCTTGTCATTAGACGCCATTGCTTTTGTCACGGGTTTTTAGGTTATTTCCCTAAAGAAATAAAAGGCGAAAACTGCGAAATTATTCTTTACATCAGGACTTTATGCTTTTATAATCAGATAAAGTACGTGTGATTCTAGCGTAGGAGTTATGGTACAAAAGAGCTGGGTGTTTACATTGTTGGAAACATGAACAATGCCGAGTACTTGCTCTATCCATGTAGAAGAACGAGGGGACATTCAGAGAGGAAAACAACTTGGCATATCGTGTTGATTGCAATTTAAAAAAACAAAGTTTGATAGTACATTCACTTCTCTAGGACAACCCATAATACGAAGCCAGAAAATATAGGCAACTTGCTCCCTTCTAAAAGAAACACACACCCCTTGGGGCCTACGACCTTTTAACCGCACCTCACCCTAAGCGCTATGTTATAATTGTACAGCTTGATGTTTACTCTTTTTAAGCTACTTTCTTTTATAAGTTTAATACCAGTGTATTTAATCCTATCAAATATCTAAAATTACTTTCGTTGTCAAAATTGAAAAACTTCCGCTTCACGGGTATCTTCGGGCTACAAATAACAGCTCAATGCTCCTTTGAGATTTCCTTGGCTTCATTACAAGAATTGATAATAAGAATGTGTAAAAATCACTAACAAAAAACGGCTGTTTTTTCCACCGAAACGAGCCACTATTTAATAGGCCTATTTTAATTCACATTTCGGTTGTCAGGTGTTCTGTGCTCACTGACTTAGAAAATAAACCGAGCTGGAATACGACACAACGGTTCCAAAAAGCATTCCGAGTCAAGCATGAAAGGCAACGAGGTATAATTTGTTTCGTTTTTTCCATGCATACAGCTTGTAGATCTGTTAAAACATAATAGTGTAAGGGCCTTAACATTGTTAGAGCTTACCTTGAAAACAAAAACACCGGTGCTCTCTCTGGTTTAGAAGTTGATTTTGTCGATGGTCTTCACGAGACAATTTTACCAGTAGTTGTTAAGTTTTTAAGAAACCTTTTCTAATAGGTTTTTGTGGCTGCAACAGTGATATTTTGACTACTCTGCAGTGGCATCGCCAACCCCATTGGCTGAGTTGGGCTAATGTTGCTCTGTATTCAGTAGCTCGACCCCGGTAGCTTGGTCTCTCAGTGTAGCCTAACCCGTTTCCTATACCCTCTGTTTTGTGTTTCTATTGTGATTATCTCCATTGAGCGTGCTTTCCAGTTTTATGATCAACAATACACCCTCAGAAATCACGCTCAAAATACTAATTTCACGCTATTTTCACACCTGAGGGGGCGATTTTGTGTTGGTAAGTAAACCACACCAGTCAAGCGACACAAAACTGCTGCTTGTTAATAAAAAAGAATGCACACAAAAGCTGATTGGCCATGAGGATATTTTTCAGGCGCAGTGATTGGACCTCGTATTACCAAGTTTGCGGTAACCTGCGCCCGGTAGCAATTTGATACAAAATTGCGGCTGTTTCTATAACTTCTGTGTAAACAATACCGCATTTAAACTGTGAATATATATATGTTTTTAAAAGTTTCTGTCTTACAACATGAGGCAATAGTAGATAGGTTACTGTTGATCCATTGACATTGTGTGATGCGAAAACAACAGTCAACAATGTTTGCACAAAATTGTCATATTCGTCAGGACTGTTGAAGAGTTTCATAAAATTTAAGGTGAAAATCGATCGTAAAACACCACGATTCATTCTCCAACAACCCATTAAGCCTTCAATTGACTTCCCCTCTGTCATTATTTTAAGCTCAGTCCAAATATTATTACCAATATTTACTTTACCAAAAGTACACACCCTTTATTCAGATTATAGAGGAATGCATACTGTAATTTTATTTATACTGAGTCGGTAATGTCTACCTGGCGATTAGATATTACAATATGACACCAATTTTGTACCGAGTGACTAAATTATTTGCGTCAAAATAGATCTAAGTTCTGAGTGACAATTTGTTACGCACTAATTGCCTAATGGAGAAGTTGTAATCTGTTAATTTGATCTTCCTGTTTGGACCAAAAGAAAGGTCAGAGTAGGGTCGCGTTTTAGAATAATAATTGTTAAATGTGCCATACGCTACAATATGGCACAAAATTATAACTTGATGACATTTTGGTTCAGGAAATGTGGTCATTTACATTTGAATTTCCTGTTTGGACTGGAAGGATAGGTCAAACTGGGGTCACGTTTTGAATAAAATGTCAAATATATCATAATCTTCAAGATGACACAAAGATTATGACTTATGCCATATGGTTCAGGAATTGTTGTTGTTGTTGTTGTTTTCTTTATTTGTTGAACTTGCTATTTAAATGACAACAAAAACCATCCAAACCAGCTGTTCGAATTTCCTCCCACACCGGGCTCTGCTGTTAGACACAATAAGCACACTCTTAAATGCAACTGATGATTAGTACTTTTCAGATTGACATTCAAATGCCTATTGTGATGGTAATACTTCTCGAATGGCTATTTTATTTATGAAAACCGATATAGACATTTAAATTTAGAGCTAGCATTCTTTGTGAAGTCATAATTTATACTAATAGTTGTTAGCTATATAAATAAATGACAATACACACCATCCAAACCAGTTGATCGAACTAATCAACATGATGGTCTAAACATGGATGATTTGCCGACACAAACTAATACAACATTCGTTGTCAAAACATAAACATTCGTTGTCAAATTTTGAAACTAAAATACATTTTCACAAAGTGATGGTGGAAACAAAGACACTACGTTGTGAAAAAACAATATAATGACTAAAACGTTTCCAACGTGATGTCACAAGATAAGTTGTTGTCAAAACGTTGAGACAACGTGGCTCTCATAACTTGAATACTACTGTATAGGGGAAATTTTTATCTGGAAGATTCTGCCCACGGCTTGTGGTAGAATCTCCTCCCACACCGCGCACTGATGTTTGACTACAAGACAACACAAACATTACGAATTGATGACATCTGGTTCAGAATTTTTTTTTTACTTTAGAGCTCCTGTTTGGACCGGAAGTAAAGGTGAAATTGGGATATCTTTTAGAATGAAATGTCACAAGTAACCTACAAGACAGTACAAACATTACGAATTTATGACATATTGTGGTTCAGGAGATTTTCAATTGGTTTTCTTAATTATTTTGAAGCTTTCTGTTTCGACCGGAAGTAAAGGTCAAAGTGGGGTTACCTTTTAGAATGAAATGTCACAAGTGCTGTAACCTACAAGACAACATAAACATTACAAATTTTTAGACCTCTGGTTCAGGAAATGTCACGAGTGCTGTCACGAATGAACCAAAACACCCCTGTACAAAAATGTACATCCCCTTTTTCGCATAATGATGTCATCGAATGTTTTGGATGACAAAAATTGCACTGGAATGTATTGAAGTGCAATGACAATTTACACCATTTTAACGTGATGTTAGAGACTTTTAGTTTTTTCCCACTCACAGTTATGAGCACTCTTTCTATTGGAAAATGAGTAGAACCTTCATCCCAAAATTGAATTTGTCATTTCCCTTCCTCTTTAAAAATGTGAGCGTACTATAATAATACAAGTTGCTACATAAGATTTAGAGCCGTATGTAACGATATCAGGTGAAGGTATTAGTGTCTAGTTCACGTTCAGCTTTAATGACACAACAACAAGAGTCAACTCGACCATTTAAAATTACCCTCGAAGTTCAGTTTCCATGGTTGCAACTGAGCTCTCGGTGTATCTTCGTTTGGCAAAGACCTGCATCACGGCCTTTTGAAACTGCTTGTACTTAAAAGCGTAGATGACCGGGTTAATGCAGGAGTTGATCGCTACAAGAGCCACGGATATGATGTAGAGGGCACCGGAGAAATCCAGGTAAAACCAGCCCAGATTGAAGAGCAAAAAGATGATCTCATTCGGGGTCCAACAGATGATGTAGGCCCCGACGACAATCAACAGGGTCTTGTATGTGTTGATTCGGGCGCGCTTGATGGGATCATCATGTCGGTTGTGCTGCTGGCCGGCAGTGAGCGCACCGCTGCTGTGGGCTTCATCGGCCGCCGTGCGCCCCATCACGGGTAGAACACGATTTGAGCTCCGTCTCAACTCAATGCTGATGTGGATATAGGCGAAGAGCATGAACAGAATAGGGACGAAGTAGTACATACCAATGATGAGAATGCCAAGTACGTTACCGCCCGGGATGTTCACGGAGACGCAGTGGCCGTCTACGGGAGCAAAGATGGCGCTACCGTAAACCGCTACCAAGAAACCCATCAACCAGGCGAAGATGATCATGCACACCGGCACGGACTTCCGATAGGATAAGAGTGGCCCATATTTGAAGGGAAACACTATAGCAAAGTACCGTTCGAAGGTCAGCATTACCAGGTTGGTTGTAGACGCTGAGTACAGGAGCCAAATGATGGAGTCTGAGATCCACAGGTGACACAAGAGAGTGCCGGCCAACCCAGGAGGTAACGGGTCTGGTACGGGGACGTTGCTGCTGAGGAGTAGCAACAAACAACCGAGAAAATCCATAACCGCCTGGTTGAAGATGAACATGTTAGTTGTAGTGTGCATGGACTTGACCAAGAAGATAACAATGCAGACGAGTCCGTTGCCAAATATCCCGATGAGTCCAACCAAAGTCTTGGCAACACGGAGAGCAACGATAGGCTCCATCATGAAAAACGGCTGCTGAAAACTACCGTTGTCTTGAGCACGGCTGCACGTTCTCGAAGAAGAGGGTATATTCTCGTGAGTCTACCTCTTGGAACAATAGACTACCTCTGACGATCTTACGGCATGCTCTCTAGAAAATAGCAGATAAAATGAAGCGCTTAAACAGCCAACCAAGAACATTGCATTGTGCATAGCCGCAGTTGTCATGACGTGATTGGGCATTTCACTTTGACGCATGCGTTTTCAACACCCGTCTTTCCTTTGTTTTCAACCAATCAGCTAGCTTCATACGAACAAACAAAGCAAAAAGTAGTGGTCTATGGTCTATACAATCTGCGTACTAAAACTAAACAACAATGTATAAAAAGGGCCTAAATCTATGGCAGCCTACCGTAATGCAATGTAGAATTTGTTATGCATCTTTTAAGTTGATTGAAACGTTCAAACGATGATTCAGGGACAACATGAAAATAGGTCTTTGTACAGTAAGAAGGTGTTATAGCCTGAATCTTCTAATTGTTTTGGAATATCGATTTATAAGAAGTAGGCCTACAAATGGTTATTACTTTTATACATTGGATGCATGGGTGCATTTTCGCATACATAACAAAATAACAACTTGACTATTCCTTTTCCCGGAGCATAGATTCTTGTTATTTGAACAATTTTTCTCAATAAGCACACAATAGACATAGAAACTCGTCCAACCCACACTCTGATTTTTTTTTTTAATAACGTGGGCGACTACATGCAGACCCCAACCTTGTCAGCCGTGACACGACCTTGCCTAATTTGGACAAACGGGCGGGAAATGATTGTTTTTGAAACGAAACTGTTGCGGCAGTAATGTGTGGGTGCACCTAATTAAGTAGGGAGAAAACAGTGCGTTGTTAGCCTCATTCATATTTTGTAGTCCCAATGATATTTGAGAGCCCAACAAAAGGGATGCAGTGTATAAAATTTGCCAAATTGTGACCAGGGGGTTGTTGACTTCCAACCTGAGGTATTTTGGATGAAATGGGCCCTGAAATAAATGGTCCTATTTACCGAGAGGTGTAGGGGCATTTTTCAAGATTGATGCTCTGACGTTTTTATTTGGAGGGAGAATAACTCGACGGTCCTTGGGACCCCCCCCCCCACACCAAATTGAACAGAGGATAAAAGTTCCAGAGTCAATGGATAATTTCCCCTTTATTGTAAAAAAGCTGTGTGACATTTAAGTATTGTTATTATTATTATTATTTTTAATATTTAGCATTTTGCACTGTATGCTAAGGGAGTTTATTTAGTCGGGTGCACCTGTATGTCAAAATAAAGTTTGACACGTGACGCGTGTTCCACCAATCAAAAATGACAAGGATCTATGTGCGCGGTTAGTTAAATATGACACAGAATCTGATTTATATTTTGTAACAATAATTGGCACGTTCCACCACACTGCCTTTCGAGATCAAAGGTTCTGGTTGAAGACGTGATTTCCTACTCACAATATTTCTTTTGTTTTAGAGACATTTAGTTTGAGATAATTTAAATCACAGCAGTTGACAAATTGTTGAAGTTGATCTTTATAGTAAGCAATCATCAGACTTACTAATCACTAGACCAATCATCGCAGTTCGGTGGGTTCCATGTTTATTCGATGTCGGTATAATTACTGGCTTAGTATTGGATTTGATTGATTGTTGAAGATGTTCTGTTGTTGAAGGTAGACATTGTGACCCGGCCATGTTTTTAATACAATTTTTCTCTGCATTTTCTCTTATCTCAATGGAACAAAGCTGATTGCGATTTTTCCCAATGCTGCTGTAGGTCCTCTGGCCTTGTACATCCAATCAGACTCGGAAAATAAGATCAACGGGAAATTGAGTTTCACAGCCTATCAGTAATAATGTTATGCGCATCAAATTCACTTGGTATCATGAAGTGATTTTTGCTCTATACACGATTTAAGACGGAAAATGTAGAGTCAGAATGCTTGTAAAGCCAACTTTACTCAATCTTTGAGACGTTTTGGGAATAAATAAAACATTCAAGTAATGGGTTTGTGGATTATCTGATTCTCCGATTATCCGCACTATAAACAGTCGCAGGTCCAGGATTTTTTTGACGGGGGTACACCTACTTTTTTTCGGACGTTGACAATACACCTAGTCCGTGCCGAGACCCTCATGTTTCATTGATTTATACAATGACCAAGTTTGATTGTTGCAAAGGTTCCCGTGTACCCCCCCCCCCCCCCCCCGGTGCCTTGTGGCCAACTTCTTCATCAACTTACCTCTGTTTAAAAACAATTAGGCCCTACCTATAAAGCAGTCTATCGCCCTAGGCCAATTCAGACTGCGACGATGCGCACCTTTTCATTTATATTACATGTTTAAAGAACATCAGTCGTGGCATGATATTTAAAAAATCAAGTACGGCTTTACACGATACAGTATAATAGTGAAACTGCTCACGCACGCCGAGATCTCACACTTTTCGTCGGCATGGTATCGTTCAAGGCATCACTTTTGACGCTGAGCACAACTCTCACAACTTGTCCAAGGTTACATTGCAGATTATCGCATGTTCATGACACATAATTTTGCATGTGATTTGATGGGGTTGATCTGCACCAAGTTATTATGGCATAAATTGGACATCCAGGTTTCCCTACTTAAGCCATTTAGATGGATGATTCGTTTTAGAACCTAAATTTGTCTCTGTTTTCTTGACCAACCTCATTTCCCTCCTGTGTGCGTAATTGGCTCGCGGCAGTTGGAAATTATTTGTAAAGTGTCATATTATAACACTACGCCAAGCCAATGTAAGTTGTTTGCCGTGTGGAGAAATGAGGTATAACTAATTATTAGGTCTTCCAGCCACATTGACGAGTGACTTGAGAAATGTAGGGTTACAACAAATAGTGCGTTGAGTATTAGCTGTGACCCGCGTCATTACTAATCTGGTTTTAAAGGCAGTGTATACTTATGGTAACTACTCCACAAGTTAATTACCATAAACACTAATTACTTGGAGGGCTGTTGATTATAAAACATTGTAGAAACGACCCCCTTTGAAGTAGAATGTCTCATTCATTCCACCACCAAAGACGAAGGTACAGGAATTTCACTGTCACGCCTCTATACCGCAAAAAATGCTTTCATTAAACAAAAAATGACACCTGTCATTCGCACTGATCTTAAAACCATGATCTGAACTTTAATAAATTGTTTAGCAAAATACACAACATATAAGTTGTTAAAGGTAGTGTAATAGATTGGTAACTACTCCAAAAATTAATGACCATAAAAACTTTCTTGGAGAGACGCACTGCAGCTGTTGATAGTATAAACTATTTTTAGAAAGTGTAGCCTTAGAAGTAATTAGTTTAGATAATATATATTTCACCCCAAAACATTTGAATCTGAGACGATTTATGCATGAATCATTTCTCAGATTTATGAGGGTTGGTGTTCTGTCACCTCGCTATTATTGTGGATGGATTTCGCGTTCGTTTAAAAATAGTTTTTGACAGTTTTTTACCGTTTTCCAAGCAACTGTATTCAGCTGAAACATTTACATGTGACTTTTATTGTTGCTTTTTTTATCAAGTTTTGCCTATAAATAAGCATAACGGTCACAAAACCCAATTTATGAACCTTCCTATAAAGCCATGAACTTAACCTTTTCTTAACAATACACAAGTCTGATACACAACATAAAAGTTGTAAGCCTAACTTCGATGCTTGTGTAGAGCCCGTATTCATTGCAGCCAGTCAAAAACTGTCATATTAACCACTCATTCAGGACTAATAAAACAAAGAGATCGTTTGTGCAATTTGTTATTTTTTATTTGTTTGTTTATTTATTTGTTATTTACTTTCAAGAGTAAACTAACACCGAATTCTCTTTTAAAACTTAACGGTACTTCTGCCAACATCAGTGAGAATAATAATTTGTAACAATAACAACAAAACTTCGCATTGGAGACAAAGAATATTGTTTGTGCTTCATCCATACACCGATGTGTATGGATGATTTTCACACATACACCAATTTGTAAGGGTAAAAACATAAATAAGAGACCCAATGGAAATGCGAAGATAACAAGTACGCATAGGCCTATCATTCCTTAGATTTAAAGTAACGCAACGCTTTTCAATTAATTCAGTCAATAAATAATGGTCTGTATCACTTTAAACAATTCATTAAAAATAATATTCTCAAAACGAACACATGGCATAAAATATGCTCACTATATTCAGGCATGCGTACAGACCCTGTTGGTTGGCAAACGCCATAGAGTTGTGCACTAAGCAGACGCACAAACGCGTATGCGTCACGCTACCATCAGCCCCATACAAACAGGCCCAATGTTTTTTGCCAACTTGTACTGTAGAGCTGCTTAAGCACGAAAAGTAGCTAAGCACAATAAAAACATAGAATAGGGCGATCAGCCAAAACAGCACTCAACATGTACCATTTGAGACTAATGTCCTGCTTATTTTTGCTTGGCAGAAAATTTCTCAGCAATATTTACTGCTTAAGCAGTTCTATGAAATTGGGCCTAGGTAGTCTAGTAGTGTTAGTGCGCATGCGGGGTGTGCAATTTGCATATCATGGGAATGGTCCATTATTAGTTAAGAGTTCAAAATCACAAGAGGGCGGACCAGAGTAAAAAGGTAAAAAGAGAACGTGAATAGAGATGAGGGACGACTGGGTTGTCCCCCATCCAAGGCTTTGAACAACAAAAAGGAAATATTCCTCACCCTGTACTGCACTTAAGAAATTGCAACATATTTCAAAATTAGAAAATACTAATTACTTTGATAACAAATTTGTAGCTTCTTCATTTTTAAATAATAAATCACAAGGGAAACTGACTGGGTAAATTTTAAATGATTTTGGGTTGAACAAGGAAAAATTGACTAGAGCGGGATTTGAACCAACGACCTCCGGATTGACGTGCCGGCGCTCTACCAACTGAGCTATCTAGCCCTATGATGGCGGTCTCCCTATTTTGTCAATATCCTTGTTCGGTGGGTGCCAGTCAGAAGCCATTCAACCGTAAACTGCCGTGTAGCCAAGGATCACACCCAAGTAGTATACGATACAACCTGGGAAGCGGCAGCCAGGGGATCACCATAAGGGGATGCGACTTTTTATATCAGATATCAAATAATAAATCACAAGGGAAACTGACTGGGTAAATTTTAAATGATTTTGGGTTGAACAAGGAAAAATTGACTAGAGTGGGATTTGAACCAACGACCTTCTTCATTTTTAGATAACTACTTGTTTTTAGATAACATGTTGGAATCAAACAGCGGCCATGTCTTTTACATTGATTCAATAAAGCTAAAAGCTAAAAGCTAAAAGCAATTATACTTCAGCTCTCTCAAAATAAAACTAAATGAGTCTGAAGTTATTTGATTTCCAAGACTTCTTTCCATTAAGAGACCCATAGGAATGAACTTTAACATTTCAGAAGTTGTCCACTACATGTATAGTCTAGTAATCTTCCCACAATGTTCGTCAAAACTGCTGGTGTTGTACTTTTCCTTTAAAGGCGGTTGAAAACAATCCCTTTTCAAATTTCACATGAAATCTGTAAGTATTTGTCATTCCTTGATGCAGATCAACTGTTAGACGCCTCTGTTCAATAACTCTGCCACAGAATGTGGGAGCATTTATTGCGGTAATTGCTGTCTGTGCACTTATATCCCCCAATAATTGACACTTCAGAGCTGCAAACATTTACAACGAAGGACATAAATACATAAATATGTTGTGCCGTGCCGAAAACTTTCCCCCTCTAACATGAAGTGTCATAAAGTCTTACGTTGGACTGTGTAGAGGGGATCAGTCGAGTCACTGGAGTGTACAAACTCATTAAGATCTTCTTGCAAACTTGCCCCAAAACACAATGATGTTGTGGAAATATTTTCACAAAAACTAGGCCGGTTTTAATCGAGGGGGTGGACAGATGAAAGAAGAAGGAAATTAGGAAAATTGTCACACCTACACGCAAAAGTACAGTTTCTTCTAGCCCTGGTAGGACGTCAGTCTCCATTGCCCAGACTGACGTCATACCATTGCTAGGTCTCAACAGAGATTGATGTTCTACCAGAAATAGGTCTCATTGGAGACTGGCGTCCTACCATGACTAGGTCAACAGAGACTGGTGTCCTACTAGGAGTAGATCATAACGAAGACTCATGTACTACCAGGGCTAGGTCTCAACGGAGACTGGTGTACTACCAGGGCTAGGTCTCAACGGAGACTGGTGTCCTACCAGGGCTAGGTCTCAACAGAGACTGGTGTACTACCAGGGCTAGGTCTCAACGGAGACTCATGTACTACCAGGGCTAGGTCTCAACGGAGACTGGTGTACTACCAGGGCTAGGACTGAACGGAGACTGGTGTACTACCAGGGCTAGGACTGAACGGAGACTGGTGAACTACCAGGGCTAGGTCTCAACGGAGAATGGTGTACTACCAGGGCTAGGTCTCAACGGAGACTGGTGAACTACCAGGGCTAGGTCTCAACGGAGACTGGTGTACTACCAGGGCTAGGTCTCAACAGAGACTGGTGTACTACCAGGGCAAGGTCTCAACAGAGACTGGTGTACTACCAGGGCAAGGTCTCAACAGAGACTGGTGTACTACCAGGGCTAGGTCTCAACAGAGACTGGTGTACTACCAGGGCTAGGTCTCAACAGAGACTCATGTACTACCTGGGCTAAGTCTCAATGGAGACTGGTGTACTACCAGGGCTAGGTATCAACGGAGACTCATGTACTACCAGGGCTAGGTCTCAACAGAGACTGGTGTACTACCAGAGCTAGGTCTCAACAGAGACTCATGTACTACCAGGGCTAGGTCTCAACGGAGACTGGTGTACTACCGGGGCTAGGACTGAACGGAGACTGGTGAACTACCAGGGCTAGGTCTCAACGGAGACTGGTGTACTACCAGGGCTAGGTCTCAACGAAGACTGGTGTACTACCAGGGCTAGGTCTCAACAGAGACTGATGTCCTACCAGGGCTAGGTCGAAATGAGGACTAGCGTCCTACCAGGGCTAGGTATCAACAGAGACTAGCATTCTACCAGGACTAGGTCAACGGAGACTGGTGTACAACCACGGCTAGGTCTCAACGGAGACTCATGTACTACCAGCACTAGGTCTCAACAGAGACTGGTGTCCTACTAGGGCTAGGTCTCAGCAGAGACTCACGTACTACCAGGCCAAGGTCTCAACAGAGACTCATGAACTACGAGGGCAAGGTTTCAACGGAGACTGACTTCCTAAAAGGGCTAGGTCTCAACGAAGACTGTCGTCCTACCAGGGCTATGTCGAAATGGAAACAAGCGTCCTACCAAGGCTAGTTCTCAACAAAGAATGGTGTCGTGGCTAGGTCTCAATGGAGACTCTGTCCTACCATGGCTTGGTCTTTCAAGCTTATACCTCTACCTTTACGGCAAAATCAGATTATCGGGTCACATGCTTTTACTTGCTGAGCCCATTGTTGACCAGGCTTGTGGAAATTTCTCTATGGTTCTATAAAGAGTCTAAAATAATGATGCACCTAAATTTGATGAATCAATTTGTCAGAGAAAGCCCAACGAGACAGCTACTTTAAACAAAAAACAGAGCGTAGGTATATTGCATATTACTCATCACATTATATTACATATTTCCTTATGGAAACTTATGGAAAGAACCTAACTTCAGGTTTAATAGTATTGCTTCATAAGCAAATCAACACTAAAATCCTTAATAACTCTCAAAGTGAAATAAAGGTAATCAATACTTTACAGTAATTGTAAATATACAGTTACAATGTACAAACACAAATATCATTAATGTATGGAAACAGAACTATTTAAACATCAGGGGGAAAAAAGCACACTAAATATAATTGCTGATCTGTACTTCCATACAATTCAAAATATAAGAGATCTACAAAGACAGTGTTTCAATCATCAATCATCCAGCAACCAAAGTGAAAAAATTTAATGTACAAGTTTACCGCCCAAAACATGTTTTTTTAAGTGTTTTTTTTTAAGAAACTAAAAAGACTGGCACCCCAAACAAAACATTGACAAAATAGGGAGACAACCAACATTAGGGCTAGGTGACTCAGTTGCACGTCAATCCGGAGGACGCAGGTTCAAATTCCACTTTAGTCAATGTTTCTTTGTCCAAGCCAAAATTAATAGAAAAAATCGTGTGATGACATCATCATGACGTCATTACAAGTTTAACAGGAACTTGCCATTATCTAACGACCTGCCAAGTTTCAACTTAATCAGACCTATACTTTTGGAGATATACGACTTCAAAAAGTGCACCTTTAATGTCACGTCACGTGACCCCTGATGACGTAATTAATCTAAAACTTCACACATATGTTGGCTGCCTGACGTTCATCATGTGTATCAATTTTGAAGCGATTACAAAAAACTTTGCAACACACATCTTCTCAAAGTGCATTTTGAACAGTTTTCCAACTGCCGCTAGAGGGCGCTCTTGTGTATCGTGACGTCATCGGTATTTTTTTAAAACTGCACACCCTTGCCGGACACTAACATCGTTGAAAGCATTTTTATAACATTTAGCACTTTTGAATTACAAGGCACTTCCGGTTTCGACTGGTTTCGACCGGAAGTAGAGGTCACATGAGGTCACGCACACTGAATAAAATGAAGCCCTGATTAATCCCTACCCAATCCTGCAAACAGAATCCTACGGTCTCTTGTAGCTGATTTGATACGCATTTTCAAATATTTAAATTATAAACCTTTAAGATGACGTCACGTGACAGGTGATGACGTGACAGGTGATGACGTCATCATGACGAATTTGTTATAGGACCTTCCTTGCACCAATGCCTTTCATCACTGAAAGTTTCATTGCAATTGCTTATCGGGAACTATGAAAAAAGGTGCTTGGAACGAATTGTGCGTTATTTCAATGACTTCCGGAAGTCTGAAACAGACAAATTAAAAAAATAACTAGAGCTTCTTTGCATTTGTGAACAAATGCAGAGCTGTTTCGTTAATAATATTTTCATATTACTCAAGTGAATATGAAAGTTTGTTGTGTGTACATAATCAAGTTAATAATACAATATTTAATGCCTTGTGAGATCGAATTCATTGTCTATATATCTTGTAAAACTGTACCTTTAAGATAATATAACCTGACGAATGATGACGTCATGATGACGTCAATTATTTTTGGAATCAGTTATGACATATCAAGCCTGTTTAAAAAAGAATTTGAATTAAAGCATGTTCCGTTAGTAATTTCTGACTTAAAGGGGCAAAAAATGAAAAAATCATAACAAATCGTGTGATGACGTCATCATGACGTCATTACAAGTTTAACAGGAACTTGCCATTATCTAACAACCTGCCAAGTTTCAACTTAATCAGACCTATACTTTTGGAGATATACGACTTCAAAAAGTGCACCTTTAATGTCACGTCACATGACCCCTGATGACGTAATCAATCTAAAACTTCACACATATGTTGGCTGCCTGACCTTTATCATGTGTATCAATTTTGAAGCGATTACAAAAAACTTCGCCACACACATCTTCTCAAAGTGCATTTTGAACAGTTTTCCAACTGCCACTAGAGGGCGCTCTTTAATATTATTACGTCATTGGTATTTTTTTTTGAAAGTACATCTTAGCCGCACACTAACATCGTTAAAAACAACTTCATAACTTTTGTCACTTTTGAATTACGAGGGCACTTCCGGTTTCGACTGGTTTCGACCGGAAGTAGAGGTCACGTGAGGTCACGCACACTGAATAAAATGAAGCCCTAACTAATCCCTACCCAATCCCGCAAACAGAATCCTACGGTCTCTTGTGGCTGATTTGATATAGATTTTCAAATATTTAAAATAGAAACCTTTAAGATGACGTCACGTGTCAGGTGATGACGTCATCATGACGAATTTCTTTTAGGACCTTCCTTGCACCAATGCCTTTCATCACTGAAAGTTTCATTGCAATTGCTCTTTAGGAACTATGCAAAAGGCCGCTTAGAACGAATTGTGCGTTATTTCAATGACTTCCGGAAGTCTAACAAAAACAATAGCTGTTTCGCTGCGCTTGCTGCGAAACAGCTAAAAACAAAAACTTTAACAAAAACAATAGCTGTTTCGCTGCGCTTGCTGCGAAACAGCTAATAACAAAGAAGACAAAAGGTATGTAAGTTAATATCTCTTTCTTGCTTACTCGAAATATACCAAAGAAAAAAAGTACCTAACTATAATCTCCTTTACTTGTTCAGTCGGGAAAACAAATTGTAAGTAAACTTGGTTGCAACTAGTGGACCATATGCATTCTTTCAAAAACCAGTGATGTATCATAAATAAATTGTTGCCAAGCTTCTTACTTGGTGATCAAAAGGAAAGATCCTGCAAGAAATTTAAAGTTACGAACATTTATTAATCCTCAATCGAAAGGTATAGTGTGCATCAATCGTGACTTTATTATGAGGTGTCTCATCTTTAAACTTGACTCAACCATGAAACAATATTTTACACACAAAAATGAAATAAACATATTCAAGGAAAGCAACTTTGACTGACACAGGAGTAATTCATTGAAGCATTTGAATCTTTGATATCTACTCAACGACCTGTCTGTCAATCAATAATCAAAAAGTACCTTACTGGGATTTGTCATATTGTGTTTGTCTGTTTTTGTCCTTTCCAGTGAAATTCACATAATCTTCAGTTTGAATTGGCACAACAAATATAGACTCATCTTGAATCTTCAGTTTGAATTGGCACAAATATAGACTCATCTTGTCGACAACACCACTAATATCTTAATCTCAAACCTTTAGAGACCACAAGTCAGACATGCCTCAATGTCCATAGCATCTACAAAATAGCCACAGGATTTTCTCTTTGTTCCATTTAACTATTCAGTCACAGATATAGCAATGCCATAAATTCTTAAACAAAATATGAAATTCTGTTGCAACATTTTCACAGATAAATTTTCTTTCACTCCAGGACATGATCAATGAAACTCAACCCAAGGGAACTTCCAAAGAAGGAGGGATTGTGATTGAAGACGCCTGTCATAGGAACGGAGACTTTGTAGGCCGGTTGACTTTTCTGGAAGTGTCTTCAGCGAGTAATACTTGAAATTCTTGAACCTTGTGGATGCTGCTAGAAAGCCTGGTGACAAATTTAAAGAGAAAAGTATCGAAATAAGCTACAAGGGACAATATGCTTGCTGCAAAATTTGAATGCTGGTGATTATACACTACACAACTCAGAAAGGACGGTCATGTCAAATCAAAGGATGAATATCCTAAAATCTGTTAAAATGCTGGATCACATAATAGGAGTTATTGCTTCGGATAAGACCGTAAAGCCTTAGGTCACTTGTCTTATGTAATGTTCATAAGAACCCAGTACACTGTCGATATCATTCTTTGTTTGGGAGTTTACAAAAATATGAATATATACACCTTAAAAGAAAAATACAAAAATAACAGATACAAGATGATGGAACCAATAATTCAGTCAGGCAGAGTTCTTGTCCTCTATCTTTTAGTGCTGTACCTGTAAAACGAACAGATGATGGGTCACCTGTGGTCCCAGGTGCAAACAGAACCATTCCCCTGGAATTTGGAATCTTAGAATTTGACAAAAAGGCTCAGACCACTTTTGAATGGGGCATTATAAGTGAATACTTAAAAGGGGCAGGGGCTCCATGGTAAAATTCAAGTTTTGTAATGCACTTCATTTCTAAAAGATAAAGTCCTTTATGAAAGTGGGACCACAACTACAAGTCTCCAACCTCACATTAAACGATGTAAAGTCCCATTGTGTTTGCTACATTTTGCAAAATTTGTTAACATCCAAAAAACATCCCATTACAAATATATGTTTAGTGACAGCTTTTACTCATGCTATGTTCATGCTGAAACCACGACTCCCTGTTTTTAGTGATCCCCACTCGGAGTGGTTCATTTTATAGACCGCGCTGAGGATCACCTTGGAAATTGTAGTTTTAACCATAGTACTCGAACAATCAATAATTGTATACTACATTATCATGAGGTTAGCAACTTGTAAAATGAGAAAATGAGTTCATCACAAAACTGATTTGACCTCAATTAGAACCGCGTGGCATACTCACTAATTTGCAAGCAGTAAAAGGACTTTGATAACTGGGTTGATAACGGTAATAACAAAAATCTAGTGTTCACTATTCTTAATTTTTTTACTTTTGAGAACAACTCTACTGGAGTCGAAATGCGAGGCCATAAACAATTTGTTTGCACTTATACCATTGGTCCTTTTGGTTGGTAAGCAGTTTACAACAGCTAGTTTTATTTCCTTGTTTTAAATATCGACAACAATCAAAAGCTTTCTGGATGAAAGTAAAAACATTATACATATAAAAACAATATTTAAAAAGACATTTGTGCTGTAAACATATGTCACATGACAACATAATTCTAATACCATCAAATTTGAACACATAAGTGTTACCTTACAGTTTAATTCTGTTGTTAAATTTAAAGGATTAGCGGAAAATCCATGCAACGCGCGGGTTCCGCCAGTTGAGTTAATTTGAAATTGGGCAGTTAAGCACACCTAAATATTTAGACTTGTAAAATATTATGACGGCAGCACGGCCTGATTTCATTTCATTCCAGGTCTCTTCATTATGCACTGTTGATGATCTGATGATGGTTTACACAATGACAAATGACAACAAAGTCGTGATGTTATCAATTTCATGGCTCTGCTTACCGTAAGCAAATAATCGGCGCTTATGGAAGCAGGGAATTCCGCACTTTCGTCAAGCGTATTTCATGGGCTAGCAGGGATTTTTTGCTGGTGGACGTGTGTACTCCATGTTACTAGGCATTCTTCGCTTACACAGCAAGCGCAGAAATTCGGCGCTTGCACAGTAAGCAGAGAATGGTGATTGTAAGCGCAGAATTCGGCAGTAAGCAGAGCCATGAAATCGAGCCCAGGTCAACTGATGCTATGTTTTGGTGTTAACATGGAAAATCGTGCATCATTTTCATGCAGTTCAACATGCATTGAAACATACAAATTTATTAAAGTGACATTCATGTCCTGATTAACACAAAGCTGCCAACATTTAAATCTTGCAATCAGGAAGATATTCAGCATCACATCCAACATAATATATAGGGACAAAGTTTCTATAATCAGAGAGATTTTCAAAGTTGTTCATCAGAACATGGAAAGATTGTTTTATTTTTAGGGAACTTTCTGCAGAATCAGAGAGAGTTGGCAGTTCTGCTAACATACCGGTGCTCTACCAACTGAGCTATCTAGCCCTAATGTTGGCGGTCTCCCTATTTTGTCAATATCTTTGTTGTATCGTTAAATTGGGTGTTATCCCTGTCTATACGGCAGTCACAGGTTAAATGGCTCCTGACTGGCACCCCCAAACAAACGGTTCAAGTCCCATTCTAGTCAATTTTTCTGCATTCAACTTTGGTGAAAACAAAGCGTGGACATACGCAAGTCCACTAACTCAAGCCCCTAAATTGTGTGGACCTCTTTTGTTCTCAAGTCCAAACTTGGTGTGTTTAAACATACAATATACTGCACACTGCATGCAGCAACGGAGCAAAGTGCGACTCATAACAGTGAAAAAATGCATGGTGTCCGCAATGGCTTTTGTTTACACAGCATGCAGTAACGTGCAGCCCATAACAACGGTGAATACCTCCCGTAAAATCCATGGATTATTTCTATTGCTATTTCTTGGTCAGTTCTGAATTGATTTTTTCTTCATTATTTGGGAAAGTTTATGAAAAAATCAATACCCTTTGCTGTGCAAGTTTTGCAAGGTTTAATTCAGAATTTAGAGAGGACATCCAATAACATACAGACAGACAGACAGACACACTGTTCCACAAATTATAGAGAGTAGTCTATGCCTACATTTCCCGCTCCTTTTAAAAGCACTTCCCCATTCTAAGAAGAACCCAAGTGTGTTGGCATTAGAATGATCATTTAAACAAACAAACAAACACACAAACAACCCAACAAACAAACACACAAACAAGTAACATTCTTGTCAATAAATCGTTACTGAAACCCAAATGCAACTGTCGGTCCTCAAAGGTGATGAAAGATACCTCAAAAGCTAGCTTTTCTTTTTTGGAGTGTTTTTAGCTAAAAAACAAATTCCTGATAACAACCGTCAGCTGATAACAACTGTCAGCTCCTAACTGCTGCACAATACCTCGAGAGAATGCATTTAATTTTTTTTTATTGTAGGCATGAATTTATGCATTTATACAAAGATTATGGTTCAAAAACTTGTAAACTACATCCGTCCACACATAGGCCTACCTACATTACATACTTCATGTGCTGTGACGTGCAGCCCATATAACAAAACTGAAAGAGTCCTGTAACACTGCATGCAAAAGCCCGCGACTCATTGCTCACACTACAAGCAACAACAGCAACAACAAGCAGCCCATATCAACAAAGATAAAGGCACATGAAACTATGTATTTTTCAGGTTTATGTTTTGCTCATATCTTGGTCAATTCTGAATGGATTTTTTCAATCATAGGTTATAACACATCCCGGATCATCATCTGTGCTCCATAGAACTTTTAAGGCCTTTAGATGATAAAAGAGAAACTCTATTATGGATACATAAAAGACATACATACATTAATTCCTGCACACCTACATACATACAATCGGGGCAAACATCAAGGTTATAATTACAGGAAATTGCTCCCTGCCGTCTTGGAATAATGATTCTTAACTATTTTTTTCTGTTCCAGCCCTGGTAAGGGCCAAGGTCTCAAGGCTCAATAAACACAGCTCTCCTTCACATACAAATTGGCTTTCTTCGCAGTGAAGTGTGAAAATGGCAAAGGGAAGTGAATCAGAACTTAATGCTGTCTTTGACATCAACAAATTCAGAGATTGAATTTTCCAAATCAGACATGTGTGGGAGTTTCCCCCAACACCTACCTTCCAAATCCATTAAAGAGGGAGATGATTTCCTGTCGACCCAGGTTGAGTTTATCTGGACTTGTAAAAAGAATCTTCAAAGCAGTGCCAAGCCCTTGAATCTGGATGCAAATGGACAATGAGATTATAATAATAATAGTAAGTAAGACTAACAAAAGCTAATTTTCCAAAGATACAATGCGCTGCTACAGAATGCTACAAAATGGCCAGTTTATGGGCGACGAGAGAAGAGGACGTGTTTTTAATTTAGACTTGAAAGTCTGGAGTGAGTTGATGTTGTGAATGTGATTTGGTAGAGAGTTCCAGCATCGGGGGCCAGCAACTGAGAGAGGATCGGTCCCCTGTCCTTTTGTAAGTGCGAGGGAATTTTAGATTGTGGCTGGAGCGGAGGCCACTCCGGCCAGGTTTGTTGAGGTTTAAGAGATTCTCTGATGTACTGTGGAAGTTTATTTGAGAGTGCTTTGTGCATGTTCACTGATGTTTTGAAGAAGATGATACGTTGTCTAACAAGGAAGACCTCAATAATGGAAGACTTTTTATTATTATTATTATTATTATTATTATTTATTCGGCCAAAACATTCTTAAATACAAACATGTACATACAAAGTAAGCAATGTCATACATCAAGGACAGTCAAGATGAAAGATTAATTGTATAACAAATACCAATCAAAAAGAATAGATGTAATAGAGGTACAGTAGGTATGAATGAGATACATGTATGGGTGGGGATGAGAAATGTATAGAAGGGGAGCGGATTGGGGAAGTGGGGAAGTGGGGAAGTGGGGAAGTGGGGAAGTGGGAGGGAGTACAACAAGCAGAGTAAAGACAATCCAATCTAAGATGGCCAGGAAGAACAAAAGTGAAAACACTGTGACTCAAAAGCCTGTTCATCCAATCATAGGTTGGTAACAAGAAATAATTTTACAAACAAAATAAATATATAAATAAACCTATAAATACATGTAATATGAGAAAGTAAATCTGGAAATTAAAAATGCTATAATTGAGGGTAATATATATGAATAATAATTAAATAAGTAAATAAATTAATAAATATCTGCTCAATAAAGTAGCATAAATAAAATAAAATAAATCATAAAGAAACACAATTAGTGATAAACAAGTAAGCACTGCAACATACAAACGAGCTGAAAAAAAATGCATCAAAACAAAGACAAGAACAATCAGACATACCCATACAGAAAAACCATAACAGATACCGTACACATGCGAGTAAACAAGCAAATTTACAATAATACGAACAGTCTAATACAAACGTAACACAAACAACCATTTTAACAAGCAACATAAAACGACAAACATTCAGACAACCCATAATGATTAATGAACAAATAAATATCAAAAATTACCAACAAACGATTAAATGTAGCAGAAAACAAACAACCAAATTAATAGACAGACAGGTAACACAGACACACAAACAATCAAAGATAAACCTCAGCACATACTCAAACACATGAGATAATGTAATAATGTAACAAACGTTACAAAAATCAGACAATTTTGCATGCAACAAGCAAACAAACAAACAAAATAGAGAACCCTATACAATTTTAATAATGATACATGAAGGAAAGAAAACTGACTGGTAAAGTTTGAAATAAATATTAGTTGAGCTAATAAACCCGACCGAACCCGAACCCGAGATCCCTGGACTTCCGTTCCAGCGCTGGAACAGGAATCTCAGGAACAGAGAAAAAGAGTGTGTCAGAGTATTGGAACATTATTGGGAAGGGGGGGCAAAACCTTGGGGAAAGAGTTTTAAGAAATAGGAATTATTTAGGATTGAAACGAACTCTTTTACACCCCTATAATTTACTGGACTGTTCCTTGATCACCTACCTGTAATTTTCCCCATAGTTTGCATTTATCACATCCCACACAGTCCATAATGCGGGAAATATTCAAAAAATGTTTCCTAAATTCTTCCTGCAAAACAAATAAACAAATTTAATTATATTATTATATGATTGAAATAAAAGACCCATCTATTAACATAGCACCGCTTAACGGTTTACAAAGTGCTGTGGCGCAATCTGCAGCTAACTATACCAGGAAACCCCTTCTAGTCTTAATATTAAGTGGTACTGGGTTCTTTTATGTGCATTACACAACCCACGAAACCTATGGCTTTCGGTCCCATCTGAAGCAAGAATGGTTAAGTGTTGTGCTTAAGGACGAGAGTGTCAAGACCGGGACTCAAGCCCACAATCTGCTGATCAGAAACACCAGAGCTTGAATCCAGTCGGCTTGACCGCACAGCCACGACACACCACAGTAAACACACCGGGACGCCAAGAACCCGAGCTCAATTTCAAAGAGATGCTTAGGCAAAAATAGTAGCTGAGCCGTACAAAATTTTGCTTACTAGAATAAGGTTACCAGCCAAAACACCATTCCACATGTATCATCTGTGACTGGTATCCTGCTCATTTTTACTTAGCAGAAAATTGTTAAGCACCATTTGCTGCTCTATGTAATTTGGCTCTGGACTAGCAGACAAATCAGCTTACTTGCTTTTTCTCCAGACGCGTGCCACACAACCAACATGTATAACTTTTCGCATAAACTTTAATCATGTTCCTTTAAGAAGTAAACTAAACCTCGCAGTAGTTTCTTACCTTTAATATTTTAGCCTGTAATTTGTCTCCCTGAAACATTGTACTCTCATTAAAATGATTTGGAAATTGTTTGACCACCTCCAAAATGTCTCTGATTTCATTTTTTAATTCTGCGTCCTCTGCAGTTTCACCTGAGAAAGAAGAACATCGTAATGTTAACTACATGTACCTCCCAACAAGTTAAAGGGAGGCTATACCTTTGGTAATTTAATTACTCCAAAAATAAATGACCATAAAAACTTACTTGGTAAAGAGCACTGGAGAGCTGTTGATATTATAAAATATTATTAGAACTGTCCCCCTTTGAAGTAATGTAGTTTTAGAGAAAGAGGTAACTTTTCACCCCAAACATTTGAATCTGAGAAAGGGGCTGGGTAGACAACATCCGAGAATGGTCAGGTTGTGATACCATCGGACTCAAAGTGACTTGTATTGACATCACACTTTGCTAAGCAATTAAGATAAATACACATCGTAAGATCAACCTTTTGACCTTAATTGACTTGGAAAGAAAAAACACAATAACAAGAAGGATAAAGTTTGGTTTTTGAAACCGATCAATTTTTTTAATCCTATATAAATGTAGATATATACAACAAAACTAACTGAACATTTCACTCCAAAAGGTGGTCACGTTTTTGAGATATCGCCGAAAAAAACGGAGCGTATATATGTCCACACAGGAAGAATATTCATTATAGGAATAAACAATCTGAGAAGCGTTTCTGACAGAAACGTTTCTTAGATTTAAATTTTGGGGCATAAAACCCGATATCTTTTTCCATAACCACATTACTTCAAAGTGAAATGATTCTAAAAATGCTTCATACTATCGAAAGCTGCTGTACTTCTTACCTCTTGAGTTTTTATTGCCATTCATTTTCAAAGTCATTACCAAATGTATACAGACCCTTTAAAATGCAACACTGTCGAAATGAAAACTCTTCTAGATGCATCAACATGCAATCAGCGGATTCTGTAGCATTGTGAAGGGAAACTGGTTTACACCAGTCTTGGCACTGGGCATTTACCCTGCTAAATGCACCAATACGCATTGAAGTTTGCTGGGGACTGCGGATTGCACATCGACATGCCAAATCCATGTAGAACCCTGCTAAATGCAGCACAGAGCAACAGATTATGGGATTTGAGTTGATTGCAAACTGCAACAAAACGCACCAACTTCTACAATTTGGTGCATTTTGTTGTATTTGGAAGGGCAAGAGTTAAAACAAAAGTCTCCAAGTGATGAGAGAGAGAGGGAGAGAGAGAGAAATTGGACCAAACCTGTATAGAATGATTCCTGTCCAAGTAGATGGGCCGCCTTAGCTAGTGCACGGAGCACTACCAAGTAAGTAAAGTATAGATTTTTCAGTCGTACGGGACCTTCACCATCGGTTGTTTCTGGATCAAATCTTTTCTGGAATTCCTCCACACTGGGGCCGAATGTCTCAACACCGAACATCCCACCTGAGGGAACACACATGAGACAAGAACACAATGAATGCAAATCTATTCAAGCACTCTTACCACGACTATCTCATATCCTACACAATCCATCCCCACTCATTCGCTTGCCAAATCTTACATGGTGTGTCGTGGCCGAGCTAATAAGAACACCGAACTCAAGCTTTGATGTTTCTGATCAGCAGATTGTGGGTTCGAGTCCAGGTCGTGACACTTGTGTCCTTAAGCAAGTCACTTAACCATTATTGCTGCATCCTTCCGATGTGTTATGTAATTCACGTAAAAGTACTTATCGTAAATAAAGAGAAGGGGTTTGCCACGGTGTTCCTGGTTTGATTGGCAGCATATTGCACCACAGCACCTTGTAAACCATTACATGGTGCTATAAAGGAATGTCTCATACTTCAAAACGTAGCTCCACATACCTTGGAGGAAACTATACCGAGTGCTTTGATACGCCCCTAAGAGTGTAATAGAGCGCTATATAAAAACCCAGTATTATTATTATCCTTAAATCTTTCAAACATTAAGACTAACACCATAACTGAGTGCAACCAAAATACATTTCAGTTGCAAGGAGCAAGGGTGGTAGACTTGAACTAACCTACCTGATAATAAGTAATGGGCGCATAGATGAATGTTAATACTGCTATGAAGACCTGATATCAGTCTGTAGAAAACCCTCTTCTCCAGACACATTCCTGTTATTAGAGAAAAAAAACATATCATCTTTCTGGTAACACTGACTTCCTTACTACCAACTCTCCAAAATCCTTACCAACCAAACACAGGGCCCAAATTTTTTCACCAGTTTCACAAAGAGCCACATATCTTAAAATGACAAAATGCTGATTAGTACAGGTAGGGGGCCTAGATATCTCAAAAATTAGAGCCTAAATGTAGGTCAAATCGCTTTACAGGTTTCAGGAAGAGCCACTAATGTCAGTGTGCACCTGATCACGCACCCCTTTCTTATGTAATTGTATTTTTTTAAGTAGGTCATCTCTCTTTATAGATTTCATGAAGAGACACATATCTTTGATTGATTTATATGATAATTATCCAATATATTTAAATAAACTAGTTAGTCAATGGAGAGGTTAAACTTTTAAAGAACCATAATGAGAGGTCTTTAAATGCAAACCGTGGCTTTAGCATTGCAGATTTGCAGCTTTAAATCTAAATAATTTTTTTTTTAAACATCTTTAAAAACTTCAAAGTGTAAATTTCAGTCACGCCTTTTGACAAAGTAGCTGTTCATTAAATAAGTGACGATTTAAGTCCCCATATTCCAGATTACCCATTGCAAAGCATTGTAATACTTTTGAATCGTCCAGGATTTGTTTCAGTACATGCGGAAATGGAACGTTTGTCCAAAAACAATGACACATTACATAACTATTAACAAGGCTAAGAGCACATTCGAAAATTGAATTGGAAGAAAACAAATAACAATTCTGAAAAACTACAACTGTCTTATAAGAAACTAATTAACACTAGATACAAAAGCTGATATATGTATTTATTTACCAAGGTCTTAATTAACATGGAGCTCATTGTCCATCATCAAAACGAGATATTTTTTTTGTTTGTCCTTAGAATGTTTTGCACCTACAGTCCTGTAAATGTAGCTCAAATGTGTTCTGTAAGACACTCAGTGATGTAGACTGATCCCTTTGCTGTAGCTACTCATGTCATAATGACATGACTTCAGGGAACACAACCAAGATGGCAAATTTACAGAATATGACTGTGTTCGAATTGGTGGCTATGGCTAGGGCTATGACTGGATTGCATCATGCAATGAAGTATAGGATGTCCTTAGCAACACCCTTAGCAATAGTACACTGTAGTAGCCGTAGCTGTAGCCACCAATTGAGATACAGACAATGGGGTCATACATACATGTACATGTACATCTATGTGTGCTCTACATTGTTTCATCAGTGCAATGTGGTGATATCAACTTATGTGCAACACACTTGTTGAAATCAATAATAGTAAAAACTGTAACAAGGCAAGTGTCTTTCTAACAATTTCCAAAAACTTAATGTGAACAATTACGACATAAAACACTGTAAAGGTACACGGAGCAGACTGTATCTATGCAGGCCATGATGCACCATTAAGCAACCGCAGTGTTGGACTGACTAGCAACTTTGTTATATCAAGCAATCACAATAATACAGAATAACATACAAAGGAAACAAAGCTGTAAGATAAAGGAACAGCCTCTCAACAACAGATGTGCCAACAAAACTTAGCTCTTCTGCATCTACTGCATCTCACTGTTCCCAACTCTCTATTGGAGAGGGTACAATTCCATGCAAAGTTGACAAACCTTCAAGACTCTATCGTCTATTGCTGGAACTTCTAAAGAGGTAAAAATCAAGAGCATAGAAACAAAGAGAAAGCAGGCAAAGTGAGTCCTTGCAAATCAGTGTTCGAGGCTACAGGTTCACGTTTCTTGAGCGTGTCTTTGGTGAAATGTGTTTCGCTTTGCTGTGGTGTTGCTTTTCCGACCAAACTGTACCCAAGTTCAAATATTTCATACACAAATTTAACTAAATGATTCACAAATTTAAAAAAAGTTTTCTTTTTTTATTTGACGATTCATATATAGTTGACGAATTTCAGAAGAGTAAGTTCCATTTGGTGAAAATAAAACAAACGCTGTGTTTGATGGCCATTAATTTACAAGAAAAACGTTTCTAGTTTAAGGAAACAATTTGATCAGTTAGTTTCTATTCATGACAGATGCCAAACAACGGCCCAAGTGTTGTACGTACAGTCAATACACAAATCCAACTCCTCTAAATACTGGCAGACTCAGGAGAGAGGAATCTAACTAACACAATGGGTTGACTAAACTAGATTGAACAAAACAACATTCAATGCAGTCAAAACTATGAGGGCTCACTCTTTTTAAAAAATGGAAAAGATGTTGCACAGGCATGATATTTGGTCCTTGAAAAAAAGTGGGAAAATTTTATTGTGTAGGCACTAATAGAACTTCCAGACCTTATTTATTTTTTTGGTTTTTCCAAGGGCAACAATCGATGCAATAAAAGAGCTGACCTACATTTACACATGATGTAGGCTTTAATAGACCTTTCAGGCCTTGTTAACAATTTTTCACGATTTTTCCAAGGGTATAAAAATTGGAAATCAGACTAAAGTAGGACGAATATCATGCCTTGTTGCATCGATTTCAAAGTTTCTGGAATCAAACTCAATCATGCTAAGAAGATGTTGGAAGAATGAACCCTCCTACTTTAACTGACATTTTCCGTCAGCCAGTCCTGGGGTTTAACAGTTTACCTTTAAGGTATTGGGAAACTGCAGAGGGTGGTAAGCAGGTTTGGGTGAAACAGAAGTACATGTATGGTAGGTTAGGTCATGAGTTAATATTGTTAAGTAAATGGTTCACCTTTGAGGGGTTTGAAAAAACACAAACAGAGGAAAAGCAGGAATGAGTGGAGAAAAAAGTGGTGGGAATTAAAGATGATAGGTCTGAGTTTTGGCCAGTTTGACCCCAAAAGCTACATTTAAACTTCAAATAGCTATTTAAATAGATTCAAACAAATTATTCAAGGTATCAGACGAAAACATTCGCCCTTGATAATTAAAAACTCAAAATTAATTATTGCCATATACAAACAGTTTTGCATGTGACCTGCATTTAGTTCTTGTGCGTGGCGTGAAAGCTTATGTTTGTTTTTCATTTTGACACAGTATCATCTGTCACAATTCATTAAAGGCCCTGTACACTATTGGTAAGATCGAAAAACACAAATGTTCACAGATTCACACATAACTTACATGATTTAAAGTAAGTAATGGTAGAAAGGGTTCCTTAAAATATTTCTGCCTAAAATGCTATCGTTTCTGAGAAATGAGTAAAACAATAGTTTTTATCGCGCGCGATAATAAACTCGATGTTTGAAAAACAGAAAACACATAAGGTCTCTTTCACTATTTTCTCGTGACCTCGATGACCAATTGAGCTCAAATTTTCACAGGTTTGTTATTTCATGTATGTGGTTGATTACACAAAACATGAACACTGTCTGTGAATATTTTGTCAGCTCTGCCAATCCTGTATAATACCTTTAAGAGAATTTTTTTTTTATAGTCTCTTGGCGAAAATCGGGACATGCAAATTAAAATCTAAATGAACAAACCAATGTAAAGGTGAACGGTCTACCTCCATCATACTTGGCATTAATCTACATTATTGGAACAGTTCATTTGATATTCACCGTTTACACCAACAGCTTCTCACTGTTCGCTAACCAAGTGATTTGTGTTTCTCTGGCGAGATACAGATGTATGGTACCAACATAATGAGTCCATGAACATCATAACAAGAAAAAATCTTCTTACATTCATTGGGGTTTCATAGAAGGTGACATCTTTCTTATTGTACATACAGCTTAGTGCAAGATACAGCAAAGTTCCATATAGAACTAAATGCATTATTTGCAAGGGTACAAGAGGAGAATTTTTTCCTCAACTGTGTTTCAACCTCGTTAACACGCTATATTTTAATTGGTAAAATGTAAAGGAAAGGCAAATGCTTCCAAAATAACACTTTCCCTGTCAAATACATTAAAAAGTTGTTGTATTTGTTTGCATGAAGCAGTCAACTCGAATCCCATACTGTGTTGCACGGTACTGCAATTACCAAGGTTCTACATTGACTGCGAAAGGGGTAATCCTGTTTCAGCCCCAGGAGTAGGTGGCAACGTGCCCCTGGTGACAGATGATTTAGGTCGACAGTCTAAATCAGTTAAGTGTAACGCGACATCTCATTAAAATGTGCAATCTGAGTCCCCCAGCAAATTTCAATGCATTTTGGTGCATTTAGCAGGGTCCATGTAAATGCCAAGACTGGAATAAACCAGTTCACTACACAATGCAACAGAATCAACTGTTGCATTTTGATGCATTCAGCAGGGTGTCTAGAAACAAACTGATGGTGGTTAGGAATAAATGTTTAAAAAAACAACTCCGAAACCAAAAACAAAATTTAGACAACACTGAACACAAAATTTGAACACAAAATTACCTTTAACTGACTTCTCTGAAAGCAATGACTTATAACCTTTGGCATTAACGGGCTCGGGTCTGTTGATGACAAACGACAATTGTAAAAGGTTATATTTTTGACACAGATTAACATGGAGCAGAATATCATGTACATATACATGTACATGTACTCTCACCCGTGTTTACCAAACAATGTACCTCAAGTATTATCTCAATACTTTTGTCACAAGTGCAAATTGGTGACTCTAGCCCAAAGATGAGGTTTCCATGCTCCCTAATGACACCAAGAGCAGGGCTCAATTTCATGAAGCCTGTAAGCAGACAATTTCATAAAGCCTGTAAGCAGACAATTTCATAAAGCCTGTAAGCAGACAATTTCATAAAGCCTGTAAGCAGACAATTTCATAAAGCCTGTAAGCAGACAATTTCATAAAGCCTGTAAGCAGACAATTTCATAAAGCCTGTAAGCAGACAATTTCATAAAGCCTGTAAGCAGACAATTTCATAAAGCCTGTAAGCAGACAATTTCATAAAGCCTGTAAGCAGACAATTTCATAAAGCCTGTATTGTAAGCAGACAATTTGTTGCTTACGGAGCGGCCACAAGCAGAATTTATATTAGTATGAATACTGCTAACCTTAAGAAAGCCCTACAGCAATTTTAATTGAAAATTGTACAGGAAAACTTGCCGCTTATAGTTATACCATAGAGCTCTATGGTTAAAACCTACACAGGGGGGGGGGGGGGGGGGGGGCGGAAGGGGTAGCGCCACCAGCGCACCACCTACGTTGAAAATAATCTCATTCGACCCTCGCGACGTGAACTGGTCGAAGCTCCCCACACAAAACCAACCATTGTACAAACGAATGTGTGTGTGTATGCACAGTATACACTATTTGAATTACGGTTGCTCTCCGCTGCGTGCCGTTGAGACTGCCTGGACGAGTCCATTTTATCAGAGGGTATTGTTATCTTCAAATGTTGTAAATTCACAAAAATTTTACACCAGAAAACATTAGTAAATTGTTTTTTTTGCGTTGCCAACTGCTTCAGTAATTTAACAATTTAATAAACAACATATAATTTAACAGAAACGACATGTATAACATATCTGTTTAAGATGTGTATGTTGGCTCAGAATTAAAATTACCTGCGGCAAATGTTCCCGTCCGTCAACAGAGATCGTTTGAACGCAAACTTAGTATCGGCAGAGACCATTATGTAAAAAAAAACTGTTAAAAATCGTCAAATATCTAGAGGATGTACCGAGGGATTTTGTTTAAACTTTCAGGAACGAAAGATCTATTCCTAAATATTACCTTAATGGAAAAAAATCAGAGGATGAACGATAATTTTTTTCACATTATGTCGATATTTGTAGCCATTTTAGGGGAGACCATTTGTAACGAAATTCCCACCTAGACCCATTCATACACGTTAGCCACTGCAATAAACCAACGGAAAATTGTCTGTAATATTTTTACGCATTTATTTGAAAACTAAGCACCTCAACAATTGAAAATACTCTTCCAATATACACTGTTATGTTTTCAGTGCTGTTAAAGAGAACATTTTTACGGAATACATGGATTTCTTTTTGTTTTTTAACCCTCTTGCTGTCTGACCATTCAATACCATTCACTGTGGTTTTGAATGATAGATAAGCTATGCCAGCCTTGCAATATGATACCATGAGGGAATGCACACAGTACACAGTTAGTTCTGTGCACAGTTGTGCCACCATACACAACTTTGGCAGTTGAATGGTTTCAAATGGTTGGTCAACTCACTTGAAAATGTTGCGAACAGTAGGAGGGTTAATGGTCATCACCTCTTTTTAAAATGGAGTGTATCCAAACTGTGATCGCAAATGATTGCGCAACACCCCTTCCGCCCCCCCCCCCCCCCCCCCCCCCGAACCTACAGTAGTTTTCATGATAAAACTACACAATAAACATTTTCACTTTTGTCAGAAGAAGTATAACTGCAAATGAAACACTGTCAGAGCTGCCAACATTTGCAGCTTTCACTCAGGAAAATTGTGTACAACAATCAGGGAGACATTTAGAATTACATTCAACATACATAATAACGGGGGGAAAGTTTCCATAATCAGGGAGATTTTCACATCTGTTCATCAGAATACAGAAAGATTGGTTGATTTACAGAGAACGTTATGCAAAATCAAGAGGAGGGTTGGCAGTTCTGCACTGTTTGCAATTGTCAATGTTCACAGATGGGAAACATCGACCAAAGCCACTTACTTGAAGCAGTTCTCATTGTAGATGCTGTTCCATATCCTCCATGCTGACTTGCCCTTGTAGCCTGTATACCTCTCAGGGTTTAAAGTCAAGTCTACATACTGCATACCCACGGACTGTTCATCTGAAAAGAGAAATCAAAGACTGCCTTTTTACAACAACAACATTTGGGGGGTGAAGGAAAAATTGATTAGAACGGGAATTGAACCTGCGCCCTCCACAATAACGTGCCAACACTCTACCAACTGAGCTATCTAGCCCTGATGTTGGACTATAGCAAAGGTGTAGTGCACACATGCGAACATCGCCCTAGCTACATACATATAAAAAAAAATGGCAAAAAAAGTATCAATCCGCTGTATAATAATAGTGGCTTCTTATATAGCGCTCATATCCGTCACTCAGTGACGCTCAATGCGCTCCTGCAAGGTATATATGTGGAGCTACTTTTTGAATTTTGAGACCTATTTCTTTACATAGCACCATGTAATGGTTTACAAGGTGCTGTGGCGCAATATGCAGCCAATCAAACCAGGAACACCGGGGCAAACCCCTTCTCTTTTCGATAAGTGCACTGGGTTCTTTTACGTGCATTACACAACACACGGGACCAACAGCTTTACGTCCCATCCGAAGGACGAAGCAATAATGGTTAAGTGTCTTGCTTAATAAGGACACAAGTGTCACGACCGGGACTCGAACCCACACTCTGCTGAACAGAAACACCAGAGCTTGAGTCCGGTGCCCTTATCCGCTCGGCCACGACACGCCCACGTATGAAGTATAGTTAAAACAAATATAAAATTTGACAATCGATATTTTATATCCAGGGACAGTTGGTCTTAACCTGCATCGGCGATAAAAAATATTAATTGGTTTTACCCATATACCAATGCATTGCAATGCGAGTAAAGCACTTTAATACTCGATACCCCCCCCCCCCCCAGTACTATAACAACAACAAAAAGCATATTAGTGGTAAGACATCTGCTCTAGAATGACAAAGGTTGTGGTTTTGAATCCCACCCAAGTAATATACCTGTGTGTTTCTTCACATGACTCAGGAAAGTACTGAGTACACATGTACAGTGCTTTACACACATCAGTTCATGGGTATTACTCTTCATCCCCGATGCAAATGTAAATTTATTTTCTACATCTACATCTAGAATCGTTGTAGTACCAGCTGCTAAAATATAGGATTCAAACTGCCTCTAGCTACCGAGCATTCTTGGTGGTCTAGTGGTAGACTTTCATCTGCTCTAGAATGGCAAAGGTCTTGGGTTCAAATCCCACCCAAGTAATAAATATGCCTTTGGGGTTTTTTTTCACAGGACTCAGGAAAGCATTGAGTATACATACAGTGGTTTACACACATCGGTGTGAGGGTAAAACAAAATAACAACGACAAGTCTCAACCTACCGTCCAGCTCACAGAAAGTGATAGAGATGTCATCATGCTCAGTCCACGACCTGAAGGCAGCTTCGTTCTCTTTGCTGATGGTAGTATCCAAGGCACTCAGTCGGATCTCTTCGTTGGTGCGAGAGACACAGGACTTGTCGATGTCAGACGAGGAACCCTTATCAGACTGTGCATAATACTGTGTAATTTAGAGGGATGGGAAGATGTTAGTATTAAAAGAACTCAACAGTATCATAAAACTGTTCACTGAAACCGTAATTCCTTGTTACATGAAAAGGCATTCTGTAAAACACCAAGGTCTCAATTAATTGCATCTCCTTCGAGGGTAAAGACCATTCCAAAAATGAAACTGTGGACTTTGGATGACCATGAAGGAAGATTAAGCACTCTGTAAAATTAGGTACTCTGTGTGGTACTCTGTGAAGTTAGGCAAAACAAAAATTGTTTGTTTGTCCATAATTTATTCACAGCTGGACATTAACTACCAATGTGGCATTTATTTGGTTTGATGTTTAAAAAAATAACTATCCGCCGATCTCACCCTGCACGCATATCAAATCACTTTTTAGACTAATGTTTGAAGCTTTGTTCTGAGGAGTACAAAGAGCTCTCCTCGATAAAGAAAGGAGAGCAGTTTCAACTCTACTCCTATTTCTTAAAATGAGGGGCTGTTCACCTTTCTACTTAAAATTAACAGAGTAGCTTTTTCATTTTGTTTTCCTTTCATTACACCCCTTGATGATGCCAGCTAATTGCTAGACAGAGATTTTAATAACACTTGACCACAAACCTTTTCTTTTCCATGCGCTATTCCTTCCTCTTCTTTTAAACCACAAGGCACTTGCTCCTGTAGGAAAATTAATGAAAGAAAAGTTTATGGCTCCTGAAGATAGGGCTTAGTATTTGGTGATTTGCCAAATTTGAATCTAAGAGCTTACATTGTTTAAACGTGGTACCAGGGGTTAAGCAAATAATTTTAACCTGAAAGAATCGTTGCAGGAATATTACAAAGGATGACAACCTAGCATTTAACGTGCTCAGGGTGTCCCAGCTAAAACCATAGCCTGCAAACAAAGGGGAATGTGAAGAACTTATCAACATAATCATCATTGTTAAGGTTTTATCATAAACTACGAGTAATAAGCTCTCCACTCTACTTTGTAAACAACATTTCCAAACTTAATTTAAATCATTCCAGTTAAGTTGAGCTACATTTCTTAACCCCACTTGATGCATCTACAAAAAATTGTACTCATTTCAAAAGAAAAAGCTAAAAAAAACAAAAAACAACAAACAAACAACCAAATAAACAAACAAACGAACAAACAAAAAACTGATTGAATGTAAACAAAATTAATTGAATATACAAAAGTCACATAGAAGGTCGGAACGAATTTAACGTCACAACAAACAAATTTGTCCAAGTTGAATTGTGTTCAACTCTTAAGAAAAATTCTATGCTAACAGTTGTGATGTCAAATTTGCTTTGCTTTTCGCAACTGAATGAAGTATGAAAAGGGCTTAACTGCTTACATTTCATCATGGTATTATGCTGATTTCCAGATACCGCTGCACATTTTATTTATTTCTTTGGTTTTCAAATATGTCTCGAACCTTTAACAATCCCAAATCCTTAAAGGCCTTGAATGATGTAAGTGATATGTATCGTATCAGAGTTTCAGTTCAAAGATTCAAGTTTAAAATTGCCATATAATGTGAAATCTTGATAGAAACTGTTATTTGCCACACTTATTTATACATGAGTTAATGTGGGCATGTAATGTGAAACCTTGATAGAAACTGTTATTTGCCACACTTATTTATACATGAGTTAATGTGGGCATGTAATTTAAATCTTTCTTTAAAAACAAAAACCCCAAAACAAAAAAAATTATTTGTAAGTACATTCAAAATTTTATAAGAAAATAAAACTTAAATAAAAACCTGCTACCATGTTCTACTTCAGTGAATATCTTCTAAAGGTATAAAACTGCGCCTATTAATAATAATAATAATAATAATAATAATAATAATAATAATAATAAAGACTTGTTATGCGCACATATCCACCCTGCTGGGTGTTCAAGGCAACTCATTATTAACCTTATATGAGATTGCATTGTCAATACTCAATTAGTACACACACATGTACATGTATTCGTCAGTCAATCAATTCTGTCAACAGTCAGTTTGTTAGCTCAGTGCAAATAAGGTCCTTAATTGCAATTTCATTTTCGTTATGACCTAAAGAGCATTAAATGAAAAATACATTAACATTCGAATACATCAACCAAAATCAACACATAATTATATGTTTTTCTCAGAAAATGAATATCTCTTTTTGCCAAACAGTTACTATGCAACTATACTCTCTGGCATTATACTACAAATTTGAATGTCTGTAAAATTTATTCATAGTTTTTCTTGTAATGAAATATATGGAATTTAAAAAGACGAAAATAAAAAAGCTATCCCAAAACCGTATGTGCACTCAATGCAATATATGTAATAAATTATTAATTTTCATTGTCAAAAATAGATATCAATATTTCAGTATGTCTTCTTGTGAAAATTAAATACTGTGGGCCATTGTGCAAACAACAGACGGAGAAAAGCAATGATGGCAAGTTTAATTTATTGCAAAAAAACTGTTTGAATATGGCCAGAACATTAGCATTGGGAGTTGTTCTACTTTTATCACTATCTTTGCAGTTAAATATTTTTAGCTGTTCATGTTTCCAATCACGATGCTTGTGTGTCATGGGGGGGGGGGGGGGGGGGGGCAAAGAGAGGGTGTGATCTGGGCTCGATTTCACAAAGACCTAAGACCCATCTTAACTGTGTATCCATCTTAATTGTGATGTCACAATATAAATCACTACGGTGATATTGACAACTCATCCTAAGATGAATCTTAGAGCTTTGTGAAATCGGCCCTGAGGTGTTACTCTTGCCAATGTTCTTCTATGTTGTACTGCAATGTTGTTAAACATTTTCGAGATTGTCTTAACGTCTTCATAAGTGTTTAAATTTTATGTCCTGTTCTAGAGTTTACATCAATTTAGACATGAAATTTTTTATTCTTTTTAATAAGTGGACAATAAATATATAATGAATAAATGAATGAATGAATAAATGGATGAACATATACATGGATTGATAAATAATTAATGCCACAGTGCTTCCATATGGGTTGCATTAGGGATAGGGACGGCTCAGGGCTTGGTCAGTTAGAGCCAACTCATTATTAACCTTATATGAGATTGCATTGTCAATACTCAATTAGTACACACACATGTACATGTATTCGTCAGTCAATCAATTCTGTCAACAGTCAGTTTGTTAGCTCAGTGCAAATAAGGTCCTTAATTGCAATTTCATTTTCGTTATGACCTAAAGAGCATTAAATGAAAAATACATTAACATTCGAATACATCAACCAAAATCAACACATAATTATATGTTTTTCTCAGAAAATGAATATCTCTTTTTGCCAAACAGTTACTTTGGAGGCCAATCCTGATCAATAAACTCCATTTACCAGAAGCTCAAAAAATATGCAAACCCAATTTTTTGAAATCCATACAAACTAGCAACCTTAAAGTCCTGAGCCAATGTGTTCATAATTGCACCGAGTATTGTACTCTGGCAGTGAGAATGGCATGTAGAATGATCAGACACAAGGTTGTTTCTAAAGACAAAGTGCATGATTGATAATTATCACAACAATAAGTTGATTAGTTTAAATCTTAAAGGTCAGTGATTAATATTAAGTTCCCGCAGTAGCAACGTTTCAGAGAAATACTTCTGTCAAGTCAAGACAATTGCATCTAAATAAATTAATAATAATTGTCACTGTTGCTTATCTGATTGCACAACTGAAATAAGCCTACGGTGAACAAACACAAACTCTGACAAAACACAAATAGTTTTTCATTATTTTTTACAAAAACGTGACCAAAAACCTCTAAAATAACCCCACAACAACAACAGAACCTTCCCTTTAAGCGACAGATCAAAATTATGAAAAGAAAAACAAATCAATTTACCCCTCCAAAAACCAAAAAACTACAACAACTTATTATGCTTTTTTTATGGAGGATTTGGAGAGATATTTCATCAGGCTCTATTATGAAAAACAAACTATTTACATCATGTACTTCTTGAAAGGTATGAGTTCATGGTTTTTGGAAGAGTTAACACATTCCCACTAATCCCAACCATTCACTTTCAACAAAAACACCAAATAACAAACATAATTTTTTTTATTTTTACATACACTTGTATACGAAAGCCCAATCGTGCCACTGAAGTATATATTATCAGCGGGAACTAATCCGTTATAACGAATTAATAATCCGTTATAACGAATTAGTAATCCGTTATAACGAATTAATAATTCGTTAAAACGAATTAGTAATCCGTTAAAACGAATTAACAATTGGCCCACCTCCATGATGCGACTGAACAGCCGAGTGCGAACTGATGATTTCGGATGCGGATAGCCGTTGACTACAACAACGATGAGTTATGGAACTTTTCGGCGTTCCTGCCATATACGAAATCATCAATTCGGACTCGGCCGTTCAGTCGCACCGTGGAGGTGGGCCGATTGTTAATTCGTTTTAACGAATTAGTAATCCGTTTAAACGAATTAGTAATTCGTTATAACGAATTAACAATTGGCCCATCTCGATGATGCGACGTACTGTACGGCCGTGTCCGAATTGATGACTTCGGTAGTGGCTATGTGGATATGGCCGGAACAACTGTCGGGCACTGCCGCACAGTCACACCATGGAGGTGGGCCAATTGTTAATTGGTGCGACTGTGCGGCCGAGTCCGAATTGATGATTTCGGCAGTGGTTATAATATGGCAGCAACGCCGCATCCGAACTCGGGCGTACTTAGTACGTCGCACCATGGAGATGGGCCAATTGTTAATTCGTAATAACGAATTAGTAATTCGTTATAACAGATTATTAATTCGTTATAACGGATTATTAATGCGTTATAACGGATTATTAATTCGTTATAACGGATTATTAATTCGTTATAACGGATTAGTTCACGCTGATAATATATACTTCAGTGGCACGATTGGGCTTTCGTACTTGTAAGATGAGTCACAGTTTGTTTGTGTTCTGTTTCTGTTTTTTGTTTTTTTGAGGAAACTAAACAATGGTAGTCTTTTCCAGAATTTTTAGAAATATGCTTGCTTTGGTTTGACCTCGCAAAAAGCAACTACAAATTGTGGGCAACAAGTCCTAAAAAAAGGAAACTTTTTGAAATTAAAAATTGATCAAAATTTTCTTAGATATTTACCAATACTGAGATTTAAAGGTTTCCTAGAGAGGTTAAACAAGTACATTCTGTTCCCAGAACAAAGATCCAGGTGATTCTATCTATCTCAACAATAATCTTCTTATCCTGAGGACAGCTCCCTAGCAACCAATCAAGACTTATTACCATAGCAACAGAGGACTTCATTTCACAGGATGTTGTAAAAGGATTGATGAATAGTAAATACACATAGGGAAGGTGCATTGGGTTGTTAGCCACTTGTAGTAAGTTGTGCTGCGCATCGAGGGATCTGTGATCCAAAACGCGCTATGTAATGTTTGCAGCTGTTATCACTATCATATCTTTCTGGTAATGAATCAAAGGGGGCCTCAAAAGTGACTAGCGCCGTGCGTCGTACCCCTGAAGATCTGTAGAGAAGAATGTCTGTTTTACTAGATATGGATTATTAACAAATAGGGATAACCAACAAAAAATCAGGTAGGGACTGAAAACCCAATCCACATGCAAGGCTGTGGTATTTAAATCAGAGTCATAGAGGTCACTGAGCCAACTTGAATGTTCCTTCATATAAGATTACCACTTTTCATTTTTTCCTGAAAATTTGATAAATTAAAGAGAAACCTATACTAACGGCCATTGACTGTTTTAGTGAAACTGAGAGCAGATCTACAACATACATGTATACGTTTACATATATTACATATTTTGTTGTACGTACAATATTGTAAGCCATTCAAAAAAATATATATTGTTGCAATTTCTTATAATGTTCAATAAACCATGAATTACTGTCATCACATGTTCATGCGTCCTACAATAGTCTCTTTAAAAGGTTACGATACAAGATTGTAATCAGTGAAGTGATACCACACAGCGACAGCTAAATTACTTGGATCACGCCTGATTGACTACACATTTATTTACACCCAGACAAGATGAACATGATGATAAGACCAGAGGTGTGTGTGGTTGCAGGAGGCTGCCTGCCAACATTGATACATGCTGCAAAAAAAACCATAACACTACCTGCAATATTTTTCTTCTTCACAATTTGGGCTGAAAGCAGACGTTTTACATTTGCATGGCGTATTATCAGTAGCTCAACAGTAACAATTGGTCAAATTTGAAATTGATACATCATTGTACCACAGTCACCAAATGGTAACTGAAACCTGAGTTTGGAAAACAGGCTGATCTTAAAGGAACACCTTGCCTTCGGATTCAGTGCTTTGGGCTATAAAAAGTGTTTGTTATGACATTAATATGGTTGGAAAGATGTTTTAACCATAGTAATTTCATGAAAAACGCTTTTATAGCTCAAAGTACAAAATCCAAAGGCAGCCTGTACCTCTAAACACAACTTTGTCATTTTGTAGAGTATGAGTTTAATATATAACCCAAATTTATCGCTTCCAAGAAAGATACACCCTTATTACACCATGATTGAGATGCGGGAATATCTTCGGAAAAAGTTAATGGCCTCAATTTCCACCCCAGTAGAGTTTCTCAAAAAACCATCTTTCAGGAAGACTCTGCTTGGGTCAAAAAAGCGTAAGGTCATTCTAAATGTTTGCATTTTCACCACATGACATTTTGATAGGTAAGCAGTTTGCAACAGCTATTTCAAAAAAATTCAAGTTTATATGTTGTTAAAAGTGTCCAAAGGACGTCAATAAACGATGACAAATATCAGAAATCATTATAAAAAGGAAAATTTGCCCAACTACATGTTTAAAAGGTTGGGTCATATATTTGTTTTTGCCAACAGTGTTTTCATCAAGACCATTGAATCCATCCACGTTTAGTGAATTGAAAGCAGGTACCAACCACATCTCTGGCTGCAGCATTCACAAATGGACACCGTGGAAATTTCAATCTCCAAAACTTGCCTTGTTATAGATTCAAATTTTGACATACTTTTATTGATTTCTAATCGACGGCTAGGCATTTCAGAAAAAAATATTTTGCATACTACCATCTTTATAACAAGGAGGCTTTCAGACATAAATTACAAACAATTTTGTTCGGGGTCACTACCAAAGTATGATCCTACCTTTAAGTAGATGAGATGAGAAAAGAGGTATTGGAGAATTGATAAGTAACTATGACAACCACTTACATCTGTACATGGACAGACGGCACAGCTACGTAAGGCGCAGACACTATCATCAGACCAGAATGGACAGCTCTTATCTAAATTCACCTGTTGAAAGAAAAGCACTCTGTTAACAAATAAAACAAATAACGAAAACAGAAAACAAAAGGATGAGCGCAATTAGGAAAATCTATTTTGGTTTTAGAACATCGCTTTAGGTTTATCTTTTCTTTAGAGTGAATTAATCTTATAATTAAAAACAGGGTTTGCAGTGACAAGATTTTAATTAAAAATGCTCTGATTGAACATTTGAGTCACAATTACTTGTACATTGTACACCTCAGTATTTTAATTAGTTCACCCATATAATGAGAAGTGGGTTTTATTCAACCCCAGTAGGAGTGACGAAGTGTTTGAATGATTTCAAACACTGCTTAGTATTTTCTTCACTCCCATATTGAGAAAAAATTTCAATTTTCCTTAATGTGCATAGAGGCATTTTTATTGTGCAAATGCCGTTGGAATTATTAACACAAAAGTATTTCATACTTTGCTGATATTTATGTTTTTGCCTCCCCATATTGAGACAAAGTTTAAATTCTCCTTTACGAGCATTGAGGTACTTTCTGTAGTGTAAATGCCGTTGGAGTTGTTTACTATTTCTCAGACCCTAGTTTTAATGTCACACTTGACCGTCCATAGCCTGGACGTAGCAGTGGCACTCAAGAAGTCCAGCTGATGAGAACTTATCATGCCTTATTTTCCATTTGTCATCAAACATCTGGTTAAGTCATTCCAATTTATGAGAGGAAAAAACTATAAATTATTTTTCATAAATTGCTTTAACAAAGTGCATTCTGACAAGCAACGCCATTATTGCGAAAGAAAGAAAGAAGACGAAACTTCACGTCACCCAAAACACTGTAGAGTGTTTTTTAAAGTTATCTATGGCACTGAAAAGGACAAGAAACAGAAGAAGAAAAAAATGAGCTGAATGAGCTGGGCCCAATTTCATGGAGCTGCTTTAAAGCAGAAAATATTGCTTAACAATTTTCTGCTAAGCAGAAATGAGCAAGATACCAGTCACAAATTGTATATATGTGACATGGTAGTTTGGCTGGTAACCTTATTCTGGTAAGCAAAATATTATTGTGCTTAGCTACTTTTGTGCTTAAGCAGCTCTATGATATTTGGCCCTGATCAACAAATACCAGTGGCTTACTAAATTATTGCATTGTCTTTTGTGTGCCTTCTGTATTGCCTTTTATTTGTATTTGATTGCCATTTCTGCTCAACCCCAATACAATGTGTAGGTGCCTCTCACTCAGGCCTAACATAATTTCTTTTTACAAACACTGTAAAAATCTAAATGAAGGTAAAAGTTAATTTTTTACAGCTGAAGCAGATAACAGCATCATAATTATCATTGCTATCAGGAAAGAAAATAACCAGAAACTCAAATTTTTGTTCCAGATTTCTTCATTGGGTCGTATCTGATTTCCTTCTCATGTTGATTTAATATTTCAACAAAAGGCACATACATGTAGGAAAAATTTCCATAACCTGCCACCACTTTATGAGGGATTTATTTGATTTTTAAATGGATGTTGGACTTCATTTCCCTTTTTGTAATATTCCTTGACATGTTGTAATATTCCTTGACATGAATTGGTAGCTAATTTTAAGTGCACATTTCATTGCGTGGACGGAACTCTTGCGCACTTGTGCTCGAAGAAACTAAAATGGAGTGATAGCAAGCAGCGTTGTCAAGACCACCATACACCCCAAAATAGCTTATTATTGTCATGATTTTGACACTTAATAATAGCTCTTATTGCCTGTCCCTCTCTGTATACATTCTGTAACCCTTCTGGACAGGTAAGGATATAATTTGAAATAAAGTAAGTGAGATAAAGTGGTAGCAGGATACAGAATTTTAGCCGGCACATACATCACAACTGAAGGATGTAGTAGTTTAATGTAAATTGACTGGGATAAATTAGGCAAGGTAAAATGACTGTTTTTTCCATCCTATTGGGATTTGTAATTTTGCACTATGGAATATCCTTTAGTTGAATGCAAATTTTGCGGGAACACAAGGGAAATAATGTCAACCTAACTTCCTAGAGTGTTTTTGCAAGGATCCTGCCTCACTCTAACAAAATCAAACACCATATGGTACAGTAACTAAGCAGTCAGCACCAAAACTGTTGGCCTCTGCTTATTGAGGTACATGTACATGTACATGTACATGTAAGCCATGTCATGTAAAGCAATATCAGTTTACTAGTGCAGTCCTTACATGTAGTCCCCAAAAAGAATAACCAAATTTGGAGTCTGATACTGTCAACATCTATATTATTAGTTGGCAATATAAAACTCATTGTGTTCATTTCACTTGAAATTGGCAATTCTCGACAGATTCAAATAAGTCTCAGAATTATGCCTATCATTCTTTTGATTTTTCATTCTCTAGTTTTTCATTAAGCACATCAAGCAAGGGGGTCGAGGGGTGCTTGTTGTTACTGTTGTTTTTTAAATTGCAAATTGTAATATTTTCTTAAAATGTTTCCTTGTTGTTTGAAGTTTTGGCTTGTGGTGTGTAGTTTGTTTTATGGTACATTGTACATTGAGAAAACAACTATGAGGAATGGATCGAGAAAAACACTTTGTAAACAGGAAATTACTGGATATGAAAATTCCAAAATGTCTAAGCATTTTTACAAAAAGGATTTTACTGTAAGAACTTACCTTGAAAAACTTGAAGAAGTTTCTGGTCAAAATGATTTGTAATCTTGGTGCGATTCTGATGTTGTTGAAAGAGGCTACGGATTCTACTTTACAATTGCAATCATCTACTTGACCGTCAAGCTACATATACGCAAAGAGGAAAAATTGATCAAAAACCGTGTCATGACTCAAACAATATCAACTTCTTCTTCTCTCAATTATAAAGCAAATGGAGTAAACAAAAGCAAAACTTATTAGTTTATTACTAATACTGACAGAAACTGGCATCAGAGAGTTATTGAAAAAAAAAAGTACCCCCAGTGAGTCCAAACTAGAATACTAAGAATGCACTTTTCAAGAAATGTTATAAATCTACAATCCATATCTCATTTGGGCCCCGGCCCCCGTTCAATGTTGGCTCTCATTGGGCAGTCTGCGCTCCTAACAACATTGAGCGGGGGAGCGGGGGAATGGGGAGGGTTTGTTTAGTGTCACCTGGCCCTTGAAGCATTTTGGCCGGGATTGTAGAATGATTCGTTTCATTTCTTTTTATTTTCAGTTGTATGTACTTTCTCAGTACTTTTTACCTACTGTTTTTAACACCTTTTGATGTAATGCGCGCAGTTGATCATTTTTGTGGAAATCACACAATATAATTACTATTATTAATCACATGTTAACAATTTGGCCTCCAAGAAAACAGAATTTTACATAGGCTCCTATGTTTTTGAAATAATGCACAAAATGCAAATCACTGGTTTATAAAAGAGAGTATAAAACATTCATTCCAAAAAATAACTGCTAATATCACTTTAAATACTGTCTGGCAATTTTACATAATCCTATAGAACGTCACTGAAGGAACACTACAACAAATTAATCTCAAAGTGAAGGTTAATCTTTTCAAATTGTACTAAGCTTTAAAACAAAAAAGACTTTAGTACAATTACCTTAATAGTTTAGACTATTTAACAAACATTCACACAAAAATACTGGTCCCTACACTGGTACTGACTCGCATTATAATTATTAGATGACGGGGTAAAAAAACCAAATTATTTAAGTTTAAGACAAGCAAACAGTCCCTTCTGTGTTAATCAGCATAACAAAAAACAATTATCTGTTTTTTTAATTTACAACTTGGGTCTCTAATAAAAACAGGTGTCCTTGTCATGTTGTCAAAAGACAAATTGCAACTATACCATCACTACCATCTTGACCAGCTGTGATACATGTAGCTTAATAGCAGTTAATTAAATACAGCGTAGTCATTGTATATTCAATATATATAACTAATAAAAGTGATAATATCACAACAAATAAACATAAATTAATTGACATTCATCCTGCATAAAAATGTTATGAAAGCTTGTCGTGTTTACTTTAAACAAAATACGTTAGTACATTAGTAGGGCCTACTACTGATACTTGTACACATGTACTGGAGTCTTGTTCAGATTAAATATACAAAATACATGTAGCAGATGCTTGTTTTAAAATTCTATTACAAACAGACTTTTTCCATATTTTGATTTATTTGGTATTTAGCAGTGTTGTAGTCAACAGTCTCCAAGGTCAAGGCCAAGACCCAGTCACCTGGACACATAACAGCATTCAAGGCCAAGGCCAAGGTCACAGTGTCCGAGGCTAAGGCCAGTTATATATGCACACGCCATACAATTGAAACAAGGAAAACTTTACAGTTTACACAAAGGTGATATTTTTATTTAACGGTTTAAATATCATAAGCGAATACTTTTACTGTCCTGATAGTTGCATTTGTGAAATCTATCTATTTCATTGTGGCTTGGATTGCGGTTTCCAGATAGGCCTACAGCTTCATTAACCCTCCTACTGTCTGACCATTCAATATCATCCACTGTGGTTTTGAATGGTAGATAAACTATGCCAGCCTGCAATGTAATATCATGTGGTAAATGCATAACACAGTACACACATGTTATGTGCACAGTTGTGCCATCATACACAACCAGTGCAGTTGAATGGTTTCAAATGGTTGGTCAACTCACTGGAAAATGTTACCAAGAGTAGGAGGGTTAAAATTCTAATAGTAAAAATATAAAGACAATTTCTGGCATAGATGGCTATTGCTTTTGTATTCGTGCATTTTAATGAGGCTGAATGTACATTAAATGTACCTCAGTCAAAGCCATTCAACCGCCAGACAGATTTGACAAACTGCCTATTATGTTGATGTTCCAAATCAGAATGTGTGGTGTACAAAAATATATACACTCCTCAAAGTACATGTTCCTTACATTTTAAAAACATTAGGGTCCAGCAACAATGTAATTTCAATTTTGACTTTTCTAAGGTATTTCAGATCCAAAGATTTCTAAAACGATAGCTTGATTTAGGCATAACAAATAGACAAAGAAGTATAGATAAAATTATATAGCCTGACATAACGCTAGGCCCAAAATCATTTTTGGATGCTCTTTCTTTGCTTTGTGGGCATATTGCAGGTGCCTGGTAAACCAAACCCAGCAGTCTAGTTGCGACCATTCGATTCATTATCAGCTGCTGGTTTCCCGTTTGGCGAGACAGATATCTGGATCCCACTTTTTATACCCAGGTGTAGTTAGGTTGTCCAAACTAGTGTTACACTCAAGTTGAGACTGGTCTCAACTACATGTGTATGGGAAAATTCTAAAAGTGGAACAAAACATTTTACCATGCTAATTCAAATTGCTACTGCTACAGTGCTAGTATTCTTTTCTGTATTTTGTCTTATCTTCCATAAATGTTTAACAAGTGGTTCATTTGTAGACTATGCAAGTCTTGCACATACATGTATTTGAACTTGCGGGGCCAAGCTGAGCCCAACCATATTGAGTTCTAGGTGTGTGGGATTCCGCTTTTTCAAATAATTTACTTTAACATAGTTTATATCTTGATCTTGATATAATAATTGATCAGCTCCTTTCTAGGAACAACTCAATATGAGGTCAGATCAGGAGAGAAGAGCTCCTAGTTAGATTTATGCGCACCTATGAGTGTGCGCCGAAACTTAGTGGGGCTAATGATGCTGGTTGTTGAGTAGTAGGGGAGTGAATTCCAGTCTTTTGCAGTGTTGGGAAGTATGACTTATGGAGTGCGTTTTGGCGACCCCAACCAGAAACTGGTTTGCGCTTGGTCATTGGTTGAGCGTTTTCGCGTGTTCGGTTGAACCGCGGTGACGCAGCTGTTCCGACCAAACTGTAACCGACTTGTTGGCTCGGTTAGGCTTGGTTTCAAGATGGCGGACTCTAAAAACTATCGGGAAAAGTCAATGGAATTCTTTAAAAAATATAGAAGAACGAAGCATTAGTAATCAAAAATGTTGATAAAATTACAAAGACCAAGTTCCATTACTTGAAAATAAAATAAAGGCTGTATATTTTTAGAACATGAATTTCAAGAGATGTACCTACGTCACAAACTGTTTCTGATTACCGACCGGAGCGTTTTCGTTTAGCTCTCGGAAATTGTTTCGGTCAATGAATTTTACGTCAGAAACTTGTTTCCGGTCATGGTCGCCAAAACACGCTCATGATAGGCGTTAGTTCTTGAGGATGGAATTCTAAGATAAGAGTGAGTGGGTTATGGTATCTTGTGGTGACAGCTGTGGGGTCTCTTGAGTTGAAGTGCAGATGGAGATAAAAATTATATCATATTTTGGGGAAAGTAAAATTTGGTGGAGAAATATATGAAAATAACACAAATTTAACAAACCAACAAAGAAAACCCAGGAATAAGACTAATTTACCTCTGTTTCCAGTTAGTTGGTAAACAGTTAATGCATGTAGTCCCAGCCCTAGCTACCCAGGACTTTCTGGATTGGAAGAAGGATAGTAGCTGGGACACAGACGAGGATGTTTAAAAAAACTGTGCCCCGCTGTACTAGCCGGGATGTACATGTAGAAGTAGAGTACACATTTCTTTCCTGCAAGAGTACACCATCAATGGAGGAAGGAATATAAAGTTCTCAAAAATGAAAAATATATCAAATACCCACCTCGCAAAAACAACGGTGTGCAGCCCCACTTTTGTTGAGTTGTTTATTGCTGAGCAGAGCTTTGTCCAGTAAACACAACAAGCAAACCCACAAAAACAACGACCTGTGGCTATAGTTAAACATGATCAATTGTTGCAAGTTCAAACATGAGTTAGCACTAGCGTAGCAGCACACGATGGCACAACTTCAACAATTTTCAAGTCAAGAGCATGTGGCTCCTTCAAGCAAACTGCAACTTGTGATTGTATCATGCTAGTTGGAGCTAGCAGTGTACACACACCTACTCCTAGAACCCACATGCATGACGTGTAGCTAGTACGAGAGCCACTCTGGCCGCGCCAGCCAGCCTTGCAGTGAGATGAGGACCATGGGCTCGGTAAGCAGTGACAGTCACGACAGTAACACTGACTGAATGACTGACAGAGATTTATAGTATCTGTGAATTATACTTTCCTCATAATGTTTTAGGAAATAAACCGATCGCTCACAAATGTTGAACTCTCTCTAGCCTTCTAAGGTGATAAAAACTCCAACGACATTAAAAGTAATTGCCAGAGAAGCAGTCCAATCCTTCAGAAATTACACAGTGAAATTAGGTACACAACATCACAGCACTGCACTCTCTCGAGTTTTAACAACACGCAAGCCTAATTTAAGCATGGTGCCCATACTACACAGTCACTGCATTACCGTTTACTTTTACGCGAGTATTTTTGTGTGAAAGTGGAAAACAAGACGTGTGCGCTCTGTAGGCTAGAAGTTTCTCGAAAGGTGGCGCTGTAACACCAAAAATACACGGGCGAAAGGAAAGGGGCTATTTTCCCCCTCATTTGTTTGTGAATTCTTGAAACTCATAAAGATTGCATTGGATAGAATCACAAGAAATATATTTTCTGATATTAAAGCTCAGCATATCTGATAGTTTTATTTTACTATATTACTATTAGTATTATTATTTATTTTATTTTATGTATTCACTTTTGTATTTTTATTGATTTTGTTTGGTTGTTTTGTTAGAAAAAAGAGCTGTATTATAATACCATGGTGGTTACACAAATTGTTATACTTTGATCAAGTGCAATACAATTTTGCTTGATTCAGTCCTGTCAAGGTTGTGTAACAAACACAATATTGGCCAATTTGAATTATCCTTTTATCAAAAAGAGCTTCTTGTTGAACGTTCTTTGGAATTCTCATAGAGGAAGGAATTCTACAGATGGTTTATCTACTTAGCGAGCTAGACTTTCCTGACGAAACTATTGCTGGATATATACAGCAGACAGACGAGGGAATCCCCCTAAATGTTCCCAAACTCTGGCACACTCTTTCCCAGAAAAAATCCTAACCTCCCCTCTCAAACAAAAATAATTTAAAAAAATCCTCTTAAGAATTTCTGAGATTCCCAGAACTCAATGAAAGCACAATCCGAGGGGGTGGGTACACCATGCCACACATATCAGTCACCAAAAAATCAAGCACTTATTTATGATCAATAGAGTCCAGACACAGACATACCGGATCCAGACTGATCACCCTCTGTGTATCTCTTCAGTACTCTCAGAGAGATTTGGTGGATTCATTTATTTCCAAAGTGGCGATGCTCTTCACTAAACATTTACAATTTACAAGGTGTTTTGTTTTATCTCATTTTATTATTTTTTTGTTGTATCTGCAGGACAGGCGCTCAATAGCAGCCAATTATCATTTATTACAATAATGTACTAAAAGCAAAACTACAGCTGTAATAGTTATCATATAAACTTATAATATGCATTACAACAACCAGGTCACCTGGTTAGTTATCAACCACAATATAAATTAAACAATCTGATGGACTTTGGATAGTTTATGATAAGATTTGATTCATTATTTCTACAACTACCAGAAGTTTGTGGTTTGTGCTTGTCAATTTATTATCAACTATAAAAGTGCAGATTTAACGCTTAATAAGGAAATTATCTTACAGGAATGGGAACACGTTACAGTAGCGTTTCACAGGAACTTGGAGAATTTTTTTTTTCACTGGGCCACATAAAAGCTACTTTTGATGATTGACTTATATGCTGGAAATTTTTTTGTTCATAAGACAATTCTAAGGGGTGTGAGCTAGTCCAAGTCTGCTGTTCATGATGAAACTACACCCAACTAGACATTCGACACATTTACAAAAAACAGTTCTGTTTTTATATACAGCCTATTCATGTGCACTATACGAAATGGTTGCAAAGGATTTTGTACAGGTTTTGTGCACGAGTGAAACTGACAAATAAACATGTTGATCTCACAACAGTAAACCACTAGTGCAACTTCTTAACAATACTGCTAAATAGTTGTAAGATATTGCACTGTGGGTACTCGGTGTGCATTTGTTTTTTTACAATCGACCTACATGCAAGAGCAACAATGGCAGTTCTAATTCTCATGTCATGAAAGGGACCAGACTATCTTTTCCTTCCAGCCTCAGTTTGGTGATGTTGGGCCAAATGTAGAAGAAAAGCAAGATGGCCGCACAATGATAGCAATCAATAACGCAGACACCACAGTTCAAAGAAATCAGATCTTTGAACAAACTTATCTCAAAACAACAAATTTTATCTGCAAACCAAAGAATCTAATCAGGCAATCGTGAAAAACAATCCCAAGCAGATTCTTCAAACTTGAACGTTTTGTGGTTGGAGTAGAATTTGTTGAATTGGTGTGAACAAATCCAATGACTTTCTCTGAATGATGTTAAGAGTTGTGTTGACAATGCACTATAAACATTTAAGGGAGTCCAGCCTACAGAAGATGACTCAACACAAGGTAAACCGACTCCTCTGAAAAGATATAACGGAGTGTCTTGGGCCTTCCCAGGATTGACAACAAACAGCCAGTAATTATGGTACAGTAATTATATCCCTGCAACCAGAGTTGAACACTACACAATCATTACTGTCATCTATGGAAAAAAGGATGTTTATTAATTAAATCAGGGATATTAAGAGCTTTTAGGGAAAATACAGCTTTGGTATGCAAAGAAAATCTCTTAAAAAGAAACAGTAATAGTTTATTCACGGGTACTTGAGCTTTTATGAAACCAATAGAAAAAAAACTATAAAATAAAAATAGTGAGAACTGGGGGGCGGGAAAAGCATCTAAGAGGGTTGCTAGACCACAAATCTGGTTTCATTTGATTAAATGTGTTCCTCTTCAATGGCACCACTGTAAGGAATGATGCTTGAATGTTATCATAATACGTATCCTAGTGTTGTATATGCCATTATAAATGATTCTTCTACTGAAGTTTTCTAAATCCACCTTTATTTCAATGCTTAATCATGACTACAACAATTAAGTCCAACTAAAATCTATTAAAGTTCACGTTACATTCAGCGTGACAATCAATGTACATTGAATCAACTGAGTATCTTCTTCATCAAAGCTTGGTTTTCATTGTGCCATAAACTTCTACAACAATAAGTTCTTTTGTGGGGAACTGTATTTCTGAGTGTATTGTTATTTTTAAATGCATCGTATAAAATAGCTGGAAAGAAATAAAGCAAATCAGGTGATTCTTTTCAAGTTGCCCTTCCACCAAACCAAAAACAGGTGAAACAAAATCGTACATAAAATAATGCTACATTGAAAACATAGAACATGAATTACTGAATGTACATGTTTGTGTAAAAATATCACTTGGAGGTCTCCAAAACAAGAATGTATTTAACCCTTTTTCAGCAAATTTGAAGTAACAAGTATTGTATGAATGAAATTCAGCAAAAGCTGTAAGGGTTAAATATAGTAAATGACATAAATTACCTTGACATCCTCAGACAAACATAAATTAATTATAGAGTTTTAATAACGTTATTAATTAATTATTACAAACACGTGCACCTATCACTCAACAGGATAATTTTGTAACATCTTCAAAAATGTAAATAAAATGGAAAAGTAAAATGATTTTGTATTTGAAAATATCAACAGAGAATTTGGAGGAAAACAAATTTAAATGATAACTCGGTGAAACACACATGTAAGGAAAAGTCATTTTGGTTTGTATTTGCGATCACAGAATTTCACATGAATGTCAAACCTTGCTTTAGTTAAACATGAGTTGGTTGCTTGAAACCCCAAGACCAGGATTCGATGAAACTATTTAAAAATAAGAATGTCATTTTATGAAATCTACCCCCATCAGGGCATAGTGTACAGCCTGTTTACATGCATGAAAACATATTCTGAACTATTCAAATTTTCCTGATAGACAATTACACACATAAACTTTCCTGGAAGTAAGTGTGCTACAAAAACCACCAGAAGCCAGGGACCAATTTCACAGAGCTGCTTAAGCACAAAAAGTAGCTCAGCACAAAGAAAAATTATGCTTACCGGAATAAGGTTACCAGTCAAAATACAATCTGGCATGTTCTACCTGTGGCTGCTATCCTGCTTATTTTTGCTTAACGGAAACTGTTTAAGCATTATTTCAATTAAGTAGCTCTAAGGAATTAGGCCCTGATTGACACAATTTATCACAGACAGTGACAGACACTGTATGACACGATCAGGCATGCAACTGCAGTTTGTCAACAAAATTAGAAAAGAGGCACAGCAACACTTTGTACTGTGTTCTTTTCAATGGTGCAGCTGAGAAACCAAATTATGAGGAAATCATCTCATCTGAAAATGCATGCCTTCATGATGCAATGTACTCATACTACATTGTGTGCACGCCAACTGAAAGAAAGTGCAGTCAAGTTCCTTTCACTATCCTGGGCTAAAACTGCCAACAAACCTTGAAATTAAAAGGTTTTGGTTTGCCATGGTAGAACTCGGTTGGTTTTATTGCCATCCCTCCACTATTTTGACTGAAAAGTCATAATGTTCCGATACTTGCAAATTGATGGACTGCGCAATGACATCTGAAATGGTCCATAAACAGACTCGATCAATGTGAAAGTCAGTGATAAAGTCATAAATGTAAAAATGGGTCTCACTACTACAGCACAGATTACTTTGGCCTTGCAAATCTAACGGCACAATTACCATGCTGCCCTCAGAAAATATCTAATTACTTGATTCAAATACTTCAGCTACCCGCAAATCCTGGCTGAAACAGTCAGGAAAAAAGGATTTTCAAATTTCCAACTCTCCGTAAAGAGAAAAAAGCCTTTAGCAATACAACCCAAGGCCCACCCAGTAGTGACACTGAGCTGCGACAGTGAGAAAATCACAGCCAGAACTGAGAAAACAAGTTAACAACAGTCACCATCTACTGATCATAGCATGAGGCTTCCAACAATGTGTGTTTTGTACTTTATCAAATGTCTCATCTAGTCTCTAAACATGGAAGAATTGCGCATCTTTATACATTCCAACATACAAAGTGTCTGTGCTTTGCCATTGATAATCTCCCCAAGGGTCGCATCTTGATCACAAGCTTCCAATTTCACAATCACTGATAAATATTGCTATAATAAATGCACAGTATTACATGCAGAGACAATACAATTTCTGCGATACATGGAATTCCAAAATGTTCACACAGTCTAAAACACCATGTCACTATCAAAAACTTCCTCCCAAGTCCCAGATATCTCTCACTTGGCTGGCACGGTTGATATAGGTAGCTGAATTCCGGGAATGACAACATCACACCTTTTTTTTTTTTACAATTATATATTCCCGTCCTTAGTTTAGTATAATGAAACAAAAAAATTAATATACAACCCCCTTCCCGGGTGACCCTTGGAAGTTTTGTTTAAAAGTGCCACTGAAGCCCATTGTGTCCTTTAAATTGGTGACCTTGTGAATTATTCTGTTAACAACTCCAATCGTGTATTTAGGCTCAAGACATACAGTACTGCATCACAATAGGAAAAATGCATTTTCCAGCCTGTCATACATCTAAGCATTTCCAACAAACGTAAATTTGCTTTTGCTCAAAAGTAACGCTTTGCTCAATCCAAAGACACACAGAAGTTATATAAAAGAGAAATATATTTGCACGTGAAAATACTTCATTTTATACAGCTTTGAAAGTGGAGGTGAAAACAAAAAAGTGTTGTATTAATATTGTTACATGTAGCATTGTTATAGACAAACCCCCAATTCAAGGACACAATTCCAGCCAGTGCTCACAAAAAAACAATAGGCTTTTATTAGATAAACCAGGCTATTTATAATAGTACAAGCCCCCTATTGTTACAATTAAGAGCAGCACCCTCCTCCCCCTTGTTTGACGGGCGTGCTGCTGGGGTTGATTTTGTCATGTTTACTGTCTGAGGGTACAGTCCCGGGTCCCATGCGGTTCTTGATCTCGGCGGCCATTGTCATGAAAGCCTGCTCGACGTTCGTGGCATTCTTGGCACTTGTTTCAAGGAAGGGGATCTCAAGTTGGTCTGCATATTCCTGAAGGGGGTAAAGACAAGGAGATAAGTGGCAAGTTGTCACTAGGATTTTCAAAATAAATGTCTGAGCTATACTTTGGAGAACCAAAAGGAGGATTTAGAGTTTCCTGTATAGATAGGTTGCAGTATGACGTAAATCGGCCATCTTTACGGGCAGTTTGGAACACACAGTCATGCGTTACGCGTGAGAACGGCGTGCAACACGCGCACATTTCACAAAACTCATTGCGTGATTGGTTAGTGAATGACGCGGCTGCGTTAATAATTTGAGCGCTTGACGCGCCTGCAAGCCAAAATGCGATTTGCCTGTAAAGATGGCGTCTACTGGGAACTATCTATTTCACCAAACATTGCCCTTTGGAAAGGACATTCATTCCTATCACAAATCTTTCAAGAAACATGTCATAAAAATAAGCTATGGAAATTACAATGTCAACAAGGAAGCAACCCAATACAAACCAAACCCACAATTTGACTTTGAAGATGAAAAAACTATGAAAGCAGTTTCAGTAAATTTGATGTTTTACCTTCGCCGTTGTGTAGTCTACAACCTTCTTAGTTGTTAAGTCGCATTTGTTCCCAACAAGTAGTTTGTTGACGTTCTCTGAAGCATAGCGGTCAATCTCTTGTAGCCATTGTTTGACATTGTTGAATGATTCCTGCACAAAATAAGAAAGGATATTTGATGAGGAAAAATGAGATCAATCCATGTACTTTGTAAATGAAGCACTGTATGGCTCTTTTGACCCCTTGCACTTAACTTTCAAACTTATAGACTTTCATGGAATCTTTCAATGTGCCTACCCAAAGCAAACCACAATGACTTTGGCTTTGTACAGTATCATTTTAAAAAATCAAGTAAAACTTGAATTTAGATTACGATAGAGCTGGAAAGGTCGGGCCTAATGAAAAACAGTGATCTTCTCAAAAGATGTGGTTATTTCAAGGGAATAGGAAGCCACAAGGAGAAATAAGACTACCAGGAGAGGACTCTCCAGTCAACAGCATGGTCTCAACTGCGAAATAAAATGTAATGTAGCACCGTCAAGTTATTATCAGTAATTTTGAGAAAAAATAAGAAGCGATATAAACTACTCCCCCCTAAATGATTTAGGAGAGTTCTTTGCACTCCTAAGAACCAAAGTTCACAATTTGTCTAAAAAGTTAACTTAAAACACCATTTGATTAAATATAAATGTTCACACTGTTTATTTTTCGCACGAAGGTAGCTCTGACAATTCATTATGCGTAAATTGGATTGCAAGATTGTTATTTTTGTACATAATCATACTCATTTCCTGCTATGAATAATATAACAAAAATATTCCCACAAATCGCCCTTTTTTTTGTACGTGTCAGACAATCTTAAGGAGTGCAGAGGAGTGTAATAGCACTCACACTAAAAAAAAAAAAATGAAGGCCTGTAATATCACAATTGACATTAGTGCAAACTCTTTGTTAAATAGGCGCTACGATATTTGTTTTTTGAGGCATTGCATGGTGAGGTAGCAATGTATTATTTGGTTTGCGGTAACACCGTGTGTATCTACTTCGCTGTGTAGATTATGTTCTTTTGAGAATTTGTCTTGCTATTTATTCTACTGCCGTGGAGTAGATTTTCGGGATTTGGGAGACTTTTCAGTTCTGAAAAGAACAGTCCTGCTTACTTACTACTGTACTAAGGTAGGAAATAGCAAGACAAGTTCTCAAAAGAACATAATCTACACAGCAAAGTAGATATACACATGGTGTTACCGCAAACCAAACTCTACAATATTGGAACTGTTGTCCACTCCCAAGGCAAGAAGGAGCATGATACCAAGCATGATACTTCACTCAGGCAATGGAAATAATTGCCTCCATTGTCCCATGATCACTGCCTCTTGAAATGTTCCGATAGAATTGTAAACTGTCTATCGTAGGAGCCCTTTACCAAGGCAAAAACGCCTTGGTGCTCTTGCTCTTTCAAAAAACAAAACATCAGGCCTGTGATACTACACAAGGGCACGCATTCTCAAAAATGCATCCTTGTCGAGCACTCTTTTGTTCTTTCCTTTGTCCCTGAACTTGACAGTTTCCCATAGACTTTGTACACAAATTTCCTTGTGCAGCACCCCAGTCTTTAGAAATTCCATATGGAGATCTTTTGCTTTTGCTTTCCCTTTTTTGTTTTGTCCTTGGTCTCCATAAGGTACCGAAAGTGAGAGCAACAACCTCAACAGGTAGTCCCTTAATGAAAATGTTAACAGGCCCCGATAAGACTTATTCTTGGAAATGCTCTGAGAAACTGACCTGATCTGTAACATCGTATACAACAATGATTCCATGTGCTCCTCTGTAGTAGCTAGATGTGATGGTTCGGAACCGTTCTTGTCCTGCTGTATCCCACTATTAAAATAGAAAGTGCAAATAAATTAAACTCTGTAGAATGCAGGTACCAACCCTTAACATTAAAGAGTAAATGGGACCTTGTCAAATGCAGAGATATTAGTTGTCTTTAATAAAGACGTGGTGTTTGTGGCTGGGCGGTTTAGTGCATCGGACTCAATTTCAGGTGGCTAAGTCGTCAAAATGGCGATCCAGTTCCCGGTTATGACACTTGTGTCCTTGAGCAAGACACTTAACTACAATTGCTTCTCTTCACCCAGGGGTACAAGGGTACCTGTGAGGGAAGAGATGGTTCTTGTGATTGATTAAGTTCAGTGTGCCACATACTTGGCAGCACAGGTTGTATTATACTCCCAAGGGAGTTGAGACAGGGATGTGACTGATAGGCTGTTGAAAAAAACCTGAACTGTGAGCGCAAAGTGCGAAAGCTTTCGAGCTCAAAAGTTATCTTTGGTTTTCAAAGCCCTACATGTAGTTGGCAATCTGGGGGCGTTCTATATGGTTTTATCTTCATTTTTTTATGCATTTGATCTTAAGTATAAAATAGAAAGAAAATTAAAAAAATTGGGGGGGGGGGGAACGGATTTCCGGGAAAAAACAGAGAAATCACATCCCTGTTGAGATGGTTCAGTGAATGAAATAAATGGCCGAGTGATCAGGGGTAAAAATATTGGAGCGCAATGAGTGTTACTGAGTGACAGATTTGAGCGCTATAAGAAGCCACTGTTTTTATTATTAATATTATTATTCAAAACTTGCCCCTTGAGGGTTAATACTACGCAATAAATGATGTATTTGGCAAAAGCTATTGAATGAAATTTGAGAGTAATTAAAATATAATTAAGACCTATCAACTATTTTCAGTATAAGCCTGCATGTCCATTTAATGTACACGTTGAAACACTTTTGGGCTATACAAACGTTACAACCAAGCTCCTTATGAAAGAATGAAGTATTTGTATTGTTATCATGATTTTTGTTTTGCATTGTGAATGTTCATAATACTTGTTTATATAAACACGATTTATAGCTCATAATTTTCAACAGCTACATGTACTTACAATTTGGAGTTTGATTGTTTTCCCATCAAGTTCAATGGTTCTGATTTTCTGAAAGGAGAAAAAACAAAGGGAGAATTGTTAGCAAGAAAAATTTAATAAAGATGTTATACAAAATCCAAAGTGTATACCCCCCCCCCAAAAAAAAACCCCACATTATAATTATATTAACCGTTTAGTCCTAAAAAAGAAGAAGCCCTAAACCTCTGCCTATTATTCGTCAAACCGCCCCAAACCGCCCAAGAAGTTTGACAAGTTGTATATTGAGCATGCGATTGAAATGCAAGTACGGTACACAAACAATGTTTCCTTAGTTGATCTATCTTATGTTTTTGACCTCAAACCTTCAATATGGTAATGGAAACAAAATAACTGTGCAAATCATTTGAAAGTTAATTTCATCCTCCACAAAATATATCAAATTTGTAATACATAAAAACATATATCACAACAAAAGTTATCTAAGAATTTCTAGGTACAGTAGAAAATCTAATAACTTTCCATGCCGCATTCAATGAGTACATTGTACATGACTTGATGTTTACGTGTGCACGAGTGTTATAGGGTTAAGCAATGAAGAGGCGTTGTCCCTCCTCCAGTTACATTGTTGGTCGACTGACCATTCAGAACTATAATGTACAGAAAAGTGAGTTCAATTTGGGATTTAGATGCCGGGCAACACAGGTGTTAATCACGGAAACATTTCAAAAAATGTACACTTTGCACACACAAAAATGTTTAACTTGAAATGAAGCACAAGAAGAGTTCAACAGGAGTGACACGGTTTATCAAGTTTCTTGAATAGGTAATTGAATAGGTGCATTAATCAAATCCTGGAGACAGCAATTTAAAATTGATGAAAAGGTATCAGTGATCGACCCCTGCGGCGACTGTGTTACCAAAAGTCTTCATAAATCCTTCCAACCTAGGGAGTAGATAATTATTGAAGTGGTGCTTGAAACACCTGTATATCAGTATACAGTTACTGTTACATGTTTGTGTGAAGTTACTGAAATACAATACGCAACAGATGTGGAAAATTACTTGTTGTAGACCGCAAATATTGTGTGAGGTTGGGATTTTTTTTGTTATTAAAAACAGAAATTATGCAAAAGAAGGTCAAAAATGATAACGCGAAGCAAACAAAATAATTGAATCAAATCTCAAATGTGACAAACGCCGAATATTTACCTCGTTTTAGAAACTATTTGTTACAAAAAATATATAACTTCCATTATAAGTGCATCTGAATGGTTATTCTTAGAATATGGTAATTCTGAAAATGGAAAGTATCTTTACAACAACTGTTTATGATTTTACTTCAAATACAAAAATGAAACATGTAGGAAACTATCATCTTTGTTTAAAGCACCATGTCCAGGGCTTGTACATTTACATGTATTCAAAATGCAGGTTGTACCTGGTTTTGGTTAAACTATTCATTAACACATATGAAACAAAGATGCTGGTACTATCTATTTTGGGGCCAAGTTAAATATATCAGTTTGTTGCCAACATCACTTACATCAACTGTACTAATATCACCATCAAGTGAGAAAATGTACGCAAAATATCCAATGGTAAGAGGGTGGCCTTTAAAAAAAAAAAAAATTCTTAAAATATTATCGTTTCATTCCTAATTTACAAGCAAAATAATATAAGGCTTATTATCGGGGTGTTGTCATTAAATCTGAAAGTATGAAAAGCATATGGTAGTATAATTTTCTTATTTCAAACTACTCAGTATTTATGTTTGAAAGGAGAATTTTACAAGGGTAAATTATCACTACTGTTGTTTTAGGCGCTTGGCGTATAAGGTGCTGTACCCCAAAGACAATGTATAAGACACACCACTGTATAAGACACCCTATGACTGCAGACAGAGAGAGGCCTGCCAGGCACCACTCATTTTCTGTACATCGCCCCACAGGAGTAATTGTTGGTACATGATGCTCAATTCAATATAATGTGAAGCGCTCATAGAAATGAGTAAAAACATGCTTGTTTTGTTAAATTTCTTTTCATTTTCAAGATTTGTTTAAGGATATCACTTTATGTTTTTTGTTTTGTTTTTTTACACAACACACATAAATTTGAAAGCCAGAACACACACACACACACTGTCCCAATGAACAGGCTGCTAGTCTTTGTTATCCCGTTGTTCTAAGAGTGCATTACAGGATAACATACAAAAACGCCTGTAAATGACTTGGTACATGGGTCATCGCTGATTCTTGGCAGTATTATTATTATTATGGACACTCAGCATGATCAGTAAGTTTCCTCATAGCTTGTTAAAGCAGGCCTGGAATTACACAGAGGCCAAAGAGGCCCAGGGCCCAATTGCATAGAGCTGCTTAAGCACAACAAGTAGCTAAGCATAACAAAATTGTGCTTAACAAAATTGTGCTTACCAAAATAAGGTTACCAGCCAAAACTACCATGTCACATGTACAATTTGTGACTGGTATCCTGCTCATTTCTGCTTAGCAGACAATTGTTAAGCAATATTTTCTACTTAAGCAGCTCTATGAAATTGGGCCCTGGTCTTGGCCTCGATGCCCAATCAAAAATTTCACATCGACTCTAAAATTTCCCATTGGAAGTGCCCTTTGCAAAACGAAATTGGCCTTACTCTCTCCAATATGAAATTTCAGGCCTGTAAAGACCTACACAGTGTGTACAGTGTACATGGTGTAGACATGGCGCACCGTTAGACAAGACGTAGTGGGGTTTTTGTACCTTCGAGCTGCATCTAATATGCAGAAAAATACAGCAATGTTTGAACTCAGCAGTCATAGTATTTTTCTTCATGACTGAAATGGTGTACATGTATACTGTATAATGACTTTCATTTTATACATAGAATGGTGCTGTTATTCCAGGGATGAAGGAGGTCATGAGAATGGTCTACTCTCCAGCCTGAACTAACCAAAGGGAAAAAGAGCATTCAAATCAGAAACAAAACAAAACTTACAAAGTCTACACCGATTGTGCTGATGTAACTCTCTGTGTAAGTGTCATCCTGTGGAGGGAGGGCAATAAGAGAAAGGAGGAAGTGAATGATTAGCCACATTAACAACGCTGTCAAAAAAACAGATATGGACAGGAAATCCCAGACTATACGTTGTATTAATTATGTGCCAGGTCTGATGTTATGTCAGATTGATAGTTAATTGCCTGGGGAAAAGGTTCCCTCCTGGGAAATGACAGCTGCAGTAGTACACATTCCGAAAATCACATCAGGAACTAAATGGATTTTTTTATAATTAGAATTGGAACATTTCATTTGAGAGAGCTGTCACATTATAATGTCAACATACATTAAAGTTAATCAATAGCAATCCCCCTCCCCATCTTGACCACTTGCACCAACGTCACTTGTCTGCCAAGCTCGCCTTTATGGGAGTCAATGGTTAAGGTAAGCGTGTTAACGCTGCATCGTCTAAAATGTGCACTGCACTGTTATAACACACAGGGACATTGACTCCCAAAATGGCGCAACCAAGATGATTGTGATGGCGAGTTGACATCAGGTGAATTGGGTCAATATCCTCTGGTTTCACCTGCTACGGTTGCAAAGTCAGACAAATTCATGTTTGCCATCAGAAACAGGAATAAAATCTCACAGATTTCTAAAGCGGGTGGGTGCTGATTGACCATCACATTGAATGACCCGAGTTGATACGGAATAGGGTTGAATATCATATCAAGGAGCTTAGACTTACCGCAAATCGTAAAAGCAAGCAGGACTTTCCAACACCAGAATCTCCAATCAGAAGGAGCTTAAATAGGAAATCACTGCAGAGGGAAAGACAAAATATATACAGACAATGAGAGAAAAATCAATTTAGGGTTTGTCGTGTGAAGATTCTGTGCGGCACTTGCACATCACGTTTAATATACAAACTAATGTTAGAATTATTTACCACTGTTCAATTTCCACATATTATAAGGCAAAGTGAGCGATGTGGCTACAGAATACAAAGTAAAGAATGAGACAACATTGTAGCCATAGCAAAAGCCACAAGTTAAAACCTACTTTTTGTAAAATTTTATATTTTATACAACACTGGGCCTACTGTACAGGTTGCGAAATCAGCATTTTTGAAAGGCTGACATTTTAGTAGTTATTGACTTCACTCATCAACCGCAGGAAAATGCACAGTGACATTTGGAAATGCCCTTCAAATCAACCTTTCTCAACACAAAAAAAGCTACAAACAATAACGTGAAGTGGGCTCCCTTGTTATTGAGAAAATTTGGAATAAGAGTAGTCAATTTGAAATGAAGTAACAGTATTATGTTTTCAATTAAGATCTCAAAAATAAAAGTATATCCTCAACAACATGTTTATATTAGGTCTCTCAGGATTACATGTATTGACACACAATCCATCTATGTTTATGCCATAAAAGCATCTACATCATGTAACTCCCCATTAATATGATACTGTAGAAAATCACACACTTCCTCAATGCAAAGTTCAGTACACACACAAAAACAAGTGGGAAAATGATCATCGAGCCATGCATTCAAAAATGCGAATTCACACAAAGTGTTACCAGGCCTTCTTTTAACATGAACAATCCGTGGCCTTTCATCCCGATCATGTCCCTCCACAATCTAAATTAATATAACACCCTTCAGTTATCAGGTGTACATAGTGGAGAAATTGACTGAAGTTGTCTCAATATAAAGTGGAGACATGCAATATCAAGCACCTGACACCGATTCCTTGTAGAGCTACCAGATGAGCCTTGATTTACAGATTGGTTCCTTTTGAGTTTGAGTTGATAACTCATGCGAATGAAATGCAAAGGAAAGCTGATCACAACTGTCAAAGGTACAGATTCGTGTGAAAGACACATTTTATGCACAGACAGCTTCCACTTATGTGTATTAGTCACTGTAAATTTGCTTTGAAAAAGTGACCTTAATGGCAGGATTGGAAGCAGTGAATGCCAGATTCGTTACTGGGTGTCCTGGGAAACAAAAGAGTCAGATCAGAATGCCTGAAAACCATCACAGTGTGAAAGACAGCCAAGGAAAATATCCCCCCAGAGTGGAGGGGGAGGGGGTGTCATGCTTCACACACAATTCGAACTCTTTGTGAACTCAAGAGGTGTATCCAGAATAAATGTGATCCCTGGAATTAGAAATTCTGATCAGCTACTAATGAGTAATGGACTTCAAAATGTGAAGTGACTGAATGCATTGATAAGATAAAAATTTCCAACAATGAAACAAAGTAGCAGGCCTGATACATAAACTTCATGGAGACAATTGCCTCTATGCCCCTAGTCATTTACTGCCTTGGTGCCCCTTGAAATGTTCCAGTACAAATTGACACTTCCCTCATAGTGGTGCTCTCTGATAAAGCAAAACTGCCTCGCCCTTAAAAGAGCAAAGTGTCAGGCCTGGAGTAAAGTGTGTTCAAAGTAAATCATTTCTCAAGTAAGCCTGTGTGTTTAAAGGTTATCTTTGTAATGTGTCAGTAGGCCTAACCGTTTCTGAAACAGTTGGTAACACTTTCGCAGGCGTACCAGCAAGGACAATGTTGTATGACAGCTTTAGTGCATACACCAGCGATGATGGGGAGGGTATAAACTTTTACATGTACATGTACAAACTGCCTAGTTTAAAATAAATTCGACTCACGGGACCCACGGATTTCCCGCTAATAGAGAATAATGAGAAGAAAACTAATTTCTCTCAATATTAGAAGATTTTAGATAAAAATGACAATCAAGGTATTAATTTTACTAATGGCATAAACAACTTCCTTGTTAAGATGAGTTTTCAAGTTCATTCTGTAATGAACATGTAGGGCCTACTTATGTATTGATCTTTGTCCCTACGACACAAAATATATAGGATATTATTATTAACCTTTCACAGAGTAATCAAACCAAAAGGGTTCAAAAGAGATACTGAAATCCAAAACAAACTGCAACTCGTTGCACCCTGCACATTGAAACTACCCTGCTATCCCCAATTCTCTATCACTTATGACTAATATATATCCCATTCATAACAGGTCAACTTTAGAATCAGTGATAATTGATAAAAACTGGACATGGATCAACAACTTCAACCTTTATACTTCTTCCTTCCCTTGTTGTCATTTTAACCATAGAGCAAGGACCAGACCCCTTTACAGAACCATAATGTGTACAATGCTGGTACTATAGTCACCATGACTTGTCCATTAAGTGGGCCATTAAATACATGTAATTGACTTTATTATGCACAGCTCAATTTTATAGAGCTGCTTAATAAGGACAAAGAGTAGCCACTAGCCAAACACAAAACAATTTTGCTTACCAGAATAAGGGTACCAGCCAAAATACCATGTTATGTGTACTGTTTGTGATTGGTTTCCTACTTTCCTGCTTAGTTTTGCTTAGCAAACAAACTGTTAAGAAAAATGTTCTGCTTAAGTAACTGTATGAATATTTGAGTTGACCCCTAATGCTTTAACTTGTAGTACATTCCTAATCCTCATGTACAGCATGTGGCCAGGCCAGGAGTACATGTGTAGCCTTCTAAAGTAGAGGGTCAAAACATTTGGGTGAAGAGTAGGCAACAGAGACCGCGTTTACACTTGATCCAGCGAGGGCGATCAAAGGAGGATCAGATCCTGCAAGGGCGATCAAACTGATCGCTGACGCGTTTACACTTGAGTCTGATCTCGCATTGATCCACTTTGCCCGGCGTCTGTTGAACGGAAGTTCAACACTGCTCGTGTGACCCCGTACAACAGCCTCAGTCCAAGAAACAACGTAAAAACCACCAACAAGACTATAACCTTAAATCACTAATACTGCGACAAGAAAATACAAAATATGGAATATACAAAATGATTTTAAAATGCTTTTCAAATGCTAATGTAAAATGTAGGGCCAATGTTTTTCCGCGATCGCGGACGAAATTCCCAGATTCTGCCCCTTGAAAAATTCTCACCCAAATTGCATCATATTTTTCCTCCCTTTAATCAACAGCCAAACACAAGCTAGCTTACCCCTGCTGTATATGAACACACAAGTTGATTGTTCTCTCATAAAGGTCTAAAATCAACCGTAAATTGTAAACATTTTGTCGCCAAAGCAAAATGGCTGCCGGTCTGTTTTTGTCTTGTGAGAACGTGATGTGCAATACTTGACACCACAACGGCTGTTACATGCTTCAAACTTATTTTTGTTGCAGCGATCAGTGCAATACCTCCATGTACATACATTTTTTTTAGAAATTGCCAACTCCGGAACTGAATCGGCCGTTGATTTATTGAGAGTTTTTGAACATGAAACAGAAATTTGTTCATGTTTTCTTCAAACGGAATTTACACTTTTCTGAAACGGAAAATCAATGGCCTTACATTATTAATAATGAAAACTATAATAAAGAGAAATGATTAGAAAAACGAACGAGAAGGAAACAGGTCGAAGCATGTGGTTCGTCACGTTTGTTTCAGAACAGGAATGCAAATGGCAAGTACCATTTAATTCGTGTAATGTTCTTTTGTGTACAAAAGCTGTTTTTACGTGTTGGAACCAGTGTACTTGGACGGTTTCATTGCGCTGGTTGTTCCAACATGCTTTCGCGGTTTCTTTTTTCAACTCGGCACCCAGTCTGTTCGACGAGACCGGAAGTCGGTGGGTCAAATTGCGGGGTCTGATCCTACGTTGCGTTTACACTATGTTTTTGATCCACCTTGCAGGATCAGATCCTCCTTTGATCCCGCAAAATAGGGGGATCAAAAAGGAGGATCAGATCCTGATCGCTCGTGCGTTCACACTAGCTGTTGATCGCCCTTGCGGGATCTGATCCTCCTTTGATCGCCCTTGCCGGATCAAGTGTAAACGCGGTCCTAGTGTTTGGGTTATATAATTATTGACTAGTCAGCATCAGCTCTTTCCTTGCTCTATGCTACAACCTAGGCCATATTGACTACATGCATAAATAAACTATGTAAACAAGACTGCAAATACAAGGACTCTCAATGCCAAGGGAAAACTACATACATGTATTTACTGTTAATCCCTCTTTGCGGTGCATTAAGTCAACGACATACAGCCAACGTAAAATTCTATACCCAGCATCAAGCACTAGATTTACATCACTTTTCCAAATATTTGACACTTAACTATATATGTGGACTGAGCCCTTCTGTAATTTCCTTTCTCTAATTAATCCATTTGTTCATTTCCTTTTGCCACACATTGCAGTGTGGTGCAACTTAAGAAGCTCTGTATTAATTTACTTAAAACATTTAGAATTATGCAGACACAATGCAGGGACTGAAGAGAACGCGATGCGATGATAAATATGTTTGATCTCAATCTATGTAGCCATTGCTAATAATGAACGATAATCTATACAAACTAAATTTACTGCTGTAATGTAAGTGGCCTCAAATAATTACTAATTTTCTCAATGTACTTAGTTCATCATACACATTGCATGTAAAAACCATACACTTTGTAAACATTGGCAACATTAATTCCTAGTGATGACAAATAACCTCAGAAAGAATAGCGAGGTTGTTCTCATTTTGCATGGAGTCACTTTAATTACATCTTTAGGTCTATGAGAAAAGGCTGAAGGTACATGAAATTTAAGACCTGTGCCTGCTAAGATGAATCAGCATGGTACAGAGTAATACTACTACTACTAATAATATGCAGTTCTTAATAGAGTGCTTTCCACACCCAAAGGGCATCGCGAAGGACTCATTATTTTTTCTACAGGTTTGTAGAGCTCCATGTTTGGAATTATAGGAACCATACATGTAGCACCTTGCAACTGTTCACAATGAGCTGTGGTATAAACTTGCAGTCAACCATGACAGAAACATCCAACTTTCATGTACTTCTTTTCTTATTACATGTATGCAAGTGTACTAGGTTCTTTTATGCATTACACAACACACAGGACCTACATTGCAGTACAGCTTTACTGTCTCATCTGAAGGACAAGGCAATAAGGGTTAAGTGTCTCACTTAAAGGTAGGGTCAAACTTCAGTAATGACCCCAGAAAAAAAGGTTTAATTTCTATCTGAAAGCTTACTTGTTATAAAGATGGTAAAGCTGGTAAGCATCCTGCAAATTATTTCGTCTGAATTGCCCCCATTGATTAGATATCAACAAAGTAGACACTGTAATCAGCTGAAATGTTCACATGACTTTTAGTTTGTATTGTATCTTTCTTGATAATTTGACCTACAAATCAGCACTACGTCGACAAAAACCAATGTATGACCCTACCTTTTTTACGGACACAAGCGTCAAGACTGGGACTCGAACCCACCCTCAGCTGATCAGAAACACCAGATATTGAGTCTGGATGCGCTTGACCAGTAAATTTCACTTGTTTGCTTTGACAGTTTTCCCCTCCATGCATTCCCCTTAGTTTGATATTATTAGGTGATGACCCATTAAAAAATTAATTTACAAATTCCACTATTCGACAAAGAGTCTGTGTTCATGTAAGATGTACGACCTACACATGAAGTACATGGAAGTACTAACAGAACCAGCTGGTGACAAACCGGCATGTTATGCAAATTGAAGAGCACTTCCACTGCTGCTAAAAACACTACTCAGTAAGTGGCCTTCGATGATCACATGTTCCAGATACTTTAAGGTTGAGTAAGAATATCATTTCAATTTGTGTGAGAGGAAAAATTTAACATCAATCAGGAATTCCCAGAATTCTGCTGACCCACCATCAAGAATCAAGACAATAAGACAATATTTTATAAGAAGGCAGTCTTTCATTCAAGAAATACTGCTTTCCTAGTTTATTTATTGAGGAGAGTTTTTTGCATAGTTTTTATTATAAAAACTGACCGTACATGATGTTTAATTTAAGCACATACATGTACAGTGTACAGTACCTCTCGATGATTCCTACTGTACGCATGTTGTGCAGGATTGTATGACTGGATTGGTGGATTGTTATTTTTGTTACAGGATCAAAGTAAATAAACACCACATCTTTACTTCATTTCCTGCTGTGATTACAAGTCTAGGGTTTTTTCCCAAGAATGTTTTAAAATCTTCTCGGACATGGTTAGGAAGTGCCAAAGAGTGTGAAAGTGCATTCACACTCCATAACAATGGAAAGAACTATAACAATCATTACAAAAGCAAGGAGGGCTTGTGTTATGCAAAACAAAGAATGTGCTCAATGTGAAGAAATAAGTTATCCTTCCATGGAAGTACATACATAAATTCATGTAGTCCTATTAGTATACATTTACTTATACCCATCACCAGATGACCCCTTACCCATCCTAGGCGACCCTAGGTCTCATGGGGGTTTGGGATTTGAATTTCCACTTCATGTGTGGGGCACAAGTTTTGCTTATCTGCCACCGCCCCCCCCCCCCCCAGCCCATCCCTGCCAGTGCAATAGACCATATGCAACGACGTCATCATAGAGGTAAAACAACAATGAAGCAATAGAAATGCACATTTATGTTCGTGTGGCGCACAGGAGCAACCTTCTTTTGACCTGTAGCTGAGGGCTCCCTACTCAAATGACGTCATGTGCATACATGTAAGGTCTATATTGGGGATCCCAACACAGGTTGTATTCAATCAAGTCTTACCTACCAAAACACACTATTGGTTTACATTGATTATGACTCGGTCCCTTATACACCTATCAATTGTATGACGCACTATCAGACCCCCGGGGATGGTGCGTCACTGTCCATATGTGGGGTCGGATTTGCGTGTCCAAAGACCCACCCTGAGTCGAAAAATTGACACACTTGTTGCAGATTTGGACGGTCTTCCGAACCATTTTTTGACTCACCATTCGCGGATAGCAACGCACTACAGACGGACAAATCGACGCACATAATTCCTTGCTATGCTGCAAACGATGCACGCGCAGTGAATACCAAGTATTTCAACCTTGTATGTACGAGTTTCCCGGCACACATGCTGAAAATACATGGCAAGTGTATGCACGAGGCGAGAATGTACTACTTGATCTTCGAGACGTGCGGTTCCCAACGCACTAGCTATCAAACACACGAAATAATAGAGAGGGAACCAGTCTACTAAATAACGCATCCTCGTATCCATCCATGACTCGACGATCGACCCCCAGTATCGTGCATGTGAGAGATATAATATACCACGGGGCAGAGGTTAACAAAACCACCACGCCATGAACTACATGTGACTAAATAAAACATCCTCGTATTCATCCATGACTCGACGATCGACCCCCAGTATCGTGCATGTGAGAGATATAATATACCACGGGCAGAGATGCCAACATTGAATTCCGAAAAAGAGTAGCACCGCCGAGCAAGTTTAGGTCAGGCATACAAGTTACAACTCACCGAGCTGTAAAAAGAGGAAAATTGTGACATTTATGATAAAAACTAATGTTTTCATCGAAAATTGCTTAATGCAAAGTGGCCTTGCTATATAAAGGCCAAACAATTATGAATTTTATTTAGGCTTGATTTAAAAAATAAATAAAATAAATTATTGATTTTATTTTTTATTTTTTTATCGGACCGCAATTTGCACTAGCTTGTGCATGAAGAGAACCATACTGCAATTCTTCCAACTAAATTCAACAAAAATGCTTTGGTTTTTGTCCCATTGTTTGAGAAATTAATGCTCACGGTTGTACAGACACACCACACCACAGCAGGCCATTCAAGTCTTCAATTCAAACGACTTCAGCAAGAGGAATTTTGTCAACTTGCCTTTCCAACCAATTCCATTACCACCAACTGCATTCTTTACAACTTTTTTATTAACAGTTTCCATCAGATCTTGGCCTCGATTGCGATCGATGAAATCTTTTCTTTTCGTCACTTTGAATTTAGTTGATCGATGCATGCAGCGATCGCGATGTTTCAAACAAACTCCACAACGACGTGCGCTTGCATTGCTGACAGATAAAAGTTATCACAGTGTCTGTTTGCCGCCGCATCCCACACACATGAAGCGTTAGAAAAACTGCGGAACCAGTCTCTACAAAAGCAACTGTAGAATGTATGCTGTACAAGGTGCATTGTGTCTCTGTGCTACGCGTGTCAGTGTAAGCAAATCCTGAGTGCGATAGTTTATTGGATCGGTACCTAAATTATAAGAACAAAACGGGTGTGAATTCGGTTCCGCTATCATCACTTTTAACCACGCAGCAGACAACATTTAAAGTTTTTATTTTATTTTATCATGATACATTGTTTGTAACTACATTTACACTGGACGGCTTGTTTATCGTATTTAATTGAAGTATTATCGTAGCGGCGTATTCACGGCTCAAAATCGTAATTTCTACGCCCAAATCGTGTATGTTGGCATCTCTGCACGGGGCAGAGGTTGACAAAACCACCGCGCCATGAATTACATGTGTGACTAAATAACACATCCTCGTATCCATCTATGACTCGACGATCGACCCCCACTATCGTGCGTGTGAGAGTTATAATATACCACGGGGCCGAGGATGACAAAACCACCACGCCATGATGTACATGTATTGGGCTTGGGCTAAAGGCCTGCGCTATATGCAGTGTGGAAAATAAACGGCCGGCCGGCCGTCTGAGCTGGCATGTGGTGATCGCTGACTTTCAGGCAGTAAATTCCCGACCCTCAGGCAACATAAATGTTAACAAAATAATACCAACATCATTTTACACAGGCGGGGAGGGTAGGTGCATTTTTATTCTCCACTAAATAAACAAAATAAATGTTGAAATGGATATCGACGGACCATGACGTACCTCGACGCACCGCTCCAAGATTTTTTGACGGACTACTATTGGACTTGACGTACCCACAGTCACTTTTTCCGAGAGTAAAGACGCAAACTTGACGCACCATCCCCGGGGGTCTGATAGTGCGTCATACAATTGATAGGTGTATTAGTGCTCTATGCTCAGTGCCTGACCAGCAGGTTACCATCATTGTGCCTTGTACTACACTTGGATATAATGTCCTTTGAATAAATCTGATTGACTGTTTTTGTTGCTTTCTTTTGGTTCAGACAGTTGTCCCGTCCCCCCCCCTTTATGATTATTAGACTTGATCACGTTTGTGACAAGACTCTTTACAATCTACATGTTTCTTGAATAATAAGTAAAGTCACTGCCTCCCTGCAAATGCAATGGTCACAGGCACAGCATTCAGGACTCCAGCTTCACTTAACTCAAGTAGACACACAAAAATGGAAAAAAAAATACAGACCCTTCAGCTTCATCGGGTGGGCAAATTGCAACATATATGTACCATGTAGAGATGGAAGAGATTGGACCAATTATTTTAACAAGGGGGAACTGTTCAGGTTATAACAAGCACTTTCACGGTTATAACTTATATGCGCTATATTGTTCAAGGGGCAGGTTTGTTTATTCCGAAAACCTTGCCGTCTGCGACTCTGCGTTCGAATGCATCTGGCGCACAGGTTTGTAGTGCTGAGTCGCAGAAGGCAACGCATGCACCTAGTCCTAGTTAACAAATCTGCCTCTTGAGCAAGATGGCACATGTACCATGAAGGTGCTTAGTATTATAATAAGCACTGCTTATTATAATAATAACACAACAAGGTCATGTATATGATGGCATGATGGCAGAACAGCTGAAAACCACAACATAACAGACAGACAGACAGCTGATATCGGTTCTTCACGTCTTTGATACAGAATGCCTAGAAATAAAATGCCAAATTAAACTGCCAAGTTTTCAAGTTCATACATTGACCAAAACACTTCCTTATTTAACCAAATAAGATTGTGTTCTTGGCCATAAAACTAAACAAGTTGTGGTCTGATGATACAGCATTATTATTACCCGACTGAACAAGGAAGACTGGGCATGGGACCAACAAAATAAAGTTACGCTACTACTAATAACCCTTGCTCTTTAGGTAAACTATCTACCTCCATGGTTTTATAACTCAGCAAATGACTGTCAGTATCGGTGTGAATGAATGAAAACATCCATAAACATAAAGGAATCAATTCAAGTCACATAAATACAACTTGCCACTCAGCGCGATAATCAAAATGAAACTTAAAGGAAAAGATGCCAAATCCAACCCCCAATTTTTCCCTTGCTACGATGAGTATGAGTATGACCAAAAACATAAATCTTATTTAGTTTTTTATGAGATTAAGAACAATACTAATTGTTGGTCATAAATAATGTGAAAAAAATGATTCAGCATCTTTTCAAAATAAAATGAAAATATTATTTTTTTATTTATGTTGAATTCTCTTATTAAATTGACACTTAATTCTAAAATATATGTGACCTATTAAATTGGGAACAACTTAAATAAATTCGGTGTTTTCAAACAATTTATACGAATTGAAGAACAATCATTTTATCAATAATGACGCACTACACTCGGTACCGGCGGCGGCGGCTACCGGCCCGGCTGCTGCTTTACACAGTACATGGTATTCGCCATTGTATTGGCACTGGCAGTGATGAAAAAAATAATCAACGATAAACTAGAACGTACACCCAAAACCCCTATCTCAACACAATGTATCTCCATACTTACTATTCGGGATTCATTGTGGACATGGCAAGTATAACTCCAGATTTATAGGTTTCTTTTCCGTTTACCAGTGGACGGAGAAAATAAAACAAACTGCTTCAATTTAAAGTGTCTAATGTGGTCAGTAATCAAGTGCAGGAAGTTCCAATATGGCTGCCTGTGATGAAGAAATAAAATGGCTAAACAGGGGGTGTAGTCATTGGATGGTGATGACGTCATCCAACGACGTGGCATCACCTGACCTCTGTTGTTTAGCACTGCAAACCAATGCACCCGCCGCCGGCCGCAAGACAATTTCTCAGAGAAGAATTTCGGACCGCACTTCAAAGTTATGTTGTTGTTTTTTATGTGATGAAATCTATTCTTCTTTGTTCTTCATATTGAGGTCATCACTTTACTTGTACTTCTACCGCCAAATACCTCCACGCCGGGGTTTTTGTTGTCAATGTTTGGAGCCATAATTTGACCTGATGATGCCCTTATGATATTTCATTGTTTGAGTGTAATTTTTAATAATTTATTTTTACGGTGAGCATGTTCGACAGAGCACTCAAATTTCCAATTTATGGACAATAAATATTGAATTGAATTGAATTGAATTGAATTGAATATAGGCCTATATTTTTGTTTCATGTATTTTTTATATAGAGATAGTACTAGTAGCTATTTTATTTACATGACTGAATGTAATCGAAAGGGTTCAGCTCCATGGTCAAAGATACATTGGGCCTGACTGACACTCATCACCACGGTCGGGTGGATAGGAAGCAGCCCCCCCTTCCCCCCCCCATGCCCCCCCCCCCCCCACATGAATGAATATGAAATGAATATCATGCCTAAGTAAACGATACATAGCCTAAAACACTTGAGTGGGTGGCCGTCCCGCTGAATCGAAAAAATAAGACATCTTTCAATTCTCATCATTCGTGGTTTTACAGGCAGCATTAATCTTGAAGACAAAGTACGATACAGGAACAACTTCTAAAGTTTCAAAATTTTCACCTGAATGTCGGAAGTGGAGAACTTATAGCTTTTTATGACCCCACAAACTTGCACCATTTGTTTATTTCGAAATTCGCAATCCGGTAAACCTGATGAACATGAATAAAATGTCATTGTTTTCAGTCAAAAACAGCCGTGCCCCCAAAAATTGATGAATTTTTCACAACAGGTAATCTATAATCGTGTGAAAAACTACGGGGAATCACTTCATTTCTATGTCCTTTCGCGGGTTGCCGCCTACATGGGGACCACCCTAGACACCCTGGCGCCGCGCCATCAATCCACCTGGTGAAGTGGCACTTTGATCGGGCCACTCACTCTCCACAAAACACGGATATTTTGGAACGGGGCCAAGGGCGTCGATGGGTGGGGGACCGGGGGGAACATGTCCCCCCCCCCACTTTTTAGACTGGGGGGGGGGACAGCATATCAGATGTCCCCCCCACTTTTGATTGACTGTTCATTAGAAATATGCAACAAAATATGAACAAATATACACCATTTTCTAGATTTAATATTTCATTACAATTTTTGTTCAAATAAAAGAATAGTGAACAAACGGTGAAATGTTTTCTTCATTTTCATCTTTTGTTCTGATGGACCACGCGCAGGATGGTATTTTGGGTCTATTTCCGTTTCTATAATACATACAATAGATGACAACTTTCGTCCAAGACATGAACGCCAAAATCCCGCTTACATTCCTTGTTAGCATTCAAGTTTTATGCGTCATTTGTGTATGCTATAAAAACGGTACACAATCCCTCCACAAAGGAAGTCTGCGTGTGCGCGCGCGTGCAAATGTGTTACATTTTCAAATTGTTACAATCGCACAACGCACAAAATGTAGTAAAATCCATTAAAATAAATAGGAGCAGTTTTGGTCATGACAAGATTTGTCGAAGAAGCAGTGTATTTTGTTTTTTCGAAGAACTTCAAGCTGACACACGATAAACGCCCGAAGCATGTTTGTATTTGGTAGAATCTCGGTTTTACATAAGGGAAACCCAGGCCCAAACACCATTTCGGATGATGTTATTGTTAAATATCACCCCCTGTAACTCGCCTCCTGGCCAAACAAAAATAGGGAACAAGTGTAACACAGAATTAAATGTAAAAGTAATGGGGGGTGCAAATAATGTAATATGCATTATTTTTGTCAAGACTTGCTCGCCCGTCCCCCCTACAAGTTTTCAGTAGCGATCGACGCCCTTGAACGGGGCAAAGAAAGCGAAAGTCCCCCAGTAGTATTTGTATCGGTAAAAAATTAGCTGCTCTCCACGGATCCGCGGGGCACTAGCGGCAGTACTCTTGCACACGTTGTTGTGCTGCGACATATCGCGAATCTCTTCACCGCACACACTATATCTTACCATGGAGGTCTATTCCTACCTCCATGATCTTACATACTCTATTGCGATAATCGCCATGATCGTATGACCCATCCTCCCATCCTCCCGATAGACCGTCGGAGGGAGGGGTTTTACGGTTATCGCAACTACATGCAAAAAACACACCATCCATCGAATAGTCGTGCCGACATAGTGTTGAGTGTGCCGGCATGATGGTTTTGTGGAAGCCGGATAGTGCCAGGAAATAAGAAGTGAAATATTTTTTTCATGAGCGCGAGAATATTTTTGTGTACCATTTATCTGGCGGCCGCCACTTAATTAAGTGGCGGCCACTTATTATCCGGCGGCCGCCACTTAATTATCCGGCGGCCGATACTTAATTATCTGTAGTACCACGTAACGTTTTTTATTTTGCGGATTTTAAGAGGACATGTCATAAGATCCAGAGGGGTAAGAGGACATGTCAAGATGGCAGATAAATGAAATAAAGTTTTGATGAGATGTTTGGTGTAAGTGGATTGACTAAGTAGGTTGCACTAGAAGGGTAACTCGAGGGGTGATCCATAGAGACATCAAGGTCATGTCCTCTTACCCCGCCCCCCAAATGATCCTATGACATGTCCTCTCACCCTTAACCACCCCTACCCCTCCCGGATCCTATGACATGTCCTCTTAACCCCCATGATCATCTTACCCCCACATGATCCTATGACATGTCCTCTTACCCCCCCCCCCCCCCCTGGAACCTATGACCTTTCCTCTTTACTCCCCTGGATCCTATGATATGTCCTCTTACCCCCCCCCCCCCCCATGATCCTATGACAAACCTCTTAACCCCCCCCTGATGATCCTAGTATGACCTGTCCTCTTACCCCCCCCCCCCCCCCCCTGAATCCTATGTCCTCTTACCCCCCCCCCCCCCCCCCCCCCCGAATCCTAGTATGACCTGTCCTCTTAAAATCCGCAAAATAAAGAACTGTGGTACAAATAATTAAGTGGCGGCCGCCGGATAATTAAGTGGCGGCCGCCACTTCCGTAGTTTTGAGAAAAAATAAAAGCTGTTTCAAACTGCTAACCAACTAATTACCAACCCCCAAACAAATAGTTAGTGACCTGACGTTTCGACCCTTGCATAGTCTTTCTCGAGGGTTTAAATGAGTGACCCATTTAAAAAAAAAATTATATAGGTCTATTAAATTATTACTTTTTAACAACAAAAACGTCTTCGTTCCGTTTTATGCGCATTTTTCGATCCATGGGGGCGGGGTGGCCCAACATACATAGTTTGTCAATTTAGAGGTACTACGCAGGGGGGAATAAATAAACTAAAATTTGTAAATTTGGGGGGAGGGCTATAGACATACAATACCGGTACTGTTTTTATTATTTTAAAGGTCCGCACAAGTACAAAGTATTTTAATTGCTAAAACCAAACAAGTCCTATGACAGTGGCACACTTTGACACATAATTTTGTTTAAATTATTTTTCTTTACACCCCTGTGCGGAAACATCTCCCCTGATCTCTGTACCCCCCACCCCCCAAAAAAATCCTTCACACAAATCCCCAATGGAGGGTAATTTTTTTAATTTTCCGACCCTGTGTTCCGATTTAACCTCCTCGTGATTTACACGCTGGGGTGGTTGTAGGGTTGGGGTTAGGGTTAAGGCTAAGGTAAAGGGGTGAGGGTTTAGTAAGACACTTCTAGGGGGTGTCGGAACATAGGTGTGTATTTAAACAGGCAAGGAACACCAAAGGGCTTCATAATTCTCTTAGGGAAACCTTTTGCTTTCCTTGTATTGTTTTGTCGTTGGTCTCTATAGGGTAGCGAATACTAAAACACAGTGACACAGCTCACAAAATGGCGCAACCGATATTATTAGGATGATGACGTCGAACAGGGTCAACTATAATTTTGTTGTCTCACCTCAATCTCTTGGGGGAGGGGGAATGGTTTCTGAGGAAGAGGGGGTTCAAGTATCCCCCTCCCCCCCCAAGTTACGCCACAGTTCGCCAGTGATGTATCCATAAAAGAGTCAGCTCTTTGTTAGAAAGGCTCTTGTTTGTTTTTGAACTTTCTGGTTAGCTGATCGACACGAAAACCAATAGTTGCAGCATGCAGTCCGACAGCATTGGTTTCGCTCTTGTGTTGTGTGATAACAATAATTATTGCTTCCCATTTAAATTAGCGCCCTCTCTTGACAAAATAGCAATAAGCTAGTGTTATGTCACGTGACTTTCATAGCGACAAGTACAACCACACGCGCGTAGTAACTAACTTCAACTTGGTCCTTCTAATTCTGCTGAGTGCTCAATCAATCTCATTCTCAAAATTCGGAGCGAAGTACAGATCAGACTGACAACGTAAATCACACCTTTTACCGAAAATGGCAGATGAAGAGTCAGAGACAACCGCGAAGTCAACAAGCAAGCGCATTTTTGTCAACCATGTCGATTGCTATCATGGCAAAAATATTGGGAAAGTAAGTCGGCAACTTTTTAATTTGTTCAAACTCATCTCATAATAAACAAAATTTAAATAGTAAATTGGCCCAAGGCAGATGTAGCTGTAGTGACTAGTGTATTATTAATGTTAAAAATTTAATTCTAAAAACGGTCAACACTATTGTCAACGCAATTTGTTTTTATTACATTAGTATTTTAACTTTTACTTTAAAGTTTAAGTATAAAAATTGAGTGAATGCAAATATTCCTACTCCCTAGTACTTTTATAGTAGACCCAGTAACTGGGGCGCTGTACTCATTTTTTGAAATTTTGTCTTTTATCTTTCGTACTAGCGCCCCAGGTTATACGTACGTCGCCATTCTGGATTCCCTGATATGGCATCATTTTGAATAGGGTAGCCACAAAAAATGCCTCAGAACGACAAAAATACCCAACAAAATAGCTTTAAAAATGCCTACTGGCTTCTTGATATGTCTAAGGTGCAACATCAGGTATTTAAATGTACTCACGATTTTGTTTTGTGCTGCAATTTTACGTTTTTGTTGAGTAGATCGGTGAAAATGGCGGGCAGAGTCTCGTTTTGCCCGAATCAAATATGGCCACTGCCGTGGAGTCCTACTAAATACCGTCAACTCACCGTCAACACGCACGGTACCGTCAACACGTCGTCAACACCTCCAATATACATTTTAAATCGACAAAAGAGGCATAGAACTGTAAAGTATGGGCTAAAAGAGAATATACATTGGTTTGAGGTTACATTTCTTTTATGAAAATTGGGTTTATTTCACGCGAAAAAAATGATCTCTAAGCAGCATAGCCGTTGGCCACCATCTTGCCTTCTCGCGGAGGTTGGACTGTACCATTCATGTATGGGTGTGCAGGTGCCAGATTCACATGTAACGACCGCCCTCTATTGGTGTATTGTGTAATATTATTGCCCCTTTAGCGTAATGGTATGGTACCGTGCGTGTTGACGGTGAGTTGACGGTATTTAGTAGGACTCCACGGCAGTGGCCATATTTGATTCGGGCAAAACGATCTACGATCTACTCAACAAAAACGTAAAATTGCAGCACAAAACAAAATCGTGAGTACATTTAAATACCTGATGTTGCACCTTAGACATATCAAGAAGCCAGTAGGTGTTTTTAAAGCATTTTTGTTGGGTATTTTTGTCGTTCTGAGGCATTTTTTGTGGCTACCCTATTCAAAATGATGCCATATCAGGGAATCCAGAATGGCGACGTACGTATAACCTGGGGCGCTAGTACGAAAGATAAAAGACAAAATTTCAAAAAATGAGTACAGCGCCCCAGTTACTGGGTCTAACTCCCTAGCATGGCTAGAGCTCGTCAACAGCCACATCTGAGGCGATTTGTGCAGACAAAATATCAAGATCAAGATCAAGATCACGTTTTTATGCCGAGATTTTTTCCCCAGTTGTCACTCATTGTATCCGATTTGTGGACAGCACATTAAATAACGCACTTGTGCGCGCTCGTTTTGGTGTAATTTTGAAGAAATTCTGAGGCGCTGGGCATTACTGCCACCGATTTGACTGCCCGGCATCCATGATGTTTGCTAATGCGCATGCAGGCGGCGTTCATGCATTGCGCAAAAATTAAGACAGCGCGGTGTGCGCGGAGCCTTTTGCCTAGCTTCCAGCGCACTGCGCTGTCTTTAGGCTACGCGCACACCGGCTAGGCTAGAGCAATCCATTCCCAGCTTAACAATGTGAAAATTGACTCGGCCCCAGCAAGTTCACTCCATGGATGGTCGGAGAAGTCACACCCCCCCCCCCTGCACACAATCACCCACCAACAAAGTCATTACCAAACAAAACAAGTTGCCCACAGGAGTCACGCTACTATAGTACTACTGATCGGGATCTAACTCTGTGTCCTGTGACAAAATGGATTACCTGGGGGGGGGGGGGGGTCGCACTAAAAGCCGACAACTGACAAGGCCTAACGACAACTGCCGAAAACAAATTTTCATATGGATGTATCCAAATCACCTTTGGAGGTTGATAAATATCACAATCCAAAAGATGTGTAGTTTTTTTCAAGTATAAGGTCTGGTGTCATTTTAACACAGTTTTGCTAACCTTCTTTTGCCTGCAGTACCTATCGAATTGTGTCGTTGGAGCGTCTCTGGAGGAAATAGAAGAAGAAGAAGAAGATGATGCTTCGGTACAGAGCGACGTCGTTGGTCCGCCAAAGATAGGAACCTATCACATCATTGGATCACTCAAGAATTCCAATAAGCCAAAACCGGCTTGGGTGCAAGAAATTGTCAGTGTGAGTTTGAGATCAGTTATTTTGTGATGTTGCCATAGAATGTCATCACATTGTTTAAGGCAAAGTATACCTTTGGTTTTTGGAATTGTTCCATTGCTTTAATCCTAAACTAGCCTGTGAGAATTTCATTTCAAAGGTGAAGAAGTTCCACATTCTAGTCACATCTTCAGTATTCTTATTTTTGTGCTTTCTTTCACATGTAGTTCCCTGAGAAGGAGCACATGTTGGAACATCTTGCAGAATGTGACGTTGTTGTTTATGACATCAACGAGGACCCTGGTCAGATTGACGAAGCCTCATGGGCTGTTTCAGGTAAGGTCACAGATCAAGGAACTCTGACACAATTGTATTGAGAGACTTTTTAGATGCTAGGTGGAGAAGACGAACAATTGTATTTAACCACTTCACTTCGGTAATAACAAATCTTTACCTTGTCCCTTGCAACTGCCGGAACAACTTTTTTAAGAGAGTGTCGTTATCACAAAGAAACCCTGACTAAACATTGCCATACAACAAAGGATCTCATAGATTGCATTGAGATCTCATAGATCTCAAAGGATCTCATAGATTGCATTGAGATCTCATAGATCTCAAAGGATCTCATAGATTGCATTGAGATCTCATAGATCTCAAAGGATCTCATAGATTGCATTGAGATCTCATAGATCTCAAAGGATCTCATAGATTGCATTGAGATCTCATAGATCTCAAAGGATCTCATAGATTGCATTGAGATCTCATAGATCTCAAAGGATCTCATAGATTGCATTGAGATCTCATAGATCTCAAAGGATCTCATAGATTGCATTGAGATCTCATAGATCTCAAAGGATCTCATAGATTGCATTGAGATCTCATAGATCTCAAAGGATCTCATAGATTGCATTGAGATCTCATAGATCTCAAAGGATCTCATAGATTGCATTGAGATCTCATAGATCTCAAAGGATCTCATAGATTGCATTGAGATCTCATAGATCTCAAAGGATCTCATAGATTGCATTGAGATCTCATAGATCTCAAAGGATCTCATAGATTGCATTGAGATCTCATAGATCTCAAAGGATCTCATAGATTGCATTGAGATCTCATAGATCTCAAAGGATCTCATAGATTGCATTGAGATCTCATAGATCTCAAAGGATCTCATAGATTGCATTGAGATCTCATAGATCTCAAAGGATCTCATAGATTGCATTGAGATCTCATAGATCTCAAAGGATCTCATAGATTGCATTGAGATCTCATAGATCTCAAAGGATCTCATAGATTGCATTGAGATCTCATAGATCTCAAAGGATCTCATAGATTGCATTGAGATCTCATAGATCTCAAAGGATCTCATAGATTGCATTGAGATCTCATAGATCTCAAAGGATCTCATAGATTGCATTGAGATCTCATAGATCTCAAAGGATCTCATAGATTGCATTGAGATCTCATAGATCTCAAAGGATCTCATAGATTGCATTGAGATCTCATAGATCTCAAAGGATCTCATAGATTGCATTGAGATCTCATAGATCTCAAAGGATCTCATAGATTGCATTGAGATCTCATAGATCTCAAAGGATCTCATAGATTGCATTGAGATCTCATAGATCTCAAAGGATCTCATAGATTGCATTGAGATCTCATAGATCTCAAAGGATCTCATAGATTGCATTGAGATCTCATAGATCTCAAAGGATCTCATAGATTGCATTGAGATCTCATAGATCTCAAAGGATCTCATAGATTGCATTGAGATCTCATAGATCTCAAAGGATCTCATAGATTGCATTGAGATCTCATAGATCTCAAAGGATCTCATAGATTGCATTGAGATCTCATAGATCTCAAAGGATCTCATAGATTGCATTGAGATCTCATAGATCTCAAAGGATCTCATAGATTGCATTGAGATCTCATAGATCTCAAAGGATCTCATAGATTGCATTGAGATCTCATAGATCTCAAAGGATCTCATAGATTGCATTGAGATCTCATAGATCTCAAAGGATCTCATAGATTGCATTGAGATCTCATAGATCTCAAAGGATCTCATAGATTGCATTGAGATCTCATAGATCTCAAAGGATCTCATAGATTGCATTGAGATCTCATAGATCTCAAAGGATCTCATAGATTGCATTGAGATCTCATAGATCTCAAAGGATCTCATAGATTGCATTGAGATCTCATAGATCTCAAAGGATCTCATAGATTGCATTGAGATCTCATAGATCTCAAAGGATCTCATAGATTGCATTGAGATCTCATAGATCTCAAAGGATCTCATAGATTGCATTGAGATCTCATAGATCTCAAAGGATCTCATAGATTGCATTGAGATCTCATAGATCTCAAAGGATCTCATAGATTGCATTGAGATTTATTGCTCTCTTTCGAGAAAATAGGAGATTCGTTTTAAGCATGAATCACAAAACCTCGGCTGTGGCTCACAGATGATATTTGGTCCCATGGCTGGAACCCTGGCTGCTGCCTTGAATGTTGGTTCCCTCGGACTTGCCTCCCATTGAGCCAAATACAACATTAAACAATGGTGTCAGCCTCTCAGTCTGTCAGGATCCTCTACTTCATAACAAAAGGACAAATGGTTAGGAATCGGGCTTTACACAATAACCCCCTTTAAAAAAAAGGAGATTTTGAGGGTGAATTCCAGTACCATCTGTCCTTATTTGTAGTAAATGCATGCACTGTGCATGCGTGCTACACAATAGAATGTCCAGGATGTGAATGTTCTGGTAATTCCGAGTTTACATAATTGCCAGTTTGTTAGATCTATGTTGTGCATTGCATAAGAGTTCTGCCTGTTATAGATCGTCCGCTGGTTAATGAGTTAAATACGGTGAACAATAACAAATGAATGCTATTCCTCTCTTGAGAATGTAGCATTTAAAACTGTCCCCTGTCACTATTTTAATCTGGGCTTATTTTTATTCATTTTGAAAGTGGAACCTATTCGGTGACAAAGCTTGATTGGCCTTCAGAAATTTAAAGATGTTTTCACCGTCTTAATCCCGGAGTGAATCAAATTTTCTGATAACAAATAACTCACTGGTGTTGTAATTGTTCTTATCGTACATGCAGCGTTACACGCAGAGCTGGATCGTTTTGAATCTCCAAAGACGTTCGTGCTCATCTCCAACGTCATGACTTGGGCCAAGAGCAAGCCTGTAGATCCAGTAAGCTTTCATTCTTGCTAAGATCTTCTCAAAACAGTTCTATAGCAGTAGTTAAAACTGAATGATCCTAGTGGTGAATGCAACGTCCAAACTTTATTTAACCCTCCTACTGTCTGTCCATTCAATGTCATCAACTGTGGTTTACAAATGATAAATGCCATCTGCAGCCTGCCTTATGATACATATATCTTTACTATATAAGAAAAGATATCATTTGAAAAATAGTAGCGTCCCATATAAATATGTTTAATAAAGTGAAAAAATCTTGGTTATTACATTTGTACTAACCTGTGGACTGCACCACAATAACTACATGAAGAACTTTGGTTTTGGTTTTATTATACACTGATGTGCGATAAGCAATCATGTATATTTATATTTGGTTTGCTTTAACACCATGTATATATCTACTTGCTAGGTAGATTTTGTTCTTTGAGAACTTGTCTTGCTACATGTATTTATTCTACTGCCGCGGAGTAGATTATTCAGAATTCGGGAGACTTTGGGAGACTTCTCCTGAATTCTGAATAATCTACTCCCCGGCAGTAGAATAAAAAGCAAGACAAGTTCTCAAAGAACAAAATCTACCTAGCAAGTAGATATATACATGGTGTTACCGCAAACCAAATATACATTGATACCTCACCATGCAATGCCTCAAATCCCATACACTCATGTACATGTATACTCGGTGCTTTCCCGAGTCCTGTGGAAAAAGAGATCCACAGACATATACTTCAGACCCACTAACCCCCGCATTCTAGAGCAGATATTTTATTCACTAGACCACCGAGCATGCCCGGTGACGACAGGCCATTTCAAATTCTGTATAGTAAAAAAATAATTAGTTAACTCCTGATGCAATTGTTACATGAAATACCTTAGATAATGAACAGTCGAATTCAAAGTAAATGTCAAAATATTTTGATGAGCAATAGATCTTGTTTAGGCGAATTATTGGCGCTAAATAAATACTTTTTAATTATTATATATATATTTTTTTTCTTCACTAGGATGATCCTGAGATCTCTTTTACCGAGGAAGATTACAGACGACGGAAACCACACAACAACTTCAAGGCTCACACTAGCGCTGAGAAGCTGGTTATCAAATTAGGCAAAATGGTAATATGAGATTGCATTTAGTTTGAGATTTATGAGATTGCAAATTGATTACTGTCTTCAACAATTTATGAATAAATGCAATGCATTAAGCTGCCATCACTAACCCCTCAGCCTCGCTACCATGCGCAGCACGCTGTATTGATGCCTCTCGTCACTAACCCCTCAGCCTCGCTACCATGGGCAGCACGCTGTATTGATGCCTCTCGTCACTAACCCCTCAGCCTCGCTACCATGGGCAGCACGCTGTATTGATGCCTCTCGTCACTAACCCCTCAGCCTCGCTACCATGGGCAGCACGCTGTATTGATGCCTCTCGTCACTAACCCCTCAGCCTCGCTACCATGGGCAGCACGCTGTATTGATGCCTCTCGTCACTAACCCCTCAGCCTCACTACCATGGGCAGCACGCTGTATTGATGCCTCTCGTCACTAACCCCTCAGCCTTGCTACCATGGGCAGCACGCTGTATTGATGCCTCTCGTCACTAACCCCTCAGCCTCGCTACCATGGGCAGCACGCTGTATTGATGCCTCTCGTCACTAACCCATCAGCCTCGCTACCATGGGCAGCACGCTGTATTGATGCCTCTCGTCACTAACCCATCAGCCTCGCTACCATGGGCAGCACGCTGTATTGATGCCTCTCGTCACTAACCCCTCAGCCTCGCTACCATGGGCAGCACGCTGTATTGATGCCTCTCGTCACTAACCTCTTTTAGGAATGTACTGAAAAACAACACTGATTGGCTCCCAAAAGTGGCTGCTTTGCTCGCACGCTTGTTGAAATCTTTTGAGTTTCGAGCGCTTGTAGGGTGTAATAGTACGCGCACAACACAATGCAAGTATTTTTTTCGCGAAAAAAAAAAAAAGAATCATGTTTTCACCCTAAACTGCATACTTTTTGACATGTTACAAGATCAAAGAATAGTGAGAGGTGGACCAGTTGCTCTATGACTTGATGCCTCTTTGCGGGCTACTTACTTGATTTTAAAGTTTGTAATCTCTAACTTTATCCCCTCAGAACAAGGCTAAGTTTGTTACTTACGTTGTTGCATCTGGGCTGACATACGGTGGTGGTGAAAACATCTTCCACTATCTGTTCAAGGTAAGCTCTTGTTATTATAATAATAATAATATTTGGTTTTTGGCCTTACATCGATGTGTAACAAGCACTGTATACTCAGTACTTTTTTTGATTCCTGTGAAAAAAAATCCACAGGCAAATCATAAACTAGGTTTAATACATGTGTGACCCCTCTGACTTAACACATCTCACACTTGACACGGCTGTTCTTATATACTTGTTTCTAAAGCTGGTCGTTTATTTACATTAAGATCTGTTGACGAAGAGAAACATGATGCACTTAGGTCTTCGTCTGAGGATATTATGAACTGTTACAATAATATTTATAAAACGTTAACTGAAAACTAATACTTGAACTTTCAACTCTCTGCGGTTCGCGCCATAATCTGGGCGGCGTCCGCCATCTTGACAATCATCTCGGAAATTATCAATCAACTTAAGCTGGATCCAAAGCAAAGCTTGTTTAATAAATAGGTTGCAAAGGTAAACGAAGGGACTGCCTTGTCCCAAGAGGAATACTACAACAAATACATAACGTGTCTTAAGGACATGCCAATGGTATAAAGCTAACTCTCCGTTTGTCTCCGGTATCCATGGCAAACGAGTCAATAAATCAATGATTAAATAGAAATTATATACAACTTAGACTATGAAGGTAAACGGAATATGATGATACTTGTTCGATTGAACAATATTAATGCAAACGGTAAGCAATAAGTAAGTTAAAACATAATTACCTGTTGACGAAGAGAAACATGATGCACTTAGGTCTTCGTCTGAGGATATTATGAACTGAAAGCCCGCGAAAATGAACTCGCTGAGGGCGCTACTCTGGTAGTATTACGTAATAGATAAAGCTACTAAAAATAGATTGCGGGCATGCGCAAGATAGTTTCATGACCGTCACATTGTTCTCCCTTTCGAAATAAATGTCGACCTCGACATTTTGTAATAAATCAAATTATGTACAAAGAAAATACAAGTTACAGTTATTGGCCTACTTCTTTGTTACTCAACTGTTATGAAACCTCTAAACAATAATTAATTAAATAGCTAAATACCAGCAAGTTATACATCCATGACCATTGTCATTCTTGGACATACTTTATATTGGAAAATAAAACTTGTGGAGGAGGGGAAATTAAATAGAAATAGCAAAACACTTTTAGCTATGTTCTTGAAGGAAAAATCTCATGCTGGCCATTTTTCTTCTTGCTGTCATTCGAGGGCTCTTCCATTTTGCCAACAATTTCTTTCCAGCCAATAGCTTTGATTGGAGCTGTTTCACTTCATCTTCATCTCTTATTCTATGTAATTTTGTCTGCCCAAGATAATCATACTTCAGCCTTTCAACTGGTTTACGGAGTCTGATTGATTGACGTAGAGGTAGTTCAAGTTCCTCTTTTGTTGTTTCCGTGTCAGTGGAAATCTCTGTTTCTGGACTTGGATGATCAAGCGATGATACCGATGGTAGATTTTCTTTTGAGGACTTTGATGAAGATTTGAGTGTACTGTCCATTGAAGTGGTTTGTGTTGTACTTAACTCAGGAAGGAGATAGTTAATGGACGTTTCACTTACGTCCACTGATTGTAGTTCTGAGTGACTGTTTCTTGTGTTATTTGGCTGCATAATTACAGGGATAAATGATATGTCCACCTCTTCGTCGCTTGAAATGTGTTCCTCTGTAATTTGCCGGTCTCCGTTTGGACTTGCGGGTTTTCCTACTTCTACCGCGCTGTCCTCTTTTGAAGGAGATTTTTCTTGGCCTGCGTCATCTTCTTTTGAAGGAGATGTTTCTTTGACTGCGTCATCTTCTGAATGAGATTGCATTTCTACTGGTAAAAACATGCATGGGGTAATAAGGTTACGATGTAGTGTTCTTTCTTTACCATCGTTTAGTGAACAGACTACATATACTGGCAGATTTGGCTGTTTAGATACCACTACGTATGGGTGGGGCTCCCATCTATCTGCTAACTTCTGAGTTCCCACTTTGTGTTTGTGCTGTACAAGCACTCGGTCACCTTGACGAAGACTTGCCTCTGTTGTGTTTCTGTCGTAAAGACGTTTTTGTTTCGACTTGGATTTCTCGGTGACTTCATTTGCGATTTTGTAGGCGGACTGTAGGTTTTCTCTTAGCTTGGTTACAAAATCATCGTAGGACGGTGGTTCTTCATTATCGCTGGGATTAAGACCGAACATCAAGTCTATGGGGAGGTTTGGATGACGTCCGAACATGAGTAGAAAGGGAGCATAGCCTGTGGACTCGTGGCGGGTAGCATTATACGCGTGCGTCATTGCACCTACATGCTGTTTCCAATCCTGTTTCTGGTTGGTTTCTAATGTGCCAAGCATGTTTAACAGTGTGTGATTAAACCTTTCTGTCTGCCCGTTTCCTTGAGGATGGTATGGCGTGGTACGACTTTTCTTAACGCCGCAAACTTTGCAGAGCTCTTTTATTAGATTGCTTTCAAAATTCCGGCCTTGGTCTGCATGAATTCGAACCGGAAATCCGTAGTGCTGAATAAAATCTTCCCACAGAATTTTGGCGACGGTTAATGCTTTTTGGTCACGTGTTGGATGAGCCTGTGCATATTTAGTGAAATGGTCGGTGATAACTAGGATGTTTTCGAATCCTCCTTTTGACTTTTCAAGTTTAAGGAAGTCTATGCAGACTAACTCCAGTGGCTCTGTTGTAATGATGCTAACCAATGGAACTCTCGTCGTCTTGCTGGGTCTGGTTTTACGCAGACAACATCGTTTGCACTGTTCACACCATTTCTTCACTTCTTCCGCCATCTTAGGCCAAAAGAATCTGCTCCTGATCATATCTATCGTCCTCTCAAAGCCCAAGTGACCTAGGTCATTATGAAGAGATGTCATTGCCAATGCTTGAAATTGTCGAGGTAGAATCAGCTGTAATATTGTCTTGCCATCTGGTGTCTTTCTTTGTCTATATAGGATGTTGTCTTGGATGATTAGTCTTTCCCATTGTCTGAAGTAGATTGAACACTCTGGTGACTCTCGAACCCGTTCAGTTTTTGTCGGTCTCAGATTTTGGTCGACGAAGAATAAAACACGAGATATGACTGGGTCGTCTCTTTGTGCAATGGCAATCTCTTGTTTAGACACACGCGGTAACCCTTCTTCGATGGTGTTCTGCAGTTTGGTGGTGGTTTTAGCTGCTTGTCGAGTTATAACCTCACAGTGTACAGTATTACATGATTCTAGAAATGGTTGAGATGTAGAAGGATATCCATCACAGATGGCTTGTACACTATCAGCGGGGATGGTCACTGCCTCTCGCTGGAATTCTATGGAGCTCCTAGTCATATCACTCTGTGGCTTCCTTGACAAAGCGTCTGCAGCAGTGTTGTTCTTTCCCGGTCTGTACTTAATGGTGAAGTTAAACTGGGACAACGCGGCAACCCATCTTTGACCTGTAGCGTCAAGTTTTGCTGATGAAGTCACGTATATTAGGGGGTTGTTATCGGTGAGGACGGTAAAGCTGTTTCCCAGTAGATAGTCGCGAAGCTTGTCTGTCACGGCCCATTTCATTGCTAAAAACTCTAGTTTATGAGCTGGATATCGAGACTCTGCGGGGTTCAGTCCTCTACTGACGTAGGCAATGACGCGTTCGGTCCCATTCTGGATTTGACTAAGAACTGCCCCAAGTCCAACGCCGGACGCATCGGTCTGAAGAATGAAAGGGGTTGTGAAATCTGCATACGCCAGGATAGGTGCTGATGTCAGATGAAATGTTAGTGTATCCATAGCTTGTTGATGTTGTGTTGTCCATATGAATGGAGGTGGAGGATTGTGCTTTTTCTTGATTTTTGTACCTCTTTTCTTTCGTCTTGGTTCACCAGATGTTAATTTGTAGAGTGGTGAGACGATGTCCGAGTAGCCTTTTATAAATCGTCTGTAGTAACCAGTGAAACCTAAGAATCGTTGAAGTTCCTTTCGGTTAGAGGGTGTCTGCCAACCACTGACTTGTGATATCTTTTCTGGATCAGCAGATATGCCCTTTGCTGAGACAATGTGACCAAGATATTTCACCTCTTGCTGGAGTAGGTGGCATTTCGATGGTTTTACTTTTAAACCATGCTGACGGAGACATGAGAATACTTGGTCAAGACGCTCAAGATGTTCCTCAAATGTTGACGAAAAAACTATTATATCGTCCAGGTAGAGTAGAACGGTTGAGTAGTTCTTGTCACCTAGGCATGATAACATCAGGCGTTGGAAGGTAGCTGGGGCGTTCTGTAGTCCAAATGGCATACGGTTACATTCGTAGAGTCCCATTGGAGTGGTAAACGCAGTTTTAGCCTTGTCACATTCTTCTACTTCCACTTGCCAGTACCCTGACGTTAGATCCAGTGTCGTGAAGAAAGTTGCATTGCCAAGTGCATCCAATGCTTCTTCTATTCTCGGAAGAGGAAATGCGTCACGCACAGTCCTGTTATTTAATTGTCTGTAGTCAATGCATATTCGAAGAGACCCGTCTTTCTTATGGACTATGACCATTGGAGATGCATATGGGGAACAGCTACGACGGATAGCTCCTGACTCCTCCATACATTTAAGATGTTCTCTTACGGCTTGGTACTGCATTGGTGGTATACGACGGTGGGGAAGACGGAACGGTTGTGTGTCTATCAGGGGTATGGTGTGCTTGATTGTGGAAGTGCAACCGTAGTCTAAGGAATTGACGGAGAATACATCAGCATGTTTGTGAAGAAGATCTGCTAATTGTTCTCTCTGTTTATCATTATCAAGCTTAGCATAAGATAAGTCCAAAGATGGAATGTTGGCAAAATCTTCGGATGCTGTGACATTCCTGCTTCTGCCGACTGTTGGTTGTTGGAGTTTTATTGGATGAAGACTATCTGCACTGTTTGATATGTCTCGTCTGTCTTCTGGATGTGTCTGTTGCATGAGTGGAGATTCGTATTCCACGTGGATGATGGAGGAAACTTGTGCTAGCTTACAATTACGTCTAAGTGTGATGGGCTTGGCGGTAATATTGCAAAGACGTACAGGAATCCTCCGGTTTTGATCAACATCTGCAACTATATTACCAACTCGGAGATAGGACAAATTCTGTGGAAACCCTTCAACTATTGCGGTGTAGGTATGACCATTTGGATTGGGAGGTGCTTCGCAGATCACGTCAACTTCTTTTCCTGGTGGTATAACTCGTGGAAATCGGCCAACGTATTTTGCATATCCAATCTTTCCTTGTGGGTCACCTAAATCGATATCTGTCGTGTTGATGTATGCCGTCTGCCACGCATTACTTTCGCCTCCGACTTCTTGAAGATAATTCTGTCCTCTGGCTCTGCACTGGTCATTTCTGGACGCTCGAATGACATTGGTACCAATCAAGACGGGCACGTTCTTTCTGTAGCTGTCAGTTGACACTACGAACGCTGGAACATCCGTATAGGTTACGCCCATGATGGAGATGGAAATTGGCACTACACCAAGATAAGGAACCTTCTGGCCACTGGCACCTTCGATGGAGACGTTGACTTCTGACAGTACTAAATTCTGTAATGATGGATGTGTTTTCCATAAGTCTTCAGTGATAGAAGTTATTTGTGAGCCTGAATCGATGAGAGCGGTGAAGTTTTTCCCATTTATGTCGACGATGTCTTCATTATTTGGCCCAATGAGTTGCTGGTAATTTGGTATGGTGTGACTGTGAAGAGACTTAGCAGATTTGTTGTCTATTGGGCTAGGTATTTCTGGGCCTCGGACGGCTTGCCCTTCGGCCGTGGGCATTGGTAGTTTGACGGCATGTTGCGACAACCTCTGGCTATGTGTCCATCTTGTCCACATTTGTGGCAAGTTATCTGTCGATTTGAGGCTTGGTACTCTTGCCTTCGATGCTGATTGTGTGTGGGCATTGTAGACATCTGGTCAACCTTCTCTGTGAGCTTTTGGACTGTTAAGATGAGGTTTTGTAGCACTTCATCGTTGGACGAATTGAGTGGTGTTCGTTGAGCTTCTTGGGTGGCAGCTGCCTTGGTTTGCTTGGGTGGAGCACTCTGATAAGTTGGCCTTGCATATTGGGGTTGAGAGAGTGCTTTGGTGGTGTCTGTGGTCATTGTAGAACCCATCCTGCTTTCTCTTTCTATCTGTCGCAGTTCAATTTGCAGTTCTCTGAATGACATCTCTCGTGGTTTCATAGGAGCAAGTCGGTTGGTTATTTTTTCGTTTCGCACTCCTCTCATGAATTGTTGAGTAAGCATCTTATTTCTGTTTGGCCAAGGTTGGGTTTTGTTCATTCTTTCTTCCACGGTACGGAGCGTGGCTTCCAACTCAACAGCATAGATTCCAGGCGATTCTTTTTGTAGTCGCACACGTTCGTAGAACTCGGCCAATGGGTCACCGGACATCAGACTGTCACCAAACTGAGCCTTGAGCTCTGCAAAGGCGAAGTTGATCGTCTGTTGATCAGGTGGTAGATTTAGGACTAATTTTCTCGCCGCTCCTCCGAGGTATCTTACAATAGTAGAAAACTGCATTTCGGTAGGTATTGCCGTTGTCTCTATCAAGTATCTTGTATCCCTGACCCAATCTTCAATTTCAATCGTAGATCCCTCGCAACCAGTGTAGATAGGAACGCGTTTGACCTGATGAGAAGGCATGAGATGGACAGGATTAGGAGTAGAGGGATAATTCTGGGTTGGAGTTGATGTAGAACGGTGATTCTTGGCAGCAAGTGATGAGATGGAACGATGACTCTGGCTTGGGATTGACGGATAATAAGGGTTCTGAATAGAGACTGAATGATGGTGCTGTCTCGGCGGTGGTGTACCACGGTATAGTGAAGGAGAAATACTTCGTCTGGTTGCCGGTCTGGAGGTATTATGTGTTTGTTTTTCCCGTTGCAACTCCGGTGGGAGCAGATTCCTAGACCTGAGTCGACGCTCCATTGTGTCAAGGTCAGATAGAAATCGTTCACTGGTGGTTCGGTCGTCTGCTAGTGGTGGTGGATTTGGTAGAGTGGTAGGTTGACGAGAAGTCTGGCGCGGGTGACGGCTGTCTACTGGAGTTGACAAAGTTCGGTTTCGGGTTGATGGATGCCAACGAGTTGACGTCGGAGATTGATATAGCAGTTCGTCTGTTGGTTGTTTTCTAGAGGTAGCCATACTGCATGTGTGACTTAAATTTGCAAACACTTAATAATAATGAACAATTTGATTTTGTTTCAACCTAGTCAATGAGTAATAGTACAATTCAATATCAAGCTCAGTACTTTGCCCCCCAAAAAAAACTGATTGTCAGATTCAAATTCCACTGATCTGTTAAATGTACCTTCAACAACTGAAACAGGTACGTATATAGGTCTCACATTACTTTCCCCTAAAAATTCAATCGATTCAACAGTGTAACTTTGACAAGCATAAGAATACCAAACGCCGAATTTCAAAGCGTTTACTTAAAATATGCAGCTGAATTACGCCTTTAATGCACAGTACAGTGAGAATCAATTTAGTTAAATAAGGCGTAACTCTGTTAACTTTTGAAGCGGGTTTTTGCTTTGAGCGCAGTAATTGCAGTACTAATGTTATGCCTTGTCAAAGTGGTTAAATCAGCTTAACAATGCTGCGTAACAGTTCTATTGTGAACCTTAATCTGTGTGGTTAACACGAGCCTGAAGGTAGCAACGAAGTTTAAAAGTTATTGTTGTTGGACTGCTTTATTTGCTACCGTCAGCAATTATTCCGTATTTTGGAATTCAAGTAGCAATGTTGTATTGCACACTGTAGTAGCTTCCCTTGCCAGATGTCCAAACTTTATGTTTCACTTTTCAAAATTTGTAAGTGTCGTTTCGCTGGTAATGTTGTTCTCCAGACATCTAGACGGTGGCTTTGGTGGGCTCAGTGTGCTCATCAACGGGTTGTGAGGAGCCAACGCTGTGGTGCCAGGTGCCGGGTTCCGGTGCCGGTCAAGTTTCTCGAACAGCTTAGAGAGGTTGAAATTTTGGTTGAAGAACTGGGGGTAGTTGTTGGTTCGTTCTTCAAATCGGATCTTCCACCATTGTGACCCCTCTGACTTAACACATCTCACACTTGACACGGCTGTTCTTATATACTTGTTTCTAAAGCTGGTCGTTTATTTACATTAAGATCTGTTGACGAAGAGAAACATGATGCACTTAGGTCTTCGTCTGAGGATATTATGAACTGTTACAATAATATTTATAAAACGTTAACTGAAAACTAATACTTGAACTTTCAACTCTCTGCGGTTCGCGCCATAATCTGGGCGGCGTCCGCCATCTTGACAATCATCTCGGAAATTATCAATCAACTTAAGCTGGATCCAAAGCAAAGCTTGTTTAATAAATAGGTTGCAAAGGTAAACGAAGGGACTGCCTTGTCCCAAGAGGAATACTACAACAAATACATAACGTGTCTTAAGGACATGCCAATGGTATAAAGCTAACTCTCCGTTTGTCTCCGGTATCCATGGCAAACGAGTCAATAAATCAATGATTAAATAGAAATTATATACAACTTAGACTATGAAGGTAAACGGAATATGATGATACTTGTTCGATTGAACAATATTAATGCAAACGGTAAGCAATAAGTAAGTTAAAACATAATTACCTGTTGACGAAGAGAAACATGATGCACTTAGGTCTTCGTCTGAGGATATTATGAACTGAAAGCCCGCGAAAATGAACTCGCTGAGGGCGCTACTCTGGTAGTATTACGTAATAGATAAAGCTACTAAAAATAGATTGCGGGCATGCGCAAGATAGTTTCATGACCGTCACACATGTAAGGGCAAAAACCAAATAATATTTTCATCCCCGATGCTAAATGAACATAGGAAATAATAATAAAGAATGTATTTATAAAGTGCTTCAGAGCGATAAAAGTGCTGGACAATAGAAAAGGAACTACTGGGGTGTCACGAATAAGAAGGTTTTTTTAAAAGACGTTTTCTGAAAATAGTAAGAGATGGGTTGTCCCTGATGTTGATGGGAATAGTGCCCCAAAGTTTAGGGCCAGCTATTGAAAAAGATATCTCGTTGTGGGATTTTGAACCTATGGGAATAGTAATAGTAAGAAGATATTTGTCTGAAACAGAAGTTTGCCTGAACATAAAAATAGTTTTACTGTGGCAGTTTTGCCGCTGGCAAGGTGAGTTAAAAAAACAAAATCTGCAAAATACTTTTTGAAACAACTTGTTTGTTTGTTTTCTTGGTTGCAGGCTGCTTGGCATGGTGAGGTGGAAGCTCTTCAGTGCTTTGGCAATGGAATGAACATCCTTCCCACTATTCATGTCAAAGATCTGGCAGGGTAAGCTGGAGACCTCTTGCATAATCTTTACATAGCTACCCTAGCTGCCACAAATAAGTTTTTCATTATTGTGGCAGTTACCCTGTTTTTTAAGTGTGATGTATTTCCACTCTAAGCCACGCCCACTTCACACAAACTGGCTCCACTGATTACCAGAAGCCCATAGGAGTTGCATTGAGCTAGTTTTTTCTTTGATAATTTATGCAAGAAAAGTTGAATATTAATTGAGTTTGGCTTTTACTTACATTTACATGTACGCTCTTCAAAGACTGACGTATTCTCAGAAGTAAGAGTTTCTGTCATAAGAAATGCCGCTGATCATTGAAACAGATGATTTTGGGTAAACCTACACGCAAATGTATGCCAGCTGTGGAGCTTGAAGTAGCGAAAACTTTGGCCGTGCAGCACATATGCACACGTGTGACTCAATGATTATGATCGGCTAAGAAGTAGAAGGTGATGTCATTTGCAGGAACTTCCAATATGTATAGTGTGTACGCACACACAAGTCCATTACGGGCAAGATGAGGAAACTTCAACTAGACTTGACTGGCATGAAAGTAAATGGGAATCAAAGTCTGAATGCAAACAAGGTACCATAAGAAACATTGGTACGGCTCGTAATTCACGCGAATTTTCGAGAGCGAAGCGAATTTTCCTTTACCACACTTGGAAAATAGTGCGTAAATGATTGTCTGCATCCTGTAATTGGCTTCGCAGTTGCTTTCGTGTGAAGTATGAACTGGGCTATAGGATTTGCAATGGAATATTACATTAACAGTAGCTTTGAAATTGACACCTTTTGGTATTTTTTGGGGTTACAGTGTTATTCAGAACATAGCAGACGCTCGACCCAAAACCAGGTACCTGTTAGCCGTAGATGACTCCCAAAGCTCATTGGAAGATATTGTCAAGGTAGCTACAAATATGTGTCAAGTTTCTATCCGCACTTATATCTGCACGAAGTCTCTGATTTTCAATTTTTTATACTACACTTACATCCTTGTCATTTGATTGGTGGAACACGCGTCACGTGTCATCCTTTTTATTTCACCATATATACTGCCGTGTCTCTCCAAAATTAATGTAGGAGTCCTATATTGATAATTATAGGAAGCTTGGAATGCTTTGCAGCATCTTTTCCAAAATAAATGCTCCCCGCCCGTTTTTCCAATTGAGTTACGGTCGTTTTGCAGCAGACAAGGTTTTTAGTCTACATGGAGTAGTCCATTGTGTTTAGTTGAGTTTTTAGAATTTTCTGTTTCATTATTTGTTTATGCGTGTTTACAGATGGAGCTGAGTTTTAAAACCATAGAAATATTAATATAATTTTGTAGGTTTTGCTGAAAGTGTGGATTTTTAATAACCATGTCGACTGCTTTTTATTCTGTAAATTCTGGTAACCCTGATAATAAACCCAGTGCTTTTTTTAAATGTTTGTTTCCAGTGCATAAGCACCAATCTGGGAACAGCCAGAGTGAAACACATCACCAAGGAAGATGCCTTGCTAAGCAAAGGGCTCTCGGTAAGTTAAGACCGTCAATTCATGAGCCGGCAACTAATGAGATTGGATTATCATGGCCGTGTAGTGTAGTACAGGCCTAGAATTACATGGAGGCTAAAAAAGGCCATGGCCCCTGTTGCCCATAGTCATGGCCTTGATGCCCCTAGTCATGGCCCCTGTTGCCCCTAGTCATGGCCCCTGTTGCCCCTAGTCATGGCCCCTGTTGCCCATAGTCATGGCCCCTGTTGCCCCTAGTCATGGCCCCTGTTGCCCATAGTCATGGCCTTGATGCCCCTTCTAAAGTTTCCCATAGACTTTAACAAACAATTCAATGGAAGTCAGTGCCCTTTGCAAAATGAAAATGATATCAAGTCTGTCTTAAAGACAAATGTTTAGAGGCAAACAGGTGATCATTGTAAAAAGGAGCACGAAATAAAGTAGCAGTTTATAACTCAATGAAAAGTATACACTGAGTTACTGTACAGTAATCCTAAACACGTAGGCATTCAATATGAAGAATCACTCTAAGTTGATCAATAGATTATATTTCTTCACAACAACTACAGAGCTGCCAATACTCACTGATTCTGCGGAAAGTTCCCTGGAAATAAAAAAATCTCCCTGATTATTGAACCTTTTTTTCCTATAATGTTGAATGTAATTCTAAATATCTCCCCGACTGGTGTACAAAACGTCCCTGATTGCAAGATGCAAATGTTGGCAGCAACTAAATGAGCAATAAAATCTGCTAGGAAGCCTGGGTTTGGATTGGATGGATTGTGGTTAATTTGGGGGTCTGGTTTATGTGGGGTAAGCTGTCCAAAGATATATAACTGAATTGGTTGTCTCACCCGTACAGCAACAAGACTTTGACATGTTGTTGACAAACCTGAGGATGGATGGAGTGTACACCAAGGAGAACATGAACATCCATTGGGTATCAGAGAGAGGAGTTATTGAGAATATTAATCAGATCATCCAAGAATTCAAAGCCACCAGAGGTCTCCTGGTAAGTTCAATCATTTCACAACTTCTAGATTTCTTCAAGATTTACACATCCGTCAAAAAACCATTATCAGTAGTTTTTTCCCCCTAAATTTGTTATATGAACTATATTAATATATTCATTTGTTGTATATCTTTAACTTTATCCCATGTCCCACTTTTTAAGCCAGACAACAATGTTTTGCATAGTTTGGGTTTTGTTTTCTCCACATATTACAAATGAAAAGCTATTTTCTCAAATTTGTCGACGACCCACAAAGCATCAAATTGCAGCATGTTTTTCATATGCTTAAATATTTGTATGTAGCATTAAAAACAATCCTTTCATTCCGTAGCCTCAGGCCATATCTTATTTGGCGGCTCTGGCTATTGCTGTTGCTGAGGGTGTTTTTACTAAGGATATCCTATACTTCAATGCGTGATGACATGGCAATCCAGCAGAAGCCGTAGCCAATCTGGACACGGCCTTGAATACAGTTACAAAGCTCCATTCATTAAGCAGAAATGTTAAAATACCTGTTTCAAAAACTGCAGACTTTATCCTTATTCTATTGAAGCAGATCACAGTTACTTTCCTTGATTGAGGAAACCCTTCAACTCTTTCCTCCTTTGTCTTTCAGCCGATGCGAGGTTGTGTTCTTGGCCCGCCTGCCGTGGGGAAGACGAGTGTAGCAGCAGCCCTGTGTAAACAGTACAAACTTCATCATATTAAGATTAAAGACGTCGTTGATGAAGCCATTGAGATCCTGGTAAGGAGAATCATGGGAGATTTCGAATTCCTTATCCACAGTGTACATCACTCGGCAAAATCTAACAACCTTTGAATGAAATCATGAAGTTCATGTCATGTTAATAAGCTAAGGAGGCTCCTCAAAGCACCTTACAATATTAGTACCCCTGTTCATCAGACTTAAAGCATTCCTGAAACCATCTCGGCCTCTTTGGAGTATGCAGCACCGAAAACCGAATTGTCCCACATATTGCTCATCATTCACATCAACGGTCTCTACCCTCACAGGTTTATTGGTTAGCAAGAAAATTAGGTGCCCAGCTTGCGCGTTCACCATGGATTTGCATTGTTATGACATTCATTTTCATACTATAAGCACCGGAAGGTTAGTGTGCCTTTTTGTGTGCTTACAGTAAGCAGCTCAATGAAATTAGGCTCTGGGTGAAGAGAAGCGATTATAGTTTAGGGTCATGCTCAAGGATACAAATGGCACAAACAGGATTGGAACCCACACTCCGGTGACTAACCTGGAAGAGTTGGATGGGCAAGACCCCTTGGCCGAGACATGCCTTGGATTGATTACTTTCCTTTACCATGTCTCTTTACTGTCACCATGTTACAGAGTCATAGATTCTATAACTTTGGATTGATTACTTTCCTTTACCATGTCTCTTTACTGTCACCATGTTACAGAGTCATAGATTCTATAACTTTGGATTGATTACTTTCCTTTACCATGTCTCTTTACTGTCACCATGTTACAGAGTCATAGATTCTATAACTTTACCATGTCTCTTTACTGTCACCATGTTACAGAGTCATAGATTCTATAACTTTACCATGTCTCTTTACTGTCACCATGTTACAGAGTCATAGATTCTATAACTTTACCATGTCTCTTTACTGTCACCATGTTACAGAGTCATAGATTCTATAACTTTACCATGTCTCTTTACTGTCACCATGTTACAGAGTCATAGATTCTATAACTTTACCATGTCTCTTTACTGTCACCATGTTACAGAGTCATAGATTCTATAACTTTACCATGTCTCTTTACTGTCACCATGTTACAGAGTCATAGATTCTATAACTTTACCATGTCTCTTTACTGTCACCATGTTACAGAGTCATAGATTCTATAACTTTACCATGTCTCTTTACCGTCACCATGTTACAGAGTCATAGATTCTATAACTTTACCATGTCTCTTTACCGTCACCATGTTACAGAGTCATAGATTCTATAACTTTACCATGTCTCTTTACCGTCACCATGTTACAGAGTCATAGATTCTATAACTTTACCATGTCTCTTTACTGTCACCATGTTACAGAGTCATAGATTCTATAACTTTACCATGTCTCTTTACTGTCACCATGTTACAGAGTCATAGATTCTATAACTTTACCATGTCTCTTTACTGTCACCATGTTACAGAGTCATAGATTCTATAACTTTACCATGTCTCTTTACTGTCACCATGTTACAGAGTCATAGATTCTATAACTTTACCATGTCTCTTTACTGTCACCATGTTACAGAGTCATAGATTCTATAACTTTACCATGTCTCTTTACCGTCACCATGTTACAGAGTCATAGATTCTATAACTTTACCATGTCTCTTTACTGTCACCATGTTACAGAGTCATAGATTCTATAACTTTACCATGTCTCTTTACTGTCACCATGTTACAGAGTCATAGATTCTATAACTTTACCATGTCTCTTTACTGTCACCATGTTACAGAGTCATAGATTCTATAACTTTACCATGTCTCTTTACTGTCACCATGTTACAGAGTCATAGATTCTATAACTTTACCATGTCTCTTTACTGTCACCATGTTACAGAGTCATAGATTCTATAACTTTACCATGTCTCTTTACTGTCACCATGTTACAGAGTCATAGATTCTATAACTTTACCATGTCTCTTTACTGTCACCATGTTACAGAGTCATAGATTCTATAACTTTACCATGTCTCTTTACTGTCACCATGTTACAGAGTCATAGATTCTATAACTTTACCATGTCTCTTTACCGTCACCATGTTACAGAGTCATAGATTCTATAACTTTACCATGTCTCTTTACTGTCACCATGTTACAGAGTCATAGATTCTATAACTTTACCATGTCTCTTTACTGTCACCATGTTACAGAGTCATAGATTCTATAACTTTACCATGTCTCTTTACTGTCACCATGTTACAGAGTCATAGATTCTATAACTTTACCATGTCTCTTTACTGTCACCATGTTACAGAGTCATAGATTCTATAACTTTACCATGTCTCTTTACTGTCACCATGTTACAGAGTCATAGATTCTATAACTTTACCATGTCTCTTTACCGTCACCATGTTACAGAGTCATAGATTCTATAACTTTACCATGTCTCTTTACTGTCACCATGTTACAGAGTCATAGATTCTATAACTTTACCATGTCTCTTTACTGTCACCATGTTACAGAGTCATAGATTCTATAACTTTACCATGTCTCTTTACTGTCACCATGTTACAGAGTCATAGATTCTATAACTTTACCATGTCTCTTTACTGTCACCATGTTACAGAGTCATAGATTCTATAACTTTACCATGTCTCTTTACCGTCACCATGTTACAGAGTCATAGATTCTATAACTTTACCATGTCTCTTTACTGTCACCATGTTACAGAGTCATAGATTCTATAACTTTACCATGTCTCTTTACTGTCACCATGTTACAGAGTCATAGATTCTATAACTTTACCATGTCTCTTTACTGTCACCATGTTACAGAGTCATAGATTCTATAACTTTACCATGTCTCTTTACTGTCACCATGTTACAGAGTCATAGATTCTATAACTTTACCATGTCTCTTTACTGTCACCATGTTACAGAGTCATAGATTCTATAACTTTACCATGTCTCTTTACCGTCACCATGTTACAGAGTCATAGATTCTATAACTTTACCATGTCTCTTTACTGTCACCATGTTACAGAGTCATAGATTCTATAACTTTACCATGTCTCTTTACTGTCACCATGTTACAGAGTCATAGATTCTATAACTTTACCATGTCTCTTTACTGTCACCATGTTACAGAGTCATAGATTCTATAACTTTACCATGTCTCTTTACTGTCACCATGTTACAGAGTCATAGATTCTATAACTTTACCATGTCTCTTTACTGTCACCATGTTACAGAGTCATAGATTCTATAACTTTACCATGTCTCTTTACTGTCACCATGTTACAGAGTCATAGATTCTATAACTTTACCATGTCTCTTTACCGTCACCATGTTACAGAGTCATAGATTCTATAACTTTACCATGTCTCTTTACTGTCACCATGTTACAGAGTCATAGATTCTATAACTTTACCATGTCTCTTTACTGTCACCATGTTACAGAGTCATAGATTCTATAACTTTACCATGTCTCTTTACTGTCACCATGTTACAGAGTCATAGATTCTATAACTTTACCATGTCTCTTTACTGTCACCATGTTACAGAGTCATAGATTCTATAACTTTACCATGTCTTTTTACTGTCACCATGTTACAGAGTCATAGATTCTATAACTTTACCATGTCTCTTTACTGTCACCATGTTACAGAGTCATAGATTCTATAACTTTACCATGTCTCTTTACTGTCACCATGTTACAGAGTCATAGATTCTATAACTTTACCATGTCTCTTTACTGTCACCATGTTACAGAGTCATAGATTCTATAACTTTACCATGTCTCTTTACCGTCACCATGTTACAGAGTCATAGATTCTATAACTTTACCATGTCTCTTTACTGTCACCATGTTACAGAGTCATAGATTCTATAACTTTACCATGTCTCTTTACTGTCACCATGTTACAGAGTCATAGATTCTATAACTTTACCATGTCTCTTTACTGTCACCATGTTACAGAGTCATAGATTCTATAACTTTACCATGTCTCTTTACTGTCACCATGTTACAGAGTCATAGATTCTATAACTTTACCATGTCTCTTTACTGTCACCATGTTACAGAGTCATAGATTCTATAACTTTACCATGTCTCTTTACTGTCACCATGTTACAGAGTCATAGATTCTATAACTTTACCATGTCTCTTTACTGTCACCATGTTACAGAGTCATAGATTCTATAACTTTACCATGTCTCTTTACCGTCACCATGTTACAGAGTCATAGATTCTATAACTTTACCATGTCTCTTTACTGTCACCATGTTACAGAGTCATATATTCTATAACTTTACCATGTCTCTTTACTGTCACCATGTTACAGAGTCATAGATTCTATAACTTTACCATGTCTCTTTACTGTCACCATGTTACAGAGTCATAGATTCTATAACTTTACCATGTCTCTTTACCGTCACCATGTTACAGAGTCATAGATTCTATAACTTTACCATGTCTCTTTACTGTCACCATGTTACAGAGTCATAGATTCTATAACTTTACCATGTCTCTTTACTGTCACCATGTTACAGAGTCATAGATTCTATAACTTTACCATGTCTCTTTACCGTCACCATGTTACAGAGTCATAGATTCTATAACTTTACCATGTCTCTTTACTGTCACCATGTTACAGAGTCATAGATTCTATAACTTTACCATGTCTCTTTACTGTCACCATGTTACAGAGTCATAGATTCTATAACTTTGGTAGTACACAATGTACAATGTATCTCTAAAGAATAGATACTAATTAGTTGACAAAAACGGTAACTGTTTAAAGGGTGTGTACAACATTGGTAATTGCCAAAGACCTGTATCCACACTTGATGTGACCCAACATATACATGAAATAACAAACCTGTGAAAGTTTAAGCTCAATCAGTCTTCGGAGTCATGAGAAAACAGTGAAAAACCCCCTTATGTGTTTTAACTTCTTTTCAAACATCGGAATTTATCCTGCAGGATAAAGACTATTATTTTACTCATTTCCTAAAAACTATGGCATTTCAAGCAAAACTATTTCAAGGGAAGTTTTCCACCATGACCATCTTTATACCATGTAAGTTATGTGCAAACCTGTGAACATTTATATTTTCATTCTTACCAATGTTGTACACACCCTTTAAACTGAGATGGACTTGATGTTGGATTACAGGAAAAGAGTGCAGCGAGAGCTGACTCGGATGAGAATGAAGATGACGATGGTAAGGCACAGGAAGATCAAGAATTACTGGAAGCAATCATGGAGAGTAAAGAGTCAAATAATGGTAAGTCCTTTCAAACAAGTGAGTTGTTGGTCATCTCAAAGGAACATCTGGTATAGTTACAAACAATGGTGGCAGCCTGTTCAATCTTGTTTGCTAAATTTATACAACAACAGGACAAAAGTCTTGAATCTGGGATCACACAATAACTCGTGGAAAGGGATTTTACAAGGCATGTTTTCCATAATCTGTTTTCCCGGGTGAAATGAAGTGTATCACAGTAGGTGCTTGCCTGTGCAGGCTGGAAACACACTGGAAAGTGTCTGTCCAAAACAAATTTGCGGGAAAAACATGTCATCGGCCACGACATGCTACAATTTGCACTGGTTAGACAGTGGAATGATTGAAGCCTGTAAGACTTTGGAGGAGCAGTGATAGTGGTGTTTTTGGTATCTGGACTCCGGTTTCAGTCTGAGTACAAGGTGGCCGTAGGACTCCAGTGTGCTGGTAATCATAGCTGGCCATTCTTGGAATCAATTCATATGTCACAAATGATGGACACAAATACTGAAAATGTAAAAAAACTCTCGAGTTTGATTCATTGAATGCCTGTGCTTACATTCAAGTTGTTTTGTTTACGTTTCTCAGGTCGAATTGAAGATCAGTACATCCTTCGTTTCTATCGTGACAAGCTTCACTCCATGCCATGCCAGAACCAAGGCTTTGTCTTGGATGGATTCCCTAAAACCATGGAACAGGCTAAGGAGCTGTTTGCAGGTAAGACAGTGGTCTCATTGACAGACAATAATGCTCAACTTAATGTTGACAACTTTGAGTGCTATGGTTAAAGATACAGCTCCCGAGGTAATCCTCAGCACGTTGTATTTTCCCGAGGCAAAGCCGAGAAAAAATAGACTGCTCCGGGATCACTGAGGGAGCTTTAGCTTTATTACCAAAGCACGAGTAAAAGCAGTCAATATTTGTTTTATAACACCCCAACCATATATTGTGCCTAAACGTCTAGGTACCGAGAAGCTTCTGTTGCTAGTACATTGGTTGCTTCAGGGGTACATTGTTTGCAGCGTGTATAGCGCATAGCGTTCTTGCGGCTTTCTAGTCAAAATAAGACATAGCATGTGAAACACTCTCAACCAATCAAAAGGCAGCATCTTTATAAGTGGGTGTTATGATGTGTATTGTTCAGCATTTGTTCAAACGTTTGGATGTGTCGTACATTTGAACATTTTGGTTTGAATGTAATCATATTAATGGTTATTCAAACAGTAATAAAACAGTGTAGATGCTGAGCCATTTACGAAACCTACTGTGGTAGCTTTTTCATTCTGTAAATTGCAAATGGTGAACTAGAAGAGTTCAAACTGCATTGGTTATTGAAACATACTCTTCAATCTTTTTTACTGTATACATTTTTCTGATAAATTGCACTTGGTTAACCATAACCCAGGGCCCAATACCGTGCCATTGCTTGCCACAGCATATAGGGCTTACGGCGCCCTATACAGTGCTTGATTATATGATGGTCTGTATGTGCAGAATTCCGTAGTAAACGGCACCATGAAATATGGCCAATTCAATTCCTGTGACATTTGTTTGTATCCTGATAATATTGAGTAATGAGCTGGAATTGTGTCTACCTTTTGTTTCTGGGGATGAGATATTCCAGAGTTTTATCTGAATTCAGACTTTTTAAAGTCTGCCTGGTCATAACAAACATTCTGTTTTCTCCATATTAAATAAGTCAGGCTCTTTCATCTACTTCTCTAGCACTGAGGATACTGTTCCCAAAAAGCTCATTGAAATCTATAACTCCAGTGGTTATCAAAAGATGAAAATATCATCATTTAAATGTACCTCCTAAGATCTGGATCACAGTTTTTGACTCTTTTGTCAGCAATGAGTAAGTTGGAGTGTGCGCCATGGCAACTAAAGGTTGACTATTTTTACTTGAACCCAGGCTGGTTGACCATCGGTTTACTACTTTGGTCGACCATTTTGAACCAGCCTCAGGATCATGGTTTCTTCCATGGTCCCGATAGCCTTGTTTCATGCTAACATGTGTATAGCGCAGAAGGGAACCAGTGACACTATAGCGAACTGAAGGCGGAAGGCAATTTTATATGTTGAATATTGTACCGATGGTTGACTAGACTTCCAAACGAGTCGTTCGAGTGAGTACGTCACTGTGCATGTACATTGCTACTCAGTTGTCAATCATGGGTCGTCTAAATGTGCGAACCTTGAACTTGCTCAATGACTCTCACTCTGTATTTCCTTTTAACCTCTTGTACTACAGCTGAAGACGAGGAGGAACAAGATGATAGCAGCAAAGAGCCCGTCTTTGACAAGATGACCATGCCAGAGGTAGTCATCTCCTTGGAGGCCCCGGACGACTTCCTCAAGAAGCGAGTCATGAACTTACCGGAGGGCCTGGTGGCCGGCACCCACAACAACGAGGAAGGCCTGATCCGTAGATTGACAGAGTTCCGGGCTGTGAATGAGGAGGACACCACTGTACTGAATTACTTTGATGAGCTGGAAATTCATCCGGAGCATGTGGGTAAGTGAAGAATTTGTGGAGCAATATCGTGCGCAATAAGAAACCACACAGTCCCTATACACTTCATGCTTCAGTCATCTTCTCCTGTTGACCCAATTCTAAAGATTTGGTCTCAGCTTTGAATCTATCAAGTGTCATAAAAAAACTAATGCCAAGTAAATTCTCACACGCAGATGTTACCAAGGAGGTAGATTCCAACAATGCCACTATTGTGGAGCAGATGATTAAGATCATGGGGGAGCCTCGCAACTATGGCCCCACCCCGGAGGAGGTCGATGAGATGGAGCGCATTGAGACAGAAAAGAGAGTGAAGAAAGAGCAGGATGAGAAGGAAGAGAAAGAGAGGCAAGAGGCACAGGAGGTGGCACTCAGGGACCAACGGGAGAAGGAATGGGTGAGAAGATCATTTTTTGTAGTCTTGTTTTTAATTTATATTTTACCCTGCCACTTATTTGTGATAAGCAATGTATACACAGAACTTTGCACAGTCTTGCGGAATCAATCCATAACATACTTGAGTGGGATTTGAAGGGAAACATTTCTCAAAATAGTTCAGTACTCACAATTTTTCAGGTTATTTTCTTATAGTACTTTTCTCGAAAATTTGATGAATGGATTAAATGAAAACCAATGGATGAAAGGACCATCATGTTTATTGTTTTTCCTTCCCTTCTTCCGTCCAGGCTGAGAGACTAGACGAGGTGAAACGTCAAGAGACCGAGCTTCTTGAGAATCAATCCATCCCACTACGTAACTACCTGATGAAACACGTCATGCCCTCACTGACCCAAGGCTTGATAGAATGCTGTAAAGTCAGACCTGATGATGCCATTGACTACCTGGTAAGCTCATTCAGGCCTAGAAGTTCCTCTTTGAGAGGCCATTTTCATTTTGCAAAGGGCACTTGCATTGGAATATCTTAAAGACTATGGGAAACTTTTGTAGGGGCACCAAGGCCAAGACCAGGGCAACAGAGGCCGTGGTGCGATTCCAGGCCTGGTCATTGACTTTCTTGAGGTCTGTAAACCAAAATCTATTTTGGATGTGCCGTAATGGTTTAGTGTATTGGACCAACAAGAGTGACAGATTTTGATTACGGTTTCCAAAATGCGCCCAAGTTAGAAAGTTATGATACATGATATCAATTTTGGGTTGAACAAAGAAAAATTAACTAGTACTTTTAACAATGTGACCTCCGGATTAACGTTCCTGGTGCTCTAACAACTGAGCTATCTATCCCTATGTTAGTGGTCTCCCTGTTTTGTTAATACATCTTTGTCTGGGGTGCCAGTCAGAAGCCATTCAACCTGTAACTGCCATTATGGCCAGGGATCACAAGAGGAATCACCTTAAGGGGATGATTGATATAGACGGCAATTTGTTAGATCTAGAATTCACTGATTAGAAACAGGCCGTGATATTGATCAAGATTGCAAATCCAAGATTACAAATCCAAGATTATCTACTTACAGTTGGTGCTGGTTCATAAACTTTGCATATATTATATTTTTATCTTGTTTTGTCTTTGGCTAGACTGGGTGTGTGGTGGACATATGGATTTTATTTTAAAGCCTTGTGCATTGTTTCTTGTTCAATATTTGTATCTGCCTTTTGTAACTTTTTAACTTGTTCTTTGTAGTGTTTTTAAACTTGTGCGAGCAATGTTATTTCTTCTTTTTGGAGAGTAATGAAGTTTCTTATGTCTTTATGTCATTGTCTCAAACTTTGACAAGAGTTTGTTCATCATGCTTTTTCTTTTTGTGCTTTCCACCATTTATAACTGAATCTTTGTTCATTACTGTTTTGTTTTTGTTTCCACAGGCAGAGTATCTTTTCCGGAATAATCCGCAAGTGGATTAGTTTTATTCCCTCTCGTGGCTTTCTCAAAATACGATGGACACATTTCCTGAAGCAGAAGAGCCAGAGCAGTTTCCGTGGTTTCAGTTGAGCTTTTACCCAAATCCTTGGTTGGTTTATTTCCTCGATTATAGGAGTCATTCTGTGTTACAAAAAATGTGCCCAACCACCGTTTAGCAGCCTTATTGAATTTGCATTGAGTCAAGGAAAATGGTTCTTTGGTAACGTAGATGCAAATTTGAAACTATAAACAAAAGATTGAATTGTTCAGGAGCATTCAGTTAATAAGAAACTGCTCTGTTGGCTTTACATCATGTTGTTTAAGTTGAAACAATACTGCAAAACTTCATGTGTTTTGTGTTTTTCAAGAACCAACTAAGGATTTGAAGTAGCGTTCTTCATTAAAGGTAGGGTCATATACTGGGGTAATGACCCCGAACAAGTTGTGTTATTTTTATCTGAAAGCCTACTTGTTATAATGATGGTTATAGTAGTAAGCAGCCTACAAAATTCCCCTGTTGATTAGAAAACAATAAAATTATGTCGGGAAAATGTGAATCTCCAAATATCGCCTTCTGGATGGATTCAACGTTCTTGATGAAAATACTGGGACAGACTTTTGCTGTTTTCTCAACAATTGGACTCTGTATTCAGCTGAAACTTTCACAGGTTACTTTTATTGTATCTTTATTGATAATTTGGCCTGTAAGTGAGCAATATGGTGACAGAAACCAATCTATGATCCTACCTTCAACAGTGGTCCATATTATAGGCAAATGCTTGTAAAAACACGCAAGGACCAGTCAGAAGTCTCTCTGGCTTGTTCAATATTGAAAAGCACCCTTGTATAATATGAGCTATGGACCAGTGAGAAGCTGGCAAACAAGTGACAAGTAAAGTTGTCCCGCTGGCTAATCACTGAAAACATTCAGGGCAAACCCTGCTGAGCATATTCCTTCCATGTTTATTAAATTTTACCGTTCATTCAAAATCTGCCATGAGGAACAGACCCGAGTGGTTTTAGCCAATGGGGACAGTTTTCTCTCTGTGCTTTGTTTCAAGGTTAAAGCTTGAATTGTAAATACAATGTATAATTTTCATAGTTTAGTTTTTCTCTTTATCCGCTGTAGACAAGGAGACTGTAGAAGACAATTATTTCAATGCAAAACTTCCTTTCTGCATTAAAACACCATCAGATTTATACATGTCTACAAAATTCTGGTACTTGTTCGCCATTTTTATTTATTAATTATATGTGGTCTTTTTAAGGGGTTATAAATAGTATTTTATATGCTGTTAAATAGATTTACTATTAAGTCATTTTGCAGTTTCCGTCCAGTGATTCCTTGATTTCTTCCAACTTATTGATGATATTTGGATAAATTTTGTATAATTGAGAACTGATCACTTACATTCTAATCAAATTGCTGCTTGGGTATGATAAAATATTAATAAAATGAAAATGAAAATGTGTGTTTAGCAGGCATATTTGGTGCTTTTTATGCACAACACCGTCCAATTGGTTTTCAAAGAGATGCATTAATCTATTACTGTATTATTATTCAAATTTGTATTTCTGTTATATTTGTTTCTAATATAAATAAACTTTCCAACTTCCTCTGAAATCTAAAAGTCTGAGGTATTTATGTAATTGAATTTTGTGTTTTGTTATAAACCCTTTGACATTTTTTGGGGGGGGGGGGGGGGGGTTCCCTCAGTTAGTTACCCACCTTGACTACCCTGAATCTATTGCACGGCTTATTTTGCTGGAGTTTTAAAGGCAGGGTATACTTTTGGTAATTACTCTGCATGTTAATGACCATAAATACTTACTTGATAGTTAGGAGCACTGAAGAGCTGTTAATATTATAAAACATTGTGAGAAACGACTTCCATTGAAGTAATGTAGTTTTAGAGAAAGAGGTAATTTCACCCCCAAAAATTCAATCTGAGAAAGGAAAGCACACAATTCTATGCAACAAGGTTATTTTTTTTTCTCTCATTATTTTCTTGCACCTTTGGTGACCAATTTAGCCCAAATTTTCATAGGTTTGTTAATGTATGCATATGTTGGGATACACCAAGTGAGGATACTGGTCTTTGACAAAAAAGTATACACTGCCTTGAAGGTTACAGTACAACTCAAATATACTGACATGCAGCTACTGTCTGCCAACATTCCATTTTGGAATTGCTTCTAAAGATATGCTGTGCATCTTGCATGCGTGCGTTGCCTCAAATGAACACAGCAAATTAACACAGTAGGAATCCGACTCTGATAATGGAATAACAAGGTTAATCAAGGGTGATGTAGTAAGACGAATTGGGTCAATGGGAGACATTTGAGATGATAGGCATCCCACTAACCGGTCCTTTTTGATTGCTCACAGTGACAACAATGGAAAATTTAGCCAAAGGGTGTCTGGGTGTCTTTTGGACACCCTGTTTTATCTGTCATTTACATGTAAATGTATTGTAAGATCCCATTTTGGACACCCAGTTCTCAAATTTCCAGCAAATTTTGACACCCTTCTACTGAATCCTGGCTCAAACCTTGACTGCCATGATGTACTGTAGGATTCGGCTGGGTTTAATGTTCCAAGTTTTGTACCCTGGGAATTGAAACTAAGGAATCTAAGACCACCCAAATCAAACAAATCCACAACACACAAAAAAACAGCCTGGTCGCAACTTTTTAAAAAATGACATGAGTACACATTTTTATTTCTCATATTTTAAACCATCCCCTTTTCTATACAAACATCGTACTGATAAAATGTAACATTAAGCTCCACTTCATTATATTTACAAGGTTCAACATAAAATATACACAAATATATATATATAAAAAAATCCATACAAAGAAACGACTCTAACTAGCACAGTAGTTTTGAGGGAGCTCTGTATATAAACTTTGTTTATCAATCTACCACCATAGTACAACACTTTAATCTCTGATACATTAACGTACTGCTAATTTGATCAATTCTACCACCGTTAAGACGATAGGCGATATAACATGTCCTTTCGTAGTGACTGAACATGACAGAACCAAAACAAAAAAGGGATAAATAAAACACATCACAATAATAGTTGGTCAAGCACACAACAATCGCCAGTGTTACTTTGATTTCCCTGCCCAGCCTCTTAAATGCCCTTTTTTATAACTCAATGCCTCAAGAACTGTTAAGGCCGTGTCACACACGGTGATTTTGTCAGGCAACTTCGAGGCAACCAACTGCACTGATTGCACAAGGAACTTGCCGGCAGCACAAGAGACATTCTTTTAGCTGTAACTCATTATCCCCAAGAAAATAATGTGAAAACTGAAATGCGAATGAATTGTTCTATCAGAGATTGCCTGGAAATGGTTGCCTGTAAATTGCCTCATGTGACACGGTCTTTGCTCTAAAACGCAAAGACCCTTGCCAGTTCAATTTCATCACACCACAAAGCATGACAACTTACTGAGAGTACAACCAAATAGTTATGGCTAAGCATGTAAGAAGTTATCCGTACAGAAATGTGACTTTAAAGAACCTTTAAATAAGGAACAGGCACCCAGTTCCAGGCAATCTCCAAGGAGGAAATTCATTCACATTTCAGTTTTCTCTTTATTTTTAGGGGGGGACAGTGAGTTACAACTAAAAGAATGTATCTTGTGCAGCCGAAGTGTTTATTGTGCATAAAGTGAAATGGTTGCCTCCAAATTGCCCTGTGTGACATCGCCTTTTAGAAAATAACATCACCAATGTCTGCACCACTTTGGGGGTTCGGTGTACCACAGTAGCAATCCCATGCACACATGAATTGTACAAAAAGTGAGTTGGCTCCACTAATCCATACCTGTTGGATAATTTAAACCCCTGGATGAAAGACAGGGAAACTGTTAGATGCATCTGCACAGAGTTCTTTTAAGAGTTTTTGCTTTCACTGTCTGCTTTGAGTGGCTCATCAGCCACGCCAGTGGAGGTCTGCTTTCTTCCTAAACATAACAAGCACCAGTTAGCATCAGAACCCAGTTTCATAGAACTGCTTAAGCACAAAACACTAGCTCAGCACAACAACAGCATCTGTGACTGGTATTCTGCTTATTGTTGCTTAGCACAATTTTTTCAAGCAATACTTTCTGTTAAAGCAGCTTTATGAAATTGGGCCCTGGACATGGCAGGATGGTGGTTGATCACTATGCCTGCTACACAGCCAGAAATCTCAATACCAACAATCTTGTCATAGATATTGCAGTACTTTGGAATTGGGCCATGGACATGACAGGATGGTGGTTGATCACTATGCCTGCTACACAGCCAGAAATCTCAATACCAACAATCTTGTCATAGATATTGCAGTACTTTGCGCAACATTTTGAAAAACATGCACTCTACCGTACAAACATTGTTATCTTTATGCCGACATCGAGTTTCACATAAACTGCTGTCGGCAGAAGACTCCTGATATTCTTTGCTTTTTTTGTACACAGCCGAGTTCTGTAGAATTACAGTACAATGTCGTTCATTGAACTGCCAACTGGCCAGTAGCCGGGAAAGGATAACCTAGTTTGCTTGCTACAGCTCATAAGTAATTAATGTAGCTCTACAATGAAATGAATACATGTAAACCTTGCAGTACTGATGTATCACACAACACTGAATGTTTGTGGCACTATCATCAGAAATCACTTCAGGCAGTTCCAGGATTATACTCACATTGAACTCAACAAGGCTATCAGCAGTCTGGTTTAAGAAATGATTCTCAATTTTTTATGACCTGATGTGTTGACATACACTATCGATAATAACAAATCTCAACAAATAAAGTCAAGAAAATCAATCAAAACAAGAGTTCTGATTTGCCTGATCAATGCAACCTGAGTAATCCTGCAATTGCCTTCTACCAGTATAAATTGCTATAACCAGCCCGTGCCCTTGGCTTAGAAGCCCCAGTTCCAATGTGAGACTTTCAGGAATGCTAGGTGACACCAGGGGTGTGTTTTCGCGGCTGTAACCAATAACTGTTTCGGTTATTGGCCAATGATTGGCCAATGATTGGCCAATGATTGGCCAATGATTAACCAATGAACGATTCAACAGAAACAGTTATTGGTTACCACCACGAAAACGCACCCCAGACCTACCACATACATCCACTATTCTCTGAATTTCGCCCATGCTTGGAATCAAGTAAAGAAAGAGAAAAGACCCGGTATATCTACTGCCACCTGAAGATTACGATTGTTGCATTACTTTTTTCCCCCCCAATGGAGAGATGCCTAACTCTGCTAGGTAAGAACCAAATGAATGGCATGCAAACTGTTCAGTCTAACATGGCACTCTCTTATACTTGCAACATCAATCTGTTTAAATTGTAGACAGGTTAACTTCTACCTTTTTAAGAAAGACTGGTAGAGTTATTAACAATTCGCCTTTTTTCCCATTTGTATATTCAGCAGAGCCTTCTTGCTTCCAATCTTCCTTTGTACATGTTTGTTCTTCACCCAATCACGAGACAGGACAGTTGGCAAGTCATTATAAAACTATACAGTGCCTGGAATGTCAAGAAAGAAGCTACCTTGTGATTGGTAGCATGAGCTGACAATATAGATGTTACTTCCCTAGAGTACTTGTTTTAAGAAGAAAACCAGAGACTTTATAAAAAACAGGGACCTGGTCCAAATATCATACAGTTGTTTACAGCTAAGCAAATTCATATATTGGTACATTCATGAAATAGCTTACATTGACACCATTTTTTTAAAGCTCACAAATTTGCTGACCAGTAAACAGCTGGATGCAATCAGACTCCAGTCCTCTTAATACAGCCCTGGCAATACTGACCGAATACAATATATAAACAGGTTACATGTATGTCTGAGAAGGTACCACACTGGTAGTTTGCAAATATACCATCAACGAAAACAATATACCCAACAGACTAGCCGAGTCGATGCTCACTGATGAAGTTATTCATTTTCCATTATTGTAAATTCAGTGACCGGACCTGAGCTGTGAGCTAGGCATATTTTTAAGCCAGCAAAAGGCAACTCCAAGGGTGACCATACAGACAACAAAATGCCCAAAAGATACCTGACTCTCTAATACACTTTTCCTCAAAAAATAAAATTGCTTCAAATATTTTACACTTTACAATTTCCCTCGATGATTGGTAACCAAGCATAACAGCTAAGCTCTCACAACTCGGCCGTTTTGCAATCCATTCCTCACCATTGTTGTACCTTCCCTTTGACTTTAAAACAAATCACAAAAGAAAAATTTAATAAACAAAAACACAACTTTGCACCATGTGAATCTACTTCAAAAATTAATAATTGAACTTGGACAAATTTCTCAAAGGAGTGAATTTCAATTTTCAATCTCTAAATGTACACAGAATGGTAGATTCTCCTTTAAAGCAGTCATTGTGGAAGAGATTGTGTAGAGTCAATGAGGAAAAAACTACATAAGTGATCAGAACGTGCCTAAATAAATTCTACCTGAAAATGTGACGGGGGGGAAAAACAAAAATTTCTTTTTCTCAATGCAGAGGAATAACCAAGCTATATACCACAATAGACCCTTCTCAGGTAAACATCACTATTTGATTGCTTGCCATGCTGGGTACCTACATGCGCACGTCACACGTCACGCACTCACTTCACTAGAACCTGCTCAAGCATGCGCAAATGTAACATTGGACGGCCCTACCGGTACGCACTGTACATGTGCATTGTACTCCAGGATGGCAATTTCTCTCCTTGCTATAGAACAATGACGTCAGTGAGAAGGCTCTATAATATTGATATCTTGGTCAGGTTACTCATGTAAGAATAACTGCAGACTGGGTTTACACAGTCAGGGTACTTGTCTAATGGCCATTTACAGCCTCATTCTAACTCTCACTGGCTTATAAGCTGGAAACCAAGATGGCCGTTCACTAGCAATAGTCTACAGCTTTTGCAAACTGGCCACCATATCCTGAGCAAAATACACGACTATGACATACTCCAGTGTATTTGATGTCAATACACAGTTCGTGTCCCGACACCATGTCTGACACAATCTACATGAAAATATACAAAAACAAAGAAGTGGGTTTGAGAATTATCCCAACGGCTTGTGAAAGGTTACTATTGGTCTGACTGGAATTGGTTCTCTTAAACACTCCTGGGCACAATTTCAAGGCATTGTTTACCTCGGCATTCTGCGCTTACAACCAATAGTCACATGCTTTATTGGGCCGACCCCGAAAGCCAAGAATTCAACGCTAAGCAGTGACATGAAATTGGGCCCAGATTATAAAATGACATTAGATTCAAATACAAACAAAATCTTACACTATAAAATCCTTACCAAGGGAGTTGCTTTAAATAATAATAATTTTGGCCCCATGATTCTTTAAATTTCGGGAAAATTAAATAAAAAAATTCACCTACATATACATACAAAGACACATTTCAAACTGAGAGAAGAAAAAAAGAAAAAATACTGTTTTTCAAACAACTTTATAAAAATCTACGTAAACAAACAAAGAAATTAAATTATCAGTCAATACCTGCACCCCAGAAATTCTTGCATGACCATTTTACAATTTCAAATATCATTTTAGATGTCTAGGGCATATGGAATCATTGGGTTAGCTTAGAATGAGGCTGTGTCCAAATTGGAGGATACGGCTACGGCTACGGCTACATTGCTGCTTCATTATGAAGTATGGATGTCCATAGCAACACCCTTAACAACAGCCGAAGCTGTAGCCGAAGCTGTAGCCGAGCCGCCAATTCGGATACGGCTCGACTCTCCCTCTGCTCCCAACACACCCACACACAGGGGTCCACTCGCCTACAGCCGGGAGCAAGTTCGGTTGGCTGACTAGAGTCGACTAGACTTAACCATAGTCGGTCTAGCTGTCACTCGAATGCTGTATGGTTGAACCAGCTAGTCCAATAGGACCAACCTAGCTCCGGAGCACCGTTTCTCTAGTCAACTAACGAAGTTACGTCAATTTGTCCAGATGGCGTTTTGGAACAATACATTTTTTCTCTCTTCGATTGATCGTCGCCATGTTGGTCGCCGTATTTGCCGAATCAATCTACTAAACGTGTTTGAGTGAAACACAGACCACGCATGCGAGATTTAAATGGCAAAATGACTAAAGGTTAACACCAGAACTTGCTCCAGTTTGTAAGGTAGTAGTTCTCAACAAATTTAGTTTCTTATTAACAATCAGCTAGGAATACAGTCACAAACAGCCCACATGACCTTAAACATTGTGGCCGATAGACTGTTTTTGCTAAGCAAAATTAATAATGTGCTTAGCAAGAATATTTAATTTGCAGTTCTATGACATTGGCCTCGGATGTAAGCATTGAAATGACATTTAATTGCAAGAAACCTTCAATTTTGTGGGGGTCTTATATACTGCCCTCTTTGACACAAAATAGTCATTAAGTCTCATGGGAGTGGCAATGATTTGGTAGATTTCAATTTCAATTGTACAGTTAAGTTTTATAAAGACAACACTTTGTTTTGCTTTCTTTAGATGTTTTAGGATGAGCCAAGTGAAACAAACAATGCGCATTACTTTCACCATTATAAGCGTGAATTTAAGAAGATTTATCTGCTGAGAAAAGACTAGTGGGGCACCGGTCTCAATGTACATTAGATGCTATTATTTTAGCTGGTAACCCATTTTTAACAAGCAAGAGTTTTATATGCTTAGCCCATGGTACAGACAGAACCTAAGAATTAAATACATGATGTACATACATGTACAATGCAAAATGCTCAGTACCTGATGGCAGGTCCATACATGATGCCAATGTCAAAACAGCTTCACCATGAGGGAACTTTGTCAAAGTTGAGCATAGTTCTCCATTTGGGGGAGGGACTTGGGGGAGGGACTTGGGGGAGGGACTTGGGGGAGGGACTTGGGGGAGGGACTTGGGGGAGGGACTTGGGGGAGGGACTTGGGGGGGGGGATCTTCAGTGGTAAAGTGATGACTTAATAGCATTTCTCATTCAAGTTTTGGGGTATGAACTTTTCTCTAAGTATGGACAAGGTAATGTGTGAAAATGGTTCAAATGTATTTGTAGGTTTTGTTTCAAACACAACTGCATGAAAGCCCAGAGCTTACGGTTGATTGACACTAAACCGCAAGTAAACCTCATGTATAGCATGTACGTTGTCAATTAATCTTTCATACTTTCCAGAAAGGCTTGCCAACATCATGAAAGAGTTACCCCCAAGTCTTGGAAACCAAAAACAACATTAAAAATTACAAAAATTAAGAAAATAAATTTGGAAAACCCCCCAAAACAAACAAAAACAACATACATCTAAATCAATTAAAGAATAACTCTTCCACTGTCATTTCATGGTTTTGAGACACTTGTTATGCCACTGGTGAGCAATAAGGCTCACTGGTGAGCAATAAGGCTCACTGGTGAGCAATAAGGCTCACTGGTCAGCAATAAGGCTCACTGGTCAGCAATAAGGCTCACTGGTCAGCAATAAGGCTCACTGGTCAGCAATAAGGCTCACTGGTCAGCAATAAGGCTCACTGTGTGACACATTTAAATACTTCCCAAAAAGTCATTTCCAATTCAGCAACAGTTGCGAATAACACCTACAGTACATTATTCTTGTATATGATGACAGTGGTCTTTCTGGGTAGCTTGGCACCAAACACATCAACATTAAACAAATCAGCCATTATTCCATTATTCCTTTATATTAAATCACGCTCCATTTTCATTTATAAATTTGTATAACTGGCTCAGCCATAATGCAAAATATACACACAAAAACACCCTAAAACCACCCATCTGTATCATATTCATACATCAGTTTACATATTCCATACTTTCATAAATCACCTTTTAGATGAAATCATAAATACTTTCAAAAATACAACCACTACCAACCACTGAGCCACCAAGCTGGTTGTTGTGTGCCCGGAACAAGGGCGTAAGGCTCTACGCCCTTCTTCCAAGCTCACAAAGTATTTTGTTTCCAGTAACAGAAGGCCGAAAGCAATCAAATTGCTCCTGACAAAAAAAAAAAATGAATGTACTGTTTCATACTTTTGTCCCTAGAATTACCCCAAAGGAGATGGTTTTCCCATTCCCATTTAGAATTTAACCTTCCTATGATGACTAATGAATGGCAGAAAACCGATCAAACTTTCACACTCGGTTGTCTTGAAACACAATTTTGCACAAGAATTGCTTACAGCCTTTCTCCCGTAACTTGTTGTTACGTCCTTCTTCCAAGATTTGATCAGCAAAATTTAAAGGGGGACCAACCAAAAGTAATGTACAGAGCATTTGATTACTGTTGGTAACCCGTCTTTGCTGTTAAGCAAAATCTGAGTGCTTAGCAGCTCCTTGTCATCGACCCTTGTTCAAAATAAATAAAGATGAAAAGGAAGGTCTCTATTACAGGTCCTATGAATTGATTTTTTTTTCTTCTCTTCTTCATATGCAATACATCAAGCCTGCAACTGATCAATAAAAGAGGGGTGGAGGGAAATGCAGTGTACTCCAATGGATCAAAATAAACCAAGGAACATTACACAAATAATGTCAGCAAGTTCATCAGAAGTGTGATTAGTCCTTGTTGGACATCAGTCAGCTTTACACATCGTCAGTAGTAGTGACTTGGACACTGACCTCCTCCCATGGTTAAAGTGTCATCAACCTTGGATTTAGTAACATCAATCACATGATAAGTGGGCTGACTTGCAGTTCAATTATTTCTGGATTATTTCTATACATTTCACCAGAATGAAAGCAACAATACTTATTTTGTTTTCCTTAGAACAGCTGGACTATCCTTTAGAGGCAAATATTCCCACATCCATTGAAGAAATGCATGCCTGATGAACCAAACTGCCATCCATACCGAGCAAAGTTCAAATAAAGGTCAATTTCAATCCATTGATCCCCAGTTATTTATTACAATCTCTAAATTACCAGTCAATTATTCACTGAAAAACATGACCTAATTTTATGGCTCTTCTTACCACAGACAACTGCGCTTACAGCATCCTGAGGTAGCGTATGATTCCATGGGCTGTTGGCGCAGAATTACGCGAAAAGTAGTGCCATGAAACTGGACCATGATCTATTATTCTATAATGATGATTAAAATGTATATCTATCTGAAAAATTGCTCAAACATTTTTCTAAATCCGAATGACACAGTTTTTCAAAAGGACTGCTACCAATCACAACAATAATTTCAAATAACCTTTCAATCCCAATTTAGTTTTTGGTTTTAAATATCCTAATAACATTGTTTTAAAGAGATCCAAAAGTACTGAGCGAGACTTGGGAATTGTCTCCTTGAAATAAAATGAGAGTTTTGTTCTTTGCTGCAACATGGACCCATACCTTCTTTTCATCCAAAAATATTGAAACCAAATCAATGGATTTCCTACCAGATGATCATAACCAGTAACCAATGAGAGAAGTACAGACCAGAAACTCAATTCTTGTAGAGGCAAGGCACCATTCACCTCAGTAAAGTGCACTTCAATTGTCATCTGAAGGAATAGTGTTTTGTGGGCACCACACTCAAGACAAGAGAAACAGAGATAGTCGACAATGTAGAAAATCTTGGTTAATTTTAGGCCTGTTTCTCCCCTGTCCGCCCCCCCCCTCCAATTTCCATCTTTTCTTTTTTCAGAAAAAATTGACAAAATTGTTGGAAAGAGGTCATCAGAGGAGCCTGTTTGGTTCAATTCTCTAGTTTATAGAAATTTGAATAGTTTAGTGCAAAATAATGTTTGCAGATTTTATAAAAGTAATGCACCTTGAACCAATAGCACTTTAGCAGTACTGCATCAACTGAAGTACGGAAGTAAAAAAAAACTTAAAGTACATGCATTACTGGACTGGTGCTGCTTGTCCGATGTTTATAAACTCTATAATCACAGTTCAGAGAAGGGAATCCAACAAAGATGGCCAAAGTGTCAAAGGTCAATATCTGTGGTTACATAATAACATGATCATCCAGCAGAAATCAGAACCAACAAAACAATAAAAATCATACCGAATTAAATTTGGTTTACATTTATATAACTGATAACAAAAACAACAACAAATCTTTCTAAAACTGTACACTGATCATGACCAGCATGAACACAATAATAACAAACCTCTAATTATGGCTCAAAATAATATCTAGTAGAAACAACAACAAAATTACAAAGTGCTCCTCCATAATTTATACCCCAAAAAAGAAGCTTCCCTTCCCAAATTTTCATAGCCCGTTTATTCAAAGATCAATTTATGATGGAGTCATTTGAATTTAACATCAGTGATTATGAGCGCCGAATACAATTTCTTATCTTGATCACACAATCATCTCTTGACAAGTGAAGCACTAGTCATGAAACATGTAACAGATAATCAGGGCGCCCTCTGTTGGCGAATAGGAAACCAAGACTTGCTAGAACTCTCAGCAATGAACTGATCTTGACATGAATTTCAATTGCACACATGATTTGGGAGGGAGGGGAGGGAGGGGAGGGGAGGGAGGGGAGGGGAGGGGAGGGAGGGGAGGGGAGCAATGGAGGGAGGGAAGGGAGGATGTCTGAAAATAGGAATGTTGCGAAGACTATTAGCAGTATTATTCAAGACAAGAATGGTTAACAACAGGGCCTGCTGCTGCGTCTGACATGCACTCATTGATGTCAGCAAATTACTGTAGTAGAAATGTTACAACCGCTTCTGGGAACAATTTATGATAAACTAGTGTACTGGTTGGTTTACCTGTACGAAAAATGAAAACCAAATTTGTCTACATATGTCCTGTTCCCCCTTGTTAAGTTGTTTTTGTTTACATGGTTAGATGGTATTTCGGCTGGTAACCTTATTCTTGTCTGCCAACTTTTGTTGTGCTTTGCTACTTTTTGTGCATTGAGCAGCTCTATGAAATATGGCTCTGATCTTGATACACTTTACCCACAGTGCAGACTAGATTTACGAACTTGGAGCAACTTCATGAAACATGCAGAAAATACTGCGAGGCAAACTTCCTTGCTAAGCAAACTAATATCCAGGCACAAGTCATAACAATGTGAAGTACATACCATCTTTGTAGATAACCCATTTTGACTTAAAGCAAGAAACTTCAGTTCTAAGCGAAACTTTTCTTCTCCCCCGCTTTATAAAATTAGGCCGAGGTCCTAAATGTAGAGTGAGTTAAGCAGTGGGTCTGAGCTGATAACCATTCTTAGTTCTTATAAAACATGGACAGTTGGAAAGTCAGTACAATACCGTGGAATGCTAAGCCAGGTTCACGCCTGATGGGAGTATGCAAGTGAAGTGGTTGGGATATCCGCAATGGGGGTATATGCCTAATCAGACGTGCCTAAGTTGATAACATGTCAACTGGGGCAGACATTTTATAGCAAATTTGATGATGTCAAATCTGGCATTGCAACCTTCTTTCAGTCACGAACTGGCCATCAAAGGTTGCAACAATTAACGAACCCCCCTCCCCCTGAAAAACCCCCCCAAACAAAACAAAACAGGCAGCATCATAACATAATGGCAGTTAAAGAGTCTCTTATTTCCAAAAGTGATACTAAAGGTACCCTAACTAGATATTTAATTCCTTAACTTATACCAGCATTTCTTTAAGAATACAATTTGTGTAATTGAAGATACACGTTAACATGCCATCACCAACTACATGAAAGAATTACCTTTATATATTTATTAATTTTAAGAATACAGTTGGTGTGACTTATCTCCTGAATTCAGGTCACCTCTCCCTGCGTGTTGGTTTTCTTGCGTTGATACCAGAATTGGAACATTTATATCCAGGTATGCCAGGTACAAAAGTGTGGTTGCAAGTTCCTGTTGAAAGAGAACTTCAAAAAAATACACCAATAGGGGTAGAGAGGGGGTTATAAGGACATTAATATAATTCCCACAAAGTGAGAATGTAGACACACCGACAGGAAGTACTTAAGATCTAGGAGGCTACACCCGTAAAAAGAATCAATACCACCAAGATAATTAGGACCTTGACGCTAACATCATAAGAACTCCTCCTCCAGCTCTAGGACTGATGGCTTCCTTGTTGAGCAACGTTTTTTCTGTTGCACTAACGGCATGGTGTCGTCTGCCATTTGCCCTTCCATATCCTCATCTAGGAGGGAGGTACGGTGCTCCAGGGTACCCCTGGGGTGGGGGTAGTGCTGCGGGGTGTGATGTTGAGGGGTGGCATAATGCTGTGGGGTATGCGACGGGGTGTGTGTGGCACCATGGGGATGGTGGGGTGATTGATGGTGCTGTGAATGATGAGGTGAGAGGTGATGGGCGGGACTTTTGGAGAGATCCGTCGTTGCCTGGTGGTGTGGAGAGTAGTAGTGAGCTGGACTGGGTGTGACTGCACCTCGTTGCATGTCTGTCCCTGCTGCCGCCGCTGCTGCTGCTGCGACTGCCTGGGGGTGTTGGGAATAGTGGTGGGCAGGGCTTGGTGACACAGAGCTCTGGGATGCATCTGATGAGTAGGTACTGTGCTTTGGAGTCGCATTACTTGAAGCAGGTCCTGTACCTGTGAATCAAAGTTAACATAAGTTGGCATTCATGGAACTCAAAGATCATCTAAATCAAGAATAAAATATCTTGTGTGAATACTATCTCTGACCAAACATTCCCAGTTATTACTTTCCACTTTTTCCTTCCTTCATTTAAACATACAGAAACCACATGATCTTAAAAATTCAAAGATTTTAAATCGACAAATTCATGAAAAATTGTTGAATAATTGTCCCCCTCCCGCCATCAGGGCAATCCAGTTTTTCAATTGTTTGGCATGCAGATGACCTGGGTGATAGCTACGTACCAAGCGGCGAGTCCTGGGTGCCCGGTTGAGGGGTCAGATATATTCTGGAATGTGGTCTCGGCCTAGGGGAGATATCGAGTGTGCGTGGCCGCTCTGGGTGTGTGTCTGAAGGTAGCACTACACACATCAATGAAATGGATGTAATATTAGTCATAATGACACAGGGAGTTCTTCAGTTTATTGTCACCTCACCAGGGGTTTATTTTCCAACCCCAAACAAGCCACATCTAAAGTTTGTCCCCGTCAGCAGGAAAGTCTCTTGTAACTTACCATGTATATCATCTAACTATAATTCACAGGATTTCGGTTTTTTCCCCCTAACTTTCGGTGTTCTTTGATTAAATAAACCATGGAAAAGTTGGACATCTAATTTTATTATGCAGGACTGTGTAAACGTTCTAGCTCTATAATGCAGGACGAATTTCACCCAGCAGCAGAATATTTCCAATTACTTCCTTCTATTAAACCATCGTCCAAAGTATTTTTATGGCATTAAGTGGTTAACTGATAGTTTTTATTCCTGCGCAGTTCGTGTTTTTAATAGGATCTAGTTTTTTTTCATGTCGGTTTGTTTTTGCTGTTGTAAGTATTCTTGATGATCTTTGTGTAGGGTTATTTATTTTTTTAGCGAGCTTGATGACAACAATTTTCCGATGTTATGGTTTTTAACCTTTTAAAACTTTGGCTGAATAAATTATTATCTTATCTTATCTGAGTACTAAAGTTTAATGGTGGAGCGACTACAAGACGGGCTTCTATGTATTGGCACATAACATCATCAGGCAAGCAACTTTAGTTTGTTAAAAAGGCATGCAACTTCAGTTTGTCACCAAAACGAGAAGGGGAAAAAAGAGGAAAAGTGCCAGGCACAGCAAAGCTTTATACTGTGTTTTCAGTTTTCAATGACAAGGCTGAGAAACCAGAAATAAGGAAAAATCAGCCGGAAAATTGTCTGCCTGTATTATACTACATCCGAATACTACATGATACCAATGAGACCGACAGATTAGTCAGTTGTGGGAGAAGTGGGTGAGGTGTGCATTGCTTCTTCAAGGGTTGATTTGAGCAAAGTTTCAGCTCTCCTTAAATTACAAAGTTGTCACCCATCTTGACCAGATTTAGATTTGAGAACCACAGTGCTTACCCAGACTGATTCTCCGGGGAGGAGCTTGAGGTGGGTTTGGTAATCTTGACACGTCGGAGTCGGGACTGCTCCACGGCTCTGTCCCGTCCCACTTGACTGTTGATGTGAAGGAGGAATACGAGGGTGAGGACCCATCTGAAGGAGTCCGTTTGTGCGACAGGTAGCTCAGGTTATTGTCAGCGGACGCTGTTCGCCGGTGCGTCTTGGGTGCAGCCTGTGGTGGATCTGATGAGGCAGGGGCTTTTGAGTCATCATTGAATGCTGGATTCTGTTTGATGGTTAAGACAGTGGAGGAGTCGCTGAAGCCCTGCCAGGACCCTTGTCGGAGGTAGTGCTTGTGGTCTTCATTGGTTGAGGTTACACTGATGAGTCGCACTGTTGAATCTCTTGACATGGTCGGCGAATCTTCTAGGTCGTGCTGGAAGGACAGGCTCCCCTGTCGACTGTAGCTATCCGATGCCGAGGAACGGCGATGGTTGTCCATCTCCTCCTGCCGGAACTGACTCGTGGTTCGTATGTCAAAGCCGACCGCCACCGATGCCAGCATGGCTGCTACAGTGTATAGACCATGGCGGGTGCGCTTTCGTTCTCTCTTGAGGGAGTTACGTGGGGACGTCCTGGAGTCATCTGTAGAGTCACCATCTTCTGTGCTGGGACCAACACTACGCCAGTGTGCCTTGGGCATTCCAAGATCTGTTGGCCATTCCGTTTCTGAAAAGAAAGAAACTACAGATGTTAAGCCTCAGATTTATAATAAATGTTACTTTAATAAATTTATTGGCCTCTTCCTCACCATGCTATCCTTGAAATGGTAGTCTACAAAGCATGTGATCTCAGTATTCCTGTGACAATTTTTTTTTACACTTCACATAACAAACAAATATAAAAATAAAAATCAAAAACAACACTTGACAACAGTTGACAATAGCCTCAAGATTTGTAGCTTGATGCAAGACTCTTATCGGCAGGTGATTTGGATCCAAGCTACTTGGGGCGATTGCGTGTTCAATTAGTTGCCATGGAGAAATGAATTGAAAGAATGTATCTTGTGTGAGCTTTGCTTCAGTGAAGCTACTTGGCAATATTTATTTTCTGATAGTGCTTGACGATAACGTGATTATTTCCGGTCAAATGCTATGATTTATTTCATCGAAAACAGAGAGAAAGTACAGTGGGTAGAGTGCCAGACCTTTCCCTGCATGTACATACCATTATCAGAGGTCTCAGTGTGGTACCAATGCCCATAAGGGTAGCCCAGACTCGGGGCGCTGGAGGTGGCAAATTTCTTGCCAGTAGCTTCTGACATGGACTTGGAGTAGGCCTTGAAGGGCCGATCTTTCTGCTTCTGCTGCACAGAACTTGGTCCCCATGTCTTACCCTTGATCCCTTTGGGTACTGTACCAAAACAGAATGTCAAAAGATATATAGGATAGATGTAATTTCATTTACAGTCAGTTTTGGGGTATCAGTACTATTTAATAGTTGTCTACGTTTTCTCAGGTAGGCAAATGGCACCAAACAAATCTTGACAGTACTTTTAAAGGCAAAGTATATGTAGATATATACAATAAAACTAACCTGTGAAAATTTTCACTTCAAAATGGTCACGTTTTTGAGATATCGCCAAAAAACCGGAGCGAATATGTCCAAACAGGAAAAATATTCCCTATAGGATTACACAATCTGAGAAACGTTTCTGACAGAAACGCTTCTCAGATTCAAATTTTGGGGCATAAAACCCGACATCTTTTTCCCTTACCACATTACTTCGAAAAATGATTCTCAAAATGCTTTATACTATTGAAAGCTGCTGTACTTCTATCCAAGTAAGTTTTTATTGCCCTTAATGTTCAAAGCCATTAACAAACGTATAGAGACCCTTTAAATATAGGGTCATAGATTGGTTTTTGGCAACGTTAAGCTGATTTATAGGCACAATTACCAAGAAAGATACAATGAAAGTCACCTTTGAAAGTTTCAGCTGAATACAGTGTCTACTTATTGAGAAAACAGCAAAAAACTGTCACAGTATTTTTTATTGAGACATCAAATCCATCCATGTTTAGCGATGTGACAGTAGGTACCAACCACATCTGTGGCACCAGACTCAAGCTCCGGTGTTTCTTATCAGCAGAGTGTGGGTTTGAGTCCAGGGCCCAATTTCATAGAGCTGCTTAAGCACAAAAAGTAGCTAAGCACAACAACATTTCGCTTACCAGAATAAGGTTACCAGCCAAACTACCATGTCACATGTACAATTGTTGACTGGTATCCTGCTCATTTCTGCTTAGCAGACAATTGTTAAGCAATATTTTCTGTTTAAGTAGCTCTATGAAATTGGGCCCTGGCCATAGAGATGTGCACTGGTCACTTTATTACGCAAGACATTTAACCATTAATGCCATTCTTTGGATGGGACGTAAAGCCGTTGGTCCCGTGTGTTGTGTAATGCACGTACAAAAAAAGGTGGACTTTTCTTAAAGAGAAGGGGGTTTGCCCCGGCTTTGCCCTGGCGTTGCCCCGGTTTGATTGGCTGCATTGCGCCAAAGCACCTTGTAAACCATTACATGGTGCTATATAAAGGAAAAAGGTTGCGTACTTCAAAAACGTAGCTCCCCATACATGTACCTTGCAGGAAAATACTGAATGTTGAAGCCCCATAAGCGCCACTGAGAGATGGAATTGAACGCTACATGTATATAAGAGGCCACTTTTAATATTTTTATTATTATTTTTATTAAACACGGGGAATATAAAGGGGATGGTCAAAGCATCATAATATTACTACAAGAATTTATTGCTTTTTTCCAATTTACCCTGTTCAATATTAAAGGGCATTACCTTCTACAGAAGATGGATATTTAGTAAGTAACTACAGCTGAACGTAGATTATTGATGTCACTGAGTGATGAACTTACATGCAATTACTCGGAGTCTAGGCAGTGGGCTTTTAGGTGGGCTGTCTTCTGGACTCAGTGGGGAGCGGGGGTCTCTCCTGTCATAGGATGGGTCGGTCGTCACAGTCAACTTATGCTGGAAATCTACAATGGAAATAAATAACCAATATTGGATTCTCTCCCACACTTACAATGAATTGCAACTATTGCAAAAAATACAAAATGACCAGATGTTTCGACCCTAGTAGAGTCTTTCTCGAGAGCTAAAATTTACACTAATATCAAATAATAAACCACTTGGGAATACTGACTGGGTACATTTTTTAATGATTTGGGGTTCAACAAAGAAAAATTTACTAGAGCGGGATTTGAACCAACGATTTAAACTATTCTGCAGTGGAATTAATTGAAATGATGCAATCAGAGGGTTTACAGTACATGTAGGTTAGACAAATACTGCTTTGATCTGTACACCCAGCTTTCCTATTCACTACTTACATCTACATGTGAGAGGCGGCTTATTGTTTCATCTTTTCGAGTGCTCTCTCTGAATATACATGCACATGTAAAAGGATTATTGATTCATTGATTGATCCATGTGGCTCATGTTTATAGAGTCAAGGATTGATGGAGAATGAACATGTGAAGTGACAGAAATCAAATTGTGCAAATATTCTTCCCTCTAACATGTCTAAAATCACTTCAAACCTTTTATTGCCCGACAAAATGACAAATAAAGGACAAAAATGATGACATTAAACTGCACACAAAATGCAAAGCAGAAGTTCAAAGTTTGACCCTACACTTACAATATGCAGTACTGGTTTAAAAAAAAAAATCAAAAATCATAATCAACTAAAAATTATCAATGAATATTAAAGTAAACACTTTCAGCGTCTCATGGCACCTTCAGCTTTCTCCTGGACAGCTTTTTGATTTGGTTGATTCTCATAAATAAATGTTAATGACAATGACATTTTGCTTAACGGTTTGGACTACTTAACAATGCAGATCAATCCGTGCTAAAAGCAGGATTAAACTACATTGTAAAGCTATTAAAGCAGTTACCATGGACAGACAAGGTGAAGGTATTGTAAACAGCACGAGGCGTGAATCTATACACCGTGCGATTTGGACTTGTCTGAACCTATAGGACACTCTCTTTCCATTCTACATGCATGCACCCCATGGCCCTTTCTCTCTCTTCTGACGTCTATAACTTCATTACATTCATTATTGATAACTGTGGCCGAGTACTGCTGTCTAAAAACCATCTGGCTGGTTGACCCCTCAGTGGCACAGATTTGTCTTGTTTTTTACGCAAGGCAAGGTGCTTGTATCACATTAGTGATGAGAGGCAGTGTGCACAATCAAGAACAATATGCTACGTGTTTTTCTTGATGCATTAAAAAACAACTTGTGAAATTCCAGGAGACTGTAAATTTTCAGGGGTAAAAAATACATCAGTGAAGGCATCATCCGATCTCATTGCATTCATTTTACATTACCATAATACTTAGGAAAAGGGTCCACGTACATTTGAAATGTTTTGTAATCTGAAACTAGATTTTTTAAAAATATTTTCTTCAAAATGATATGTGTGCCAAAGTACATAGAATTACATGACTGTTAATGGTAGAAATAAGAAGTGCATATCATCATCAGCTACATCAAGTCAAAATTTTTTGCTTTTGATTGTTTTGAAACTCTTCTTTGAGCAGATCTACATGTAATGTGGCACGTAGATGTACTGTACATGTACGCATACTTTATGTGGATCTTGAAGTTGTACATCTTCAGTGTAAATGAATACTGGCAATATAAAGTACCCTGTCTCATAAAGTACATGTACAATATACTGTAGATGAGTCAAGACATGCAGTCTAGATTAACTACTGTTGGTTTTAACATTTAATCCCATCATATCAAGAGCCAGTTAATCTGCCACGCAGATGATCCCTCAATGTTTCTCCATGCGTGCCAACATATTTTTACAGTTTAATTTTGGAAACGTTTAAATGCGAAACTTTGTCAAATTGAATATTGTCAGCCTTTTGGTTGTTTAATAATTCAAATAAATTCTATCTGTGAACACTGTACATCATTAATCAGATCATGTGTTTTCATGGTTTTACTTGATTTATATCTTCATGTTAGGGCCATTCAGAATAATCAATGTTGACAAATAAATATTTTTTTGAAATTGTCTTGACCCACCCACCCCCAAATTCTGGTTTTTAAATATTGAATGGCTTCATAATATAATCTATACATTAAAGATCAAAGTATGCCTCAAATGAACCAGATATTTTAGATCAGAGGTCTCAACATCAGTAGTTTTCAATGGCCTTTCCTGGCTTAAACAAACCACTTTGTAGTTAAATCAGGAATGAAATTAACGATCTTGGCCAGCTGGGTACGTTTTAAATAAAAACTTAATTTCGATTTTCAGTTATTACTTTTAGCTCACCCACCCACGTATTCGGATTTTAATTGTTAATTTTTTTATTTTTAACATTGACTATTCTGATAACTTTAATCAAGGACTGTGTGGTGTGCTCGTAAAAATGCTGTACACAGCAAACTCAAATGTATTTTTTTTTGTACAAACAAACAAACAAACAAACAAACAACCACCCCAACACCCCAACAAACAAACAAACAAACAATTAAACAAACAAACAAACAAACAAACAAACAAATAAACAAACAACCCAACAAACAAACAAACAAACAAACACCATTGTATACGCAAGTATAGATAATAAAATACATGTAACAATAGGCCCTATACCCATTCAAAACGAGCGCCAGACTTTAAATGACATTCATCTTCCCACATTTGCAATAATGTTCATCAGAACAACAGTAATACCCATCCCAATTTGCGACTTCGCAATGCCAAAGGCAACCAATATGGAAATTTCCGTACAACTTTTCCTGCTGCTCTAGATTTCCAGGTCTATTTGGAGATTATCAGCCAGCACAATGACAAGGCACAGCGTCATTAGCTGCCTTTGCCTCCATACAGTGTACGTGTACATGTAGGTCAGTTGTTTACATGACCCATTCATGATCACAGAGCTCCTAATTAACCGGCCGAGTTCTGTTCCTGGGTTCAGAGTGTGGTGCTTTGAATACGTTTCAGGCTTACAGTATGATCCAAAGGTCAGTTGCCCAGAGGACTTGTTATTCAGTCCAATAACTTCTATTACCAAAGCCATGTACCAACATCAGGGTTCTCCCCAAGCTAGCAAATTGCGTGCCGATACTTGAAAGTTTCCAAGAGAAAAAAAATTATCTCACAAAATACATCAAGAGAAAAACCACATATTTATAATGCTCTACAATCCCGGCCAAAATGCTTGGGCCACCCATTTGCAACGTGACAATAAACACTTCCCCCGTGCAATAAACATTCCCTCCCTGTCCCCCTGTTGATGAGAGTGCAGACCGCGCAATATGAGAGTGCAGACCGCGCAATGAGAGCCAACATTGAAAGGGGGCACGGGGGCCGTGGTGCGGGGGACCAACGAGATATGGCCGATTGTCTGAAATTTTTCAGCGTGAAAAAAAAATAAAAACATTACAAAAGAAGGCTTAAAAAATACTATTAATATGCACAGACAGTTAATGTTCGTTGCTTGCAGAGTAGGGCGTTAAACAAACATACAAAACAGCAAGGGTGTTTTTGTTTGGGGCCACAACATTATGCCCAGGATTGTCTGAAATTTGTGAGCATGTACACAAAATAAATAATAAAAAATAGAAAAGATGACTTGAAAAAACTTCAAGATTGGGCACAAACAATGAGCATTCATTGTATACAGAGTAAGGCGATACAAAAAGAGAGAAAAAAAATTGCATTTAGTCCAGGCTTGGACTCGAACTTGGGGTGGTGAAGCCGACGATTCACCGTAGTAGATTAAAGAAGGAGATTCATTAATTTCTTTTCTATTTTGGTGTTGATGGTTAACCGTTTGTTTTTCTGCCAAATAACTGAATGAGGTGGTTGAAAAGAAAGTGAACAGGTTATGTGTTGTTTGTGTACCGTAATGCACTTTTGACGTTGAACAAAAACCGTTTTTCGGGAAGTTAGGAGCCAAAATGGCATGGTTAATCGTCATGGTGAACCGTCTTACATGCACGCTACATAGAACGTTTTGACATGTATGTTTTGCGCAGGCGCAAGACGGTCATGCCAGGAATCGTCATTGTAACGTCTCAGAGTGAAGAGGCAATAGAGTTTCTATCCGGACGGGCTAATTTTGGGAGCGACACCAGGGTTAATTTGTGTTATTTTATTACATTCATAGCCAACGTACCAAATTGACAGTATTAAAACCATGTACAGATTTCTCACCAAAAGACGCTCCTGGCGCTTAGACAGAAGTCTTTTTCGCCCACCTCTGCTACGGCGAGACCGGTCAACTTGCCCGTCACGTTTAAAAATGCTGCTATTTCTCTCTGTGATTTTCCGCTCCTCCGCAAAAGACGAATATATGCACGATTTTCGTTTAAAATTATACCACGAAACACCATGTTGAAAAATGCCTCTTGCTTTCTGTACTATCTATCAAATGCTTTGCTTCACTTTGATGAATTTTCTCTGCTCCACCAAAGATTGCAGTATATTTGTGTGCAGTGAACTCCACAAAATAAACTAAGCAAACTTTCAGACAATCCCGGCCAAAATGCTTGGGCCACCCATTTGCAACGTGACAATAAACACTTGCCCCGTGCAATAAACATTCCCTCCCCGTCCCCCCGTTCAATGTTGATGAGAGCGCAGACCGCGCAATGAGAGCCAACATTGAAAGGGGGCACGGGGGCCGTGGTGCGGGGACCCAATGAGATATGGCCGGGATTGTAGCTTGCCAAGATGAACACCACATAGAAAACATTCTGAAGACTCAGTTCATTCAATTCATTGAACATTCAATTCAGCGTGCTCCGACCAACCGACCAAATATGCACAAATTTTGGTCCAGAATGCCCTACGATTTTGAAGAAAAAAAATTTGGGAGAACACTGTACATATTTATCCTTGTAAATAGAAAGTGAACTACATGTACGTACATACATGTATACTGAAACTGTTGTACGTACGTACGTACGTACGTACGTACGTACGTACGTACGTACGTACGTACATGTATACTGAAACTGTTGTTCAGTGTAAAAACAAAATGTTACTTTCACTTCTTCCTCTCTGGTAATAGAAGTAAGAGTTCCGGACAGTCAGGAGTCTAGAATCACTGAGCTGTTTTCCCACAATTTCAAATCGCAAATGAGGTGTGAACGAGGTTCCAACAACTATTGGATTAGCATGCGTTATTGAATTGCCCTTTTCCATCTGATTCCAATTGGTTAGATACCACTTAAATGTGGACTATGTAAAGTCAACTTACAATTCTTAATCTGAGATGTGCACAGGATACACGGATAACCGGATTGCTAAAATCGTTGCTGAGTGGTGCAGTGCACCAGACTCAAGCTCTGGTGACAGAGTCATAAGGGGATGTGTTCGAATACTGGTCATGACACTTGTGCCCTTGGAGAAGACACTTATTAACTACATGTGTATTTGTTTATTTTCGCCAAGACGGTAAATGGGCTACATGTACCTGTGAGGGCAGAGATGGATCTTGTGATTGATTTAGCTTGGTGCGTTACATACTTAGCGGCGCAGGCTGTATACTCCCCAGGGAGCTGAGATGGTTTAAGGAATGAACTGGCCCAATGACCAGGGTAATAATGCCCAGGCACTATGAGCTGAAAATTGACAGATAATGGCACTATACCAATGTCCATTAAATTTTAATTACGCATGAAAATATTATCAAACTAAAGGTTTAATCCCAAACAGAAAAACGGGTTAGTGACCTGTTACTGATTAACCAAAATCAACTTTTTTAGCCGCACACGTTCTGTCCACGAAATCAGTTTCAACTAATTTTGGGTTGAACACAGAAAAATTGACTAGAGCAGGACTTGAACCTGCGACCTCCAGATTACTGTGCCAGCGCTCTACCAACTGAGCTAGTATTTTGCCTATGTTGGCGGTCTCCCTACTTTGTCAATATCTTTGTTTGGGGTGCCAATCGGTTTTAGTGTCAGACGTTAGATTTTAAATCAGCAAGACTTAAAAACAACACAATGCCTAATTATATTGTACAGGTCTGTAAACACCATAAAAGGAAGTGCACAATATTTCCCATCACTATAAATACACAGGTTGATTGATTGATAGATCTTATGATGACCACACAACCACAGTTAGTAAATCAAGATATCCCAACAACTCTAGAAATACAGCATTAGGGAATCAACATCGCCTCACACCTGTAGTGACTACAAACCATGTAGCATGATAAGTGTATACATCAATAATGTATGGAGGCTCTGATTGAAAATTACACATTTGAATGGATACATTTTGCTTCACTGTCAAACACCTCACCTTGAGACCCTCAAAACCATGGGGTTTGATCTTTCTGAAGCTGTGGACTATAGTACAGTTCAACCATTGTTCAGCAGCTGTGGTTTGGCTACCTTTGCATGGAATACAGAATCAACCTTCTGCCTAAACCCTAAATGTCAATAAGCAGTGAAACCCAATTCCACTGCCCTTTGTGCGTTCCCTAACACTTGTTGGATTCCACTACAATGTCACTTTTATTTATAGCTTCGTTTACAGTCTATCCCATATACATGTAAGTTGCTAGTAGGGGAACTTCAAAATATTGCACAATTCATCTTTTATAACAAACAACAACAGGGGGAATATCTGCATGTAGGCCATTCCTCGAAACGATTGAACCGTGAGGTTAACCCTTTCAGCCCCAAGTTCTTTTGACATAAACAACTGCTGGAGCCCACGTTCTTTGACCACTCAAGCGTGAAGCACACTTCCTGACACAACAGGAAGCTGGTGTTCAAAGTTTGACTTTACAAACTCTGTTATTACCTTGAAGATTTTATTTAAGAGCATAAGGGGTAATAAAAATTGTCTTACTTATTGAATTTCCTTTCATATAATTCAAAAATCATTGAAATCAGCCACAAAATGTCCAAGTTCTTGGTCTTTGCTTCCTCAGTGTGTTCTGAAAACCCAAACACTTTTTTGCACACAACCTTATGGCGCTCCATAGGTGTTTGGCATTTCGGATCTTTCTACTCTAATTTGAAGCGGTTGCAAAATAACAACCCTATCTTATTTTACCGTCATTGGAAAGATCCGATCTTTCTCTTTCCAATGATGGTAAGCTTGGGTATGGAGGGTGAACATGGACAAAACTACAGCTTTTTAACAAATGGCCTTTGTGCCCAGGCTTGAGTGCTTTGTTGTGTGTTGTCTTGGGCGACTATAGTCGCCTTTGGGGCTGAAGCAGGGTATAGTGCACAGTCGACTATAGTCGCCCTTGGGGCTGAAAGGGTTAAACTCAATTACTTTACCACTTCTGCATTTTGTGTCTCAGAATTTGGCTGTCCTTCCTCAATACACCGATACATAACTTGATCGCTTGTTCTGAATAAATAAAAAGAACTTTTGTTCCAGATGCATTCATCTTTGAGAGATTGAACGTAGTAGTGTTTTTCTTTCTTCTACTGCAGTTTTGCATTTTGTTTCCGGAAAAATATAACAAATGTTGCGACTTTAATATACCAACTCAGTTAGAGGAGAAACATGTATTTCTTGACGAATAAAAATTCAAATGAACATACATGTGCTACTCAAAAACAAATAGTTTCTTCCAAATTGGTGATCCCCTTTTGAAGGGGCACCAAGGCCAAGGCCAAGTACAGGGGCAACAGAGGCTTATAGCCTCCGAGGCCACCTTGTTATTCCAGGCCTGTTTTGGGGCTGCATGGTACCTTTAAGAATTGTAAGAAATAAATTATGCACGTAGAAGTAACTTCATACTCAGTTAAAAGTGACCTCAAATTTTGCAGGACAAAACCCAGAGGGCAACAAATGACCATCCACTGCATTTAAATACATGACATGTTTTTACACATCACAGCAGCAAAATATTGACAGGTAGAAAGTTTCCTCTAAAAATATGTCTCTTTTTGGGGTTTTAAAAATTTTGTGGGGGGGGGGGTGGGGTTGGAAAACCACCTGTAAAACAAGAAAAAAGAGCAGCTGCATAAATTCAATCTCTGAATGCCAAGATGATGCAAAGCCGACACAACGGCTGGAGCTGCAGCCTCCAATTCGCAGGAGAGTATGTGAATGGCAGCGCAATCCATATGGTAGGGAGAGAAATAGCGAAATCAGAGATGCTTCCATTGATTGCCAATGTTTAAATTCCCTGCTGCGATTCTCTTTCAGCAAGCCGGTAGATACAGCCGCATAAGTTGCAATATGGCAACATGTTACTTCGGAATTTAAGGGAAGTGTCAAAAATACATACCGGTATATCTTATAATGGAATAGTGAAAACATGAATTCAGCTTAATACATTTTTGACCAACCTTCCAACAAAACATGCTTTAAAAAATTTTTTTGGTTTCCTTTGGGTATCTTAGTTTTAATTTTTTTTTATACCCCCATGCAACTCTGTGGCTGTGACGTCACTATGACGTAATAATGCATTTAAAACAATTTTTTTAGATGTCAACAAAAAAATTCATCCACTGATATCATCTTCAAATTCGTTTTTATTTTGACTCCAAGATTGTTCACTTCAACTTCTGGTTTAAACCGGAAGGAAGAGTAAAATTGGTCACACTCTGTAACGAAGTTGTATACTAAGTCAAGCTATTTCCAATGATGCAAAGATTTTGAATTTCTCTGTTGTAGTTCAGGAGATGATTTTCAGCGTAATAAATTTAATTTAGTGTATTTGATATGTGATTATGTAATCATGACGTCAGAGCCTCGCAGTGCCATCTACATGTACATGTTAATATCTAGTAATGTCTTGAGTTAAACAAAATTGAGTATGAGTATGTCAGAAAAATAAGAAGAAAAGAAGAACAAATAGATACAAAAACCCAAAATAGAAGGTGGTCGGCCAGTGGCCCGAACTTATTTGTAAAAAACACAAACAGAGAGCAATAGATGATTGGCATTAAGTGGACAGGCCACCAACATAAGGCTAGCTCAGTTTTTGTACATCCTACTCATTTACTCAGGTACATTTATGTATTACATGCATATTTTTGTTCCTTTTATCATAAAAATCTATTATATCTTTTTTTATTACTTCTCAAAACCATAAGGACAGTCAGGGAAAGGACAGTCAGGAACTTAATTATCAATCCCCCTTTTCAAAAACGGACAAAGAAATTAAAAAAACACAGTCAGGTTATTTTTATAATAAAAAAATTCATTGAGAATATGCTCATTCTAACAAAATAAAACTCTCCATATCCAATTGTGAGCCATACACAGACATGTAGCCAATTCTGTGAGATATATATACATTCGGCATTTGTATATTCTTCCCAACTACATGCACATACGTACATGTGTAGAATTAAACAGTATCCTTTCAGCTACATGTTGGAACACACAATACACAATAAAATTGACCACCTCAGGCCATGAGGCACAAGCACAGTCTCCAAGTAATCAAATTTCTCTTCGTGGTTTACGCAGCTTCAGCCAAGGTTCAAGTAACAATCGTACCGTACATGCATTAATTACGTGACAAGCCGGTCATTGTTTAAAGATGTGATGCATTTTTTGTGGAGTAGTATTGAGAAATAAATCAAAAGTTTTTAGATTAGTAATTGGTAATCATTTAGAAAGGCAGTCATTTTCTAGTAAAATTGTGTTTGATTTAAATCTTATAATGAATTTTCCCTTGATATGCAAGGAACGAAAAATAAAGAAATAAGTATTTTACAACTTAAGCAAAAAAAAAGCACAAAATTAACAATCAACACTTTTTTTTATGGTTAGTTTTTAAATCTAAGCCATCATTTCTTTGGGAGAAAAATACAACAAAATATCAATCAATCCAATCCACCGGCTATTAATGAAATAGTTTTAACTACTTTTGTTGAGTACGAGAAAAAAAAGACAAAAAAAAAAAAAAGACTCTGAAGCGACACCGGCAAGCGATTAACAAAATAGGACATACAAAGCTCCAAAGGAAACTCACCTGGACGAAGCCAAAAAACACAAACACAAATTAATTCTGTCAACCTTCAAAAGATTCTTTCCGTATTGTCGATTCTCAGATAAAAGTGATAACCTTTTCCCCCTGTTTTTTTTTTCTTTCCCCATATATCGCCAACAGCAAAATGGTTATAGTCTTCAAATGTTGTATTGATAAAATATACATCCCCGGCAGGCACAGTGAAGATGTTTATCAATTCCAAGTGAAGAAAATGTCGCAGTGGCCACTGAGGGACAAAGCGATATATGTACGGGATACTCACCGGAGGGGCCGCTGATGCGCTTGTTACTCCGCCGCACTTTCCCTCGTCTGAACTTATTCCTCCTCTTCTTGGGTACGGGTTTATCGTCCTGCTGCTGCTGTAAGATCATGATGTTGAGCTCCCGGCCAAGAAGGTCGATCTCTCGCTCGGCTAGCTCCTGCTCCCGTTGCCGTAAGACCCGGGCATGAACCTGCTGCTCAATGGTCTGCCTCATCAGCTCCTCTTCTCGTGTTCTCAGCTCCTGTAGCAACAATTTTTTTCTTCACAATAATAAAACTTTTTACCAGTGATCTTCACTGCTCAACTGTGTGTGTGTGTGTCCCTGCAGCTATTGATAAACATTGGGGTGTTTTGTAGAAACAACATCTCTGCAATCTTGCTTAATAACTTAAAGCAACCAGTCAAGTACCATACTTCAACGTGAAAGGGGGTAGTGATAAACTTTCTTGCAATTCTACATCAACTTTCAAAGGTCTAAGAACGTGATGAACGTTACCAGTTATATTTTTTTGACAAGTTATAAACTAAACACTTTCATAATTAACTGGGGGCTTTGACAATAGGAACCCGGGTTTTATTAACCAAACTACATGAAGTCACCGAACTACATGACGTTTTGAAATGAGAAATGAGAAATGAGAATGGGGTATACACCAGTGTTTCTGGTCAATACCGAGCACTCTGGTTTCTATAGTGATTAAGTTCACTTTTTAGGCATCTTTGGATTTTCTTTGGGTACCTTTTCCTTGAGTCTGATCTCGTCAAACATTTCCTGAATCTCCTGCTTCCAGTCTTGTTGCATAGAGCGGAATGACTCGTGTGGTGTGTCAATAAATGGTGAGTCGGCAATATCCCTGAGGTGGTTGAGGATCTCTGAGAAACTCGGTCTTTGGTGGGGCTCTGGGTTCCAGCAATCTGAAAGAGAAAGTTGGAAAGAAAAAAAAATATTTACACTGTACTCTAAACACTTCAATTCAGACATTTACGACCTGTTTAAAAAAATATACAGAGATGCAATTCGTGCGCAACAAAGTCCAACTGAGGTGTTGTCAAATTACTAATTTGATTTTAATCAAAATGATACTTCATGAAATAAATCAAATCAACCTTTAAATAAGATAAGCTAGAAAACATCTTTAATTAAATTTGAAAGTATTGAAGTTTAATGAGGCTCTTTGGGTCATTTTTGACATATTTTTTTACTAAACTACCACCTTAAGCAGAATAAATAAAAGCATTATGTTTTTAGCCAATTTTAGATCCAAACACCATAGATCTGATTCAAAAAATGCTGGACTATGAGCTGTTTATGATCCTTAACTCCCATAATGATTCATTAGGATCACTCCTCACTCTAACAAAATCCAACACCATTCAATAACTCAACACCCAAACTGTCGGACTCTGATTATGGTGGTTTGCCCAATCCCATGTAAAGCAATCAGTTTACTAGTGCAGTCCTCAGTCCAACCAAGGAGGTAGAACAACCTCCATGGTCCAACACAATTGAATAACTCAACACCCAAACTGTTGGACTCTGATTATGGTGGTTTGCCCAATCCAGTCCTACGTAAAGCAATCAGTTTACTAGTGCAGTCCTCAGCCCAACACATTTCAGCAGCCCAAAACCCAAACTGTTGGACTCTGATTATGGTGGTACATGTACGCCTGATCCCGCGTAAAGCATAATCAGTTCACTATTGCAGTCCTCAGTCTAGCAGAACCAAACAAGACATGCAGTTGGAATATGATGGGTTGGGAATGGATAGGGTTAAAAATAACACCAACTCAGATGGTTTTTAAAATGGAACGAAAACCACCAGTTATGAACACATGTTTATTGGGGGTGCCCTTTAGTTCCTTTTAGTCTTTAGCACCAAGCATACACAGCACATGATGGGCAGGTGCGTAAGGGCTGAACGTGTCACAAACAAGAGACGACGACTAACTGGAGTGAGCATAATCTTGTCAAAGGGCACATCTCTATGGTGGCTCCCTCACACAGTGCCTGGCTTAGCGGCAACTTCGTCCGGGAAACACGTACGCCGATTTGCCTCCATCGAGGTCAACTCAGGATCTTCTCGCGTCTGATCAATCAAGGAGCACACCTAGACACTGCCGGCAACGGCAAGTTGTTTTTTCTGAATGATTATTCCCGGAAGGATATTTGTCAAAGGGTTGTTCAAGTGTGGCATAAACGGATCCATGATGAATAAATGTAATACATTCAGAGGAGTCTTGCTTTTAGGAGTGTTAGTGCTTGCCAAGGAACCTAATTATGTTTAAACATGGGTAGTGTAACACATGTTAGTCTTCTTGAAGATAACACACAAGACAATTTTATAATAGGTCTAGCTTAGTCATGTCCAAACCTAGTTTTCTACACCATTACACATAGCATGTGTTAACCACTAAAATAGCCAAATTTCCATACTGTATTGATCACCATGCCACAGTTTGAGTCGTGAGTAATAACTGATGGGGCCACACTAGTCCCAGGACTGCAAGTTATATTTGCTCAAACTAAATGTGGACACTTTCTCAGATCAATCATGTTCGTTGCCATTTACATCCAGAACTATGCAACAAAAATTCTGCCTCGTTGATCGAGTTACATAAAGTTACTGAATGTTCATGTAGATATATTCAACATTAAACTCATTTGACTTTAACTGTCTGTTACAAATTAAACTGCATTATGGTTTGTTATTATCTACAAACAAACTTGAATCTTTGAGTTGAATGCTTGTATGTGGATTACAGGAATATAAAGTGCGTCTGCGTCCCATTTCCAACTTGGCCTTTGGCCTCATTGGATTTGGGTTCTACTCACGCTTGTGTGATAACTAGTACAAAATCCTAAGAGAAAACGTACAAGTAAGCGTGCAATTTACCACATTTTTGACAGCATGAATAGGCAACATTACAATAGCTTTTAACAGCTAAATTCCTTACATCACAATTGCATCTTATTTTGACTGCTTGTTTGTTGTTTTCTGGTATCAATGGCCAAATAAATAATCATAATAAGAATAACAATAGAAAAGCCTATTAATTTTTTCTTGTTTTGCATCACGTAAATTTGGTTCGCTCGCGCCCTCATGCAGTAAAAAATACTGCGAATTGTCTGAAACATAATCCAGTCTGTTTTCCCTTAGTTCATTTACCTCTCCAATGTCTCAACAACCTTTCCATTTCATAATAGAGCCTCCAAGCAGAGAATACATCATGGAAGCCAGTCATAAACAATAGTACATATTCATATCATATATTCTTGACTGAGCAGCTTTCATAAAATTTGCCCCTGGCGCCTGGTCTACTGGCAAAACAATGCAATGTTGTCTTTAATACCCGCCTATACATAGCAGAAAAAAGTCACCTAATATGATGACATTAATATCGGAATGGGTGAAACAATGCCGGCCTGTTCGAAAAAAAAGGATCATATTCCACAGGTCTGTGAACTCTGCTGGAAAATTATCTGTTTCACATTTTCCTGTTGGTTCATTCAGGCTGACCAGTGTTCATTAGACGAAATGGAGTCCCATCCACCTACAGCACAGGGTGTCTTATATCATCAACTCATTCATTGGCTTTAAATGGCATACATTATTTACATGGAATTGACTGGCATCTAAGTATCTGAGTTATGAGCTGCACTGAGGGTCAACCTTGTGGGAAGGAGCACCACCAGTACGAAGGTGCTAAAACGAAAGGCTAATCCAGGGTTTAGATGATGGCGGGTCACGCTTACACAAATTTGAGGTTGATTTTTTTTGACAACCACCTCCTGCGAGGACTATTTTCACATCTTGCAGCGATGTCAAGTGCATGTAAATGGCCGATCGGATTACATAGCATCATTTTGAATTGGAACAGGTGGTTAACACCCTAGGCAACGTCCACAATTCAATTGGATGGAAATGTTTGGATGAAAAGTATTTCAGGGGAAAGCTGGAGCGACACTCGGTTAATAGAACATTTGGTTTGAATCTGTTCCACTCCCACAACACTTCCACTATATTGGATTTCGGAAAGTACAAAATAGGTTATCAGGGTAGTTCATAATAAATAAAAATAAAAACCTGCATGTTGAAATTTGTTTATTTGAAATTAATACTCTGTTCACACCACATATGGATTCATGCAATGATACATACAATTACACTTTAACAGTGAGAGTAAACGACTGACTTTAAATCTGGTCTCATTTAACAATTCTCCACAGCCACAGGGACAGAGGGTTCCACTGCACAAGAATCAACATCACTCCGACGTAATTAAAAACGAAAGAAATGAAAAGGCCACAAGCGTACGTTGATGATGGGAGGTGCTTTTGAGACCCGATTGAAACTTACCTTCTAGTATTCTGACAAAAGGTTCTGGACACGTGGAAGGAATGGGTAGAGTTAATTTTTGTACAGCAACACCGTAGGCTACCGCCAGGCCATCTATGCCTTTGTAGGGTACCTCCCCAGTCAGCAATTCCCACAGTAATACTCCATAACTGCAAATGGAACAGTAACATTTCCAATAACTGTCACAATACAAGGGTTTCATATATTGACAATGGGTTTAGAACCTTAAAGGTACAACGATTTGATAAAAATGTTATTAAGTACATGCATGTCTCATCAGAAAATACTTCAAAACTCAAATAAATGTACATATTTGATTACTTTAAAGGTAATAAACTACAAAAGAAACTGTCGTGTAAAGTTTAAATAATTTAGAGTTGAACTAAGACAAATTGACAAGCAGGATTTGAACTAACGACCTACAGATGAAGAGCTAGATAGCTCAGTCGGTAGAGCGCCGGCTTGTTAATCCAAAGGTCATTGGTTCAAATCCCGCTCTAGTCAATTTTTCTTTGTTCAACCCTAAAATACTTTAATTTAAAGGGACACATTACATGTACCTTCGGATTCGGAACTTAGGGCTATAAAAGCAGTTGTTATGAAATAAATATGGTTGGAAAGATGTTCAAGTGGAATATAATGACTTGCACAAATATCCCTTGAAATTGTGTGGTTTTCTTTTTACTTCGTGAACTAACATGGTCTGTAATTTTGTGAAGTAAAAATTTGGATCTACAAAATGGCGATAAGTTCACAAAGTAAAAGGAAAACCACACAATTTTGAGGGATATTTGTGTGAATCATTACATTCCACGCTTAAAACATCTGTCCAACCACATTCATTTCAAGCTTTAGTTAAACAAAAGCTTTTTTAATCCCAAAGAGCTGCCCAAAGGAATTGTGTTCCATTAATACTATGTACAACAATTACTAATTATACAAATAGTTATACACATAAAACAAATAAAGTGTAGTACTAAGTAAACTAACTTTGCTACATATAATGTCAGCACATATAAAAGTACAAGCATGTAACATCCTTCAAATAATGTTGCTAGAAATTTATGAAAGAGGGGCCCAAGGTCAAATTCAGTTTTGTGATGCACTTATTTTCCCAATAGAAAGAGAGCTCATGAAACAGCAACCTCAAGATTCAACACTGGCCAACAGTGCTCCTAAGCCATATCTTGATGGTTTCCCAACAATGTAGCTTGGAATAGTTGGAGGTTATCTATTTTGATACAAATCAATACACTGATCCATTAAGCCCCGCCCATTTCTTATTGACCAATCACAGTCGCGAAATCTGATCACCAGTTGAGCCGTTTGGTGATCTTTGCTCTAATGGTGATCAGGTTTCGTGGCTGTGATTGGTCAACTCGTAAGGAGGCGGGGCTTAATGGATCGGTCTATTATTTAGTGGTTGTAGCCATTCCTCTTCTGGACATTTCACTGAACTTGGATCTTAATAAACAAACAAACAAACAAACAAACAAACAAACAAACAAAACAAATTCCACCAAAAAAAATATTGATCACACTCCTTTTTTTTATTATATAGAAACATGAGGTCAGTGACATCAAACGACACAGCCATACATGTACCTAAAAACACTTGAAGATTCCATCTCTTTCAACAGTAGAAAAAACAAAAAAGTACTTCGTGAAACCAGTCAAAGTACTAAAAAACCTTCCTCACCTCCAGACATCGCTGCCTTTTGAGAAGAGGGAAGACTTGATGACTTCGGGAGCCATCCAGGCATACGTCCCGGCAGCGCTCATTCTTGTCGTGCGGTACATTTCTCTGGCAAGGCCAAAGTCTGTTATCTTTAGCGTCCTCCCGTAGAAATCGTTGTCTCCTATCTTCTCGTTGATGAGAACTGTGATTGAAAAAGACACGAAGTAGAAAGTTACTCTTTTTCTGTCTGTATTAAGTCTGAAACCCAAAGATTTGATTTTCCGTAAGCAAAACAGTCCGATTTAGGTCGGAGAAATATCATGCCTGAATCATACAGCAAGATTGGAATGAAACGGAGTAGTAACTTAAACGTAATTTTGGCATCAACAAAATGGACAGAACCAAAATAACAAGTTGTGAAACAAATCAAAAGATTTTAAGGAACAATCATACAGAATACATCAAAAGCTTCAACATGTAAATTGTAAGCAAAACTAGCAAAGCTCTAATGAGCATATTTTACATGTATACCAAAAAAGAAAATAAGTAAGGCCGTGTCTGAATTACTGGCTTTGGCAGTGGCTATGGCCGGACTGCCTAAAACTCCTATTCTTCAACGTTTTCATTGCAGCCAACAACCACACCCACAACCAAAGCCACTTGATTCGGAGGCGGCCTTATGCTTCGATTTTACACGTATGCTTAATAACCTTTTTTGCACAAAAATAGTTTGCACAAATTATGTACATAATGTATGTTATGGCATTGATTTTAAAGAAAATATATTTAACTTCTGTGATCAAACATGGTTATTACATGTTCTTGCCCTTCAGTGTATTTACCTGATTTACAATAATTTTTAGGAATGATATGTTTGTAAAATTAGGGTCTTTGAGGTAACCGGAAACTGAATGTGTTTATTTTTTTGCCTAATGATGACCCAAATTTCATCATCACGTACATTGCCCTGGGTCTGGTTGGTACTTGTGGAATTTTTTACATATCCAAAAAGGTCCCCCTTTGAATTTCTAAATAAAAAAATACCCTTTTCAAAGAGATTTCTTGCGACAACTCTGATACTGCGATTGAGTAAGCCTACAATGTTTGAGGCTACGCCCATTACACGAGGGACTTTTTTGTAATTACCTCACCCCAAAGCTATTTCAACCGACATGGACATGATAGCAGAATCGGCTACAAACAAGACACAAAATATCATGCCACGAAGTCCACCAGATAGAATTCCACCACTGTATTGTTGATGTTGGACAAAAGAGTCAAGAAATCATGAATGAAAGTAAACCAACATGTGGCATGAGTCACGGTTATATTTGGAAAAAACAGGGGATCGCCCTCTAGGAAGCTTGGATGATGTCATCATTGCTTGTTATGTGTTATGTATACTCATCAATGGGCTACACAAATTGTATACAAGTGTACACTCTACACGCTGTATACATTGTAAATGTAATGACCTAAACTTTTACATGCAATACTCCGGAGGATTTTAAAAACAGGTTTGAGACCGCACTCACAATGGATACATGTACGTGTACCTAAGCAATAAGTGTCGAAAGTAACCTATATTTGTAATCTTATGTACAACTTACATTGTAACAGACTTTCATTTCTAGAAATCCAATGGGCTCATTTAATCATACTCCTGGGATTACACTGTACATGTACAATGTACTCAGGAGCTCAATTCAAGCTCTTCAGATCACTGTTCTAGGATGTAGCAGCATTTAGTGGTTTACCATTAGGCATGAAGGTGCTGTCAACCACCAGGAAAAAACTGGGGCAAACCCCTTACTCCTAAAGAGAAACTCAAGGTCATTCAATTTTGTGCTATTCTCATTTTACAATAGATAGAGTCCTCATTTGAAAAAAATGTGTAAGTCTCCAACCTCACGTTAAAATGTACATTACATGTACTTAGCCCAATAGGCCCCTTGTGTTGGCCACCATTGCCGATGAAACATCCACGCGTGAATGGCTATCATTGGCTCAGAGTCGTGCGTAGCGCGTGGACTTTTCTATCGCTTGTCACCAAAGATGGCGTTCAATGACGTCATGTGCAATCCAACTATAAGAGTTAGTGTAGCAAAGCCAATGACACTGTGAGGGTGTCTGTTTCATGAAGACTTACCGTATTTTCTTGCGGACAAGGCGCGCGGCGGACAAGACGCAGGACCCTAAAATGACCCAAAAAAATTTCAAACGTCAGCAGAAAAGGCGCACCGCCGCATAGGACGCATGTTTAACAGCACACAGAAGAACACCAGGCACCACCCGGTGTCGGTACATTGACACAAAGACGTCATTTTGTTGCCTTTTGGAGCGTTCACAATATTCGAAGCATGAATGAAACCGTAACCACATGGGCGTGTAGAGCCATGCAGAAAAGACCAACGTAAATTGATACCGACCTTCGTCCATCCATTCAGCCAACGCTGTGCATTGTTAATAATATGAAGTCCGGCCCAATCAGCGGCCAGAAACAGGCCCTCCTAGCCTGAACATCCGACGTCCCACAATGAGGATCCTTGCTGATAAAGACAGGTTACCAGTCTAAGTCCCTCCGAGCCAGTAGATGTTGCGCCCTCTACCGGTGACTAATACCAAAACTAGCGTCGCCTTTATATATACCTTACGCAAATAATCCCCACACCCGGGAGGACGTAACAAAATGTTTCATTATATATATTTGTTTAAGTTTGTGTAATGTGTTTCTTCGAGGACTTTGACGGGTTTCCCGACGTCTGAACAAGATCAAGATCAAGAAAAACCAACAATCAAGATCAAGAAAAACCAACCGGCTCTTTTCAGAGCCACCACATCATCAAAAAAGAGATTGATATCATGTTGTCGTAATGTCTGAATAAAGTAACAAATAAAAAGGTCAAAAAAGGTTCCCCAAATCATGAAAGAGTCCCAACAAGTCCAGAAATATAAAGTATTATTACAACAAAACTCCTTTTACCATAAAATACAAATCCTATCCTTCTATTATAATAAGATAATGCTACGTTCCCATAATACTTTTTAAAGCAAACGTCTAAAAAGAGGCAATAAAAAAAAGAATATTTGAACGTTTAATGAAACAAACGAAAGTGCAATTCGTATAGGTAGGCCAACAAACATTGGTACTTAATTATCCCATCCTTAAATAGTACGCAAGCCTAAAGCACACTTCGGAGATATTCTGTACAATAAAAACCCTCAAAGTTCACCACACAATAGAGGTTGGGTGAATGCCGTTTGTACAACAGCATTGACAGTAAATCTGATTGCGGCATTTTCGGAACGAATACGCGGCCACACAGAAAAACGTTTGTACGACGCCGACGTCTGTTGGACCGAAAGCACCAACGCATTGCGGCATTGTTGGAATGAAAGCACGGTCATGGGGGATGAACACGTTGCGGCATTGTTGGAATGAAAGCACGGTCATGGGGGATGAACACGTTGCGGCATTGTTGGAATGAAAGGACAGTCTGGGGGATTGCGGCATTGTTGGAACGAAAATACGGTCTCAGTGTCTGGATAGTTGAGCCTTGTTTGACGGCATTATTGAGTAAGGATTCTTCACACAAAGACCGTTGATTTGAACTGGACAAAATAAAGGTATTATTTTACGCAGTGATCATCCAAAAAAAATCAATCGTCAGCAGACAAGGCGCATCGAAAGATAAGACGCACCGATATTTTTGGGGTCTAAAAAGTCAGATAAGACGCGTCTTGTCCGCAAGAAAATACGGTACACAATGGTTGTTACATGTACATAAGAACTGTACATGATTGTTACATTTTTTCACGTTAAACAATGTGTGCCTGTATGTAAAAAAATATATAATAATAATAATAAAAAATAGATACATGTATTAAAATAAAAAACAAAAAAAGATTATGGTTGGTTTACAAAGCATGACACACAAATATACATCTAATGTACAATGATCATTGACTGATCATTTTCTACCTGATGTAGTACCTGTACATGTACATGTACCAGCGTTTTGATACATTGACATACAGTATGTTCTTGTGAATACAAACATACAACACATGGTGGGGGAATGGTCCATAAATTATTACTGTCGGCTGATGATTGGACATAAATTGTTTGTGAAGTAAACTGCTGATATACACATAATAAAAAAAAAAATTGTTTAATGATTTGAAACTGTTTTAATTGTTGTGTGGGAAATTTTACTGAAATTTTACTGCAAAAAGTTAAGGTCCCCATCATCTCTCTAATGATACTCTTTTGTGCCTCTACTACAGTAATGGCGACATCTTGACCTACATCAGCAAGGAAGGCCCAAGGCAAGATACTAATTAATGAGCATGGTCACCATTTTCAACAAGATCAAACTAATGGGGTGCCAACAAATTCAGCCTGGAAACAGATTGTGATGTTTCACCTTGTTTCAAAGTCTCTTAAACATTCACTTGTATACGTTGGCAAAAAAGGAATTTGAATCAGAATATTTGGATTATCATTTTACATGGGTGAGCTCTCTTTGTGTATGAATACTTGTTTGTATATTTTGATTTAATAACAGAATATAGGATTCTGATCAGTGTTGCACCATTGTAGCTAGAGACAGTGCTGGCCACAAAATTGGTAGTTCTAGTCAAATATGTGCACAATGCACGCAACACATTCCATCCTCCTTTTTATTTCGTCCAGTGACGTGAACAAACAAAAAAGTTATCCGTGTAACATTTCCAATTACATGTAATTAGCTTATTAGAATAAATAAATACATATGATTACCTTACAATCATTATAAAAGTATCACTGCAATCATGCAAGTCATTTAAAATGTTTCTCACATGTGCAAATGACAGTCTGATTTCAATGAACACAACTGCTGAGTGGAAACTTTTGGTGTAGCATTTATAATGTTTACCAGCTGCAATTACCGAGTACGAATACAAATGTAGTGTAAACTAGACTTAAATTTTTGTTACACAACAAAAACAAGGTGTTCGGCATGACGTTCAAATATGGGATGTTACTCATTGTCAGCTTGAATACATCAATTTGGTTTTAAGCTTGACCAAGCAATTGTAATACTGAGTATACAAATCTGGTAAAACTGCAACTTTAAGTCGAAGTCATGTTACAATTGATGACGTCTTTTATCAGGAAAACAAGCGTTAAATGTAATATATCGCGGCTTGAGCTCAATCTTGCAATTTACTATAGGAGCACAAAAATAATGCTCCAGTACATAATATAATTAAATTGGGCCCCACGAGTGCAAAACACAACATTGCAAATTTATTGTAAATTTGCAACGTGGTTGTAGATCGTTGTTACGTTATACGCATGTTTTCTGCTAGTATTAATAAGCACACGACAATTCCTTTTGTCACCTTAGTGACGAAATGCCTTATATTCAGCGTACCCTGTCACCGATTAACGTTTTACAGCAAATCAAAGCAAATTGACCACGTCATTGACCACCATCATTGATGAAAAACAATGGAAAAGTGCACGCGTGTACGCGCTACGCACGACTCAAAGTGTGTCTTTGTTGGCCAACAAAAATGCTCACATTGGTGTTTGCGTAGACTAAAACGAGCCGATCTGTCACAGAGCAAGCCAATAATGCCACAAAGCGTGGTAAAAGCATGACCATAATTTGATATAGCACCACCAGCTTTAGCAAAAGTTTTAAAAAGCACACGATCGAAAGCATAGCATTTGATTGTTAACGAGGTTTGCATGGACGGCTGTTTTAGAGACTAACAAAGCGTATTGTCAAAAGCAGGTTGCGCGAACCTTGAACAGAGACTAGACCACAAGCATGTTTGATGGACTTTGAACCTTGCGGATGATTTGCTCAACGTATACACACACACTACGTGATAACAAAACAGTAAACTGGTTTAGTTCGCGTAGTGTGTGTGTAGCCCGTGGTTTGACAGCGGGTCAATAAATACCCGTAATAATTGGTCAATATTTCAAATATTTGTATAAAAAAAAGGAATGACGTCATCATGTTCTTTCTTTAGATTTACATAGTCAATATCACTGTCTTTCAACATGCCAAGTTTCAACTCAGTCGATCTTGTGGTTTTGTAAATACACGGCTTCAAAAAGTAAACCTTTAAGGCAATACCACGTGACACACGATGACGTCATCAATCTAAAACTTCACACATATGTTGTCTGCATGAAGGTCATTATGTATACCAATTTCGAAACGATTATCTGAAACTTCGCCACAGACATCTAGGAAAAGTGCATTTTTAATTGTTTTCAACCTGCCGCTAGAGGGCGCTCTTGACTTTTATGACGTCATTTGTCTTATTTTGTTAAACCAGACTCTTGCTCGACTATAACACCGTTAAAAAAAACTTCAAAAAGTGTGCCACTTTTAAATTACAAGGCACTTCCTGTTTCTTCCTGTTACGACCGGAAGTAGAGGTCATGTGAGGTCATGCACACGACAAAAAATAAAGACCTATATGACCTAAGTATGATCCCGCATAAAACAACCGCCGGTCTCTTAAGTGTGATTTGTTACAGATTTTCAAAGATTAATTTATTTTTTTCTAAAAACCTTGTAAATTGACACCTGATGACGTCATCATGACGTAAATGAAACGGTTTCGTCTCCTAATGGTTATCTAACTATGGTAGAAATTTCAAAATTATACGAGCTTGGGAAGTGTGCTTTTGTTAGCGGACAATCGCGGGGGATAAGAAGAAGAATAAGAAGTATTAAAAAGTAAGAAAAAAAACCGGAACAAAAACAAGAGGTGTTACGGGCTGTGTGCCCGAACACCTAAAAATGTAGTAAGTGCTGTACATTATGTACACACTGCATCGACAGTTAGATAAATGTTTTACCAAGTTTGGTTGAGTAAAAAGCAAATGAAAAAGAATAATTTTGCAATTATTCAATTAAACACACAGTCGGAGCTCTTCATTTTTCTTTCGTGCTGGTCAACAATGGCCGAGTGGTGGTCGGTGATTAATCACGTATTGAACTATATGTAACACTGATGTTACATCATAAGGTTAGTGTTGAGAGGTACCAACAACAGAGTTCGAACTAGAATCTTGTCACCAGGTATGCTCGGTATTCTAGTAGTTTTAAGACTTCTGCTCTGCAGTATCAGGGTTGTGGGCTCGAATCCCACCAAGTAGTCCACAGGAATCAGAAAACACTGTTAGTAAGAAGTGCTATCAGTATCACACATCAGATAAAACCAAAGTCAGGTAATTATTCACTTTAATTCACCATAGAGAAACGACCTTGTCCTTTCTCTATGTTCATAGTAAGTAGTAAGTGATTTCAGTCACAACATCATGTGGTTTTTGCTTAATAGTAATAAAAACAAGTGAGGAATAACACTTGCTGTGCACACAGCCTGGGTCTTGTTGTGAGCCACACTCTCTTACAACAAACATGACAAAGCAACCCATCAGGGTTTCGCTTTTAATGTCAATTATACAGGAGATTGACTGAGCTGGGTGATTTTTCAAAGTGAAAAGCTTCATTGTACACATTTACCTGTCATAAGTATATTGTGTTGTAAACGTGCATTTGAGTAACAACGGTTCAATGTGAATGTGCATGTTCATCACTGTCTTTGTGCATTTATTTCAATCCCCTGGTACCACTATCAGTACCAGTACTAATTATTTGCATTTAAAATTGAAGAAATACACGTACAGTATGATGTACATGTACTGTCATGTAGTAAGCTCCCCATGATAAAAGCACCATAAATTAAAGGCACGTCTACAATTTTAAACAAATATAGAAAGCCTTTGTTTTAAATTTGTTGATGATACTCATTCACCCAAGTAATTATGGGTTTGAATTCAATGGTTCTTGCGAACTCGATCATTCATGAGCCATTTATTGTGTAAGCCTTTAGGTTTCCAACATAGCGCATAATGCAGGAGGCTCTATGTGCAACACAAAACATAAAACACTGTAAGCAAGTTAAAAATAAAATAATAAAACATTGATCAGTGACATCGAACATGTTCTATGATGTGCAGCATGACTTGTCATTTTGAAGTCTTGTAAGTTTTGAAGTCTTTTCACATGAATTTGTATACAGTTATAAAGACAGTTTTATTGTCTTATTGACTAATTCAAATCTGAAAGCAAAATACTAAATAGATATTACTGAATAGTGAATGACATTGAATACAAATGTATCATCTGCATCTGAAATTGATTTTTTAAAATATATATTTGGTATTTGTTCACTCCATTTTAACTTACAATGTATATTATGCAGTATAAGTAGTGAAATACAAATTATACATGTATGTATGTTGTTTCTCAAAAACAAGAACCCCAACATTATACACAATTTTACACCAAGTTTACATAACACAAAACAAGTAAAGCAAATTGTTTTTTCATCATTGTTATTATTTTATATTATTTATTTGGCCACTAATACAAGAAAACAACTTGTATTTGAACAGGCACTCAAAATACGACAAAAACTGTACTTTAATTATGATGGAAGGAAATTTGCTGTGGAAAGTGCCCTCAAACTGAACTTGTATGCTCAAAAATACGGTCCATTTGCTAAGCTTTTTTTGATGTGACATACTGTACAGACCATTCAACCTTTGTTTACAAAAAGAGAAACTTAGTACTAATAATAATAACAACAAAGTCTTATAGTGCACATATATCCACCAAAGATGCTCAAGGCGCTGTAACAAAGGAAGCGAAAAAACAAAAAAGGGGAAGGGACCAACAGAAAACTCAGTTAGGAGGAACTAAATGCTTTCGACATGAGGTGAGTTTTGAGAGACTAGTACATTCTAGAGCCTTTCTGGCAGGTAAGTTACTGCACTGGTCATATGAGACATTTTACATGTTGTGTCAAAACGTCAGCATAAATTAAGTAAAGAACCATGTACATGTATGCAAGTGTCAGAGCATGATCTTTAAGGAGTGCGAGAGCAATTCACTCTCCATAACACTCATTAAACTTGTCTGAGAAGTGTAAAAATTGCACTCTCTAAAATCTGAAATTGGGAGAAAAGGAATTTTATTCACAGAGCAAGAAATGAATGTGGCAAGCGGCATTCATTTGCTTTTATCTTTGATTTTGAATAAAAATAACAATCGCCCAAGATCAAACCCTGCAAATTTGCAATGCGCAAATGAATCACAAGATGTATATTATGAACAGTCAGATTTGACAAAAATCATAATTTGAATTTAACTTTTTAAGACTACGTTTGAAGTGTGTTATAAGAACCTCTCCTATAATTTACAAGGCTCTCCACATATTTCTTACAATGAAGGACTGAAGTATCTTTCTGAAGGCAGATGTAAATGTACCATCTTGTTTTAAAAACATACGCACAGAATTTTTTGTGCAAACAAAACATGTAGGTCTATTTACTTGGCATTGATGTGCATTATACAACTGACACCTTGCAGTGGTACACAACATCACCTGACAGCGAGGGCAAAAGATTCACAGCTTCTTGTTTGGCTTACATGCATACATATCAAGGTTAATAATAGAGTGAAGTGAAAAGAAGTAATTCCTCCTGCCAACCTCTTAAAAAACCACAGTCTTCACATGTACCAATGATTTTCTGGGGAGCAGATCCCCTCCATGTGTGCATGATCATGTAATATGTATGGGCTCCTTCCTCCATGGGCTACAGCCACATACAGAGAACATTGCAATGTGTTTATGAACTGCAAATTGAAACTGCCGTGTCATGAATAATGCATACACACAGCAGTCAGATCCAATTTGCCTCAAGTACACCCTGCATTGCTATACATACATTTGTTCATCTCTCCCAATGGTTCACCCTTAGGTCAAGGCTGTAAATAGCTCTGACTGACAGGGCCTTTTCCCCATCTTTCTCTAAGCTCCTGCCTTTCTGTTGTTGTTGTTGTTGTTGTTGTTGTTTTGAGGCACTGGAAAGAAAGCCATCAATTAAAGGCTGATGCCAGTGTGTTGTTTTCTTTCCACTGAGAGTTGTGTATGCAACTTCTCAAAACAAATCTGTTGGATTTTCAAGGAAGAATTGCATGAACATTGTAATGTACTACTTGTATTCCATTGGCATTATTCATTGCTCAACGCGTAATTATTCCCATGATTGCAGGTGTGCATACATGTAGTGTCTATAACATCAGGGCTCGAATTTTAGACTGGACCCGAGGCCAGTGATTTTAACTCATGACCGAACAAGTCCAGCGGTCCTGTGTTTTTCAACTCAACAACAATACCTCACTGTGTGTAATATCTTGAACAGAGACAAATTAAATGTTGACTTCGAGTCTGATAAATACCTTTCAATTCTATTGAGTGATGAATACTTTTTACTCATAAAGACAAATGAGGTAAATCTTCTCTTACATGAGTGCTTGTTCAAATGAAAACAGTTAAATGCTCATTTTGATTCTTGTCTTATAAAACTTTCTTATTCATCCAAAGGTAGGGAAACCTTTCAGTGAAACGCTTTTTTCCCCAAAGGTGCCCTGCAAGAATTCAACATTTCTAGAATATAAAGAATATAAAATTACAAAAACAAACAAACAATAAACAAACAATAAACAAACAAACAACAAACAAACAAACTTACACCTGTACATGTAAACAAAATGAGACAAACATTTTAAATATTTTGTTAGTCTAAGCAAGCTCTACATGTGTAGGTGGGCCAAATGGCAAGCATTTTCTGACCCTGTTAGCCAAACAATACATGCTTTGTACATATCAATATTCAAGTTCAACACTCTTGTTTTCCAGTGACCCATGGACCCTGAATGCCATTTCAGAAGCCCAAAAGAGCTGAACAACAATAAACCACAACCTCTCTCCCAGCTGTTCATTCATCTTCATGCAGTAAGTTCATACAACAATACACTATCAGAGCTCTCTCTCTGTCGAGCAGAATGAGACAAAACAAGTGAAATTTGAATAGACAGAGTGGGCCTTGTTGTCAATGTGTAGTGCCAGATTAAAAACTTGTTCTCTGGTCCCTCCCCTACATACATGTAGTTATAACATGGTTATAATGTATCCATACATAGTGAGAATTGATATTTTGGAGGGGAAACAATGAAATGACAGTATTAAAGGCAAAGTATACCTTTGGTTTTGGGAAACGTTTGATTGTTTTAATCCTATATACAATAAAACTAACCTGTGAACGTTTCATTTCAAAAGGTGGTCACGTTTTTGAGATATCGCCGAAAAAACCGGAGCGAATATGCCCACGCAGGAAGAACAATCCTTAATAGGAATACACAATCTCAGAAGTGTATCTGACAGTGAACGATTCTCAGATTCAAATTTGGGGGCATAGAAACTGATATCTTTTTAAACTTAACCACATTACTTCCAAGTTAAATGTTTCTCAAAATGCTTTATACTTTGGAAAGCTGCTGTACTTCTAAACCAGGTAAATTTTTATTGCCAATAATTTTAAGAGTGATTACCAATCCGATCGTACCTTTTTAAGCTAGTCTCCATCTTGTAGTCTAATAATAGATGGTCTAATATATCAACCACGATAAAATAAGATTTGAATCCGGACTGAGTCATTTGTGAGTTTGACATTCTTCAAAACTAAGGTAATGGGCAGCGAGCTAAAAATCGTAGATTTATTACTGTAGTGAGTAAGACTCACGTAAAATCTTTAGAAACCAACGATCTCCATACTAAAAGACAGCGTCACATTTCCCCTTCCTGTCAGTAAAAAAATCACATAATCTTTTTGGGCAAATCTGTAGAATGCGCTCAACACACTGATTTTTGTTTCCCTGGTGTGGTCAATGCAACATGTCATGCACAGAACTTGTACGCATGTGCCCGCTGTGTATTGATTTGAATCATGGAGGTAGAATGGAGGCCTTTACCGCCATGAGAAAAATCCTTACAATGATTAGCGTGACTGGAAGCTATTGCGAGATCAAATGTGGGTAATTTTCGCTCATAGAATAATCGGTTACTTGGCCGGGTGGATCATAGTCTTGATTGGCGATGCTGGTTTTTGAATTAATCGTCGGTAGAGGGCGCAACTTCAACTGACTCAGAGGGACTGGGCAACTCTACGAATCTGGATCAAAACTAGCGTCTTGACGTATTTTGGCAGAACTGACAGGAAGATGCCAGGCAGAGCAAAACGAGGCTAATTTGCATAAATCAATTTGAGGGATTCAACAACAGAGTATGTGTATGGTACCCAGACATCAGTTGCTACTCAAAAATCAGGAGTTGCTACTCAATATTAGCATTCAGTGTGCACAAAACAAGTTCAGTCTAAATATTTTGCTATGTAAAATTACTGGATGAAATCATTCCCTGGTACAGTTGTAAAACGTTGTGTTGTGTTGGAAATTACTGTTAGTGACAGTTGATCGTGTTCAGCTGGTACCGAGTCCGTCAGAGGTACAGGTGGCCAGGTTCAGATATCCAATCGGATCCATATCACCTTCTATTTGCATTGCAATGCTGTCCTGAGGTTGGACCATGGCAGTAGAAAGGTCAAACGGTATCAACAACTTGGACTTGATTCCCTGTTACACCAGAATTAGAATTTGCAAAAAGTAAACTGGGTTTAACAAACTATGGGCATGTATCGCTTGCAGGTTTTTAACTGACCATCACAAATAAATACAATCATCATCATCATTGCATAATAAATAACTACTCTATGTTGTACAGCACACACAGTATTTTGAATGATAATGGCCTGTTATTTACATGGCAATTGCGATTATCATTCAAGAAAATTTCCACCATTCACATCATATGGGAAACAAACAGACAGTCTATGACACAGTTTATTCAACATTGTGTGCACGTGCGTTTCATGTCATGAATAATCAAATCTCAGTCAGAACAAAAATATGGACAGGTCCAAGTGCCAAAAGCATCAAGACGTTCATTTTGATCCAGATGTTTGTTTGATATAGACATCCCTTCTTCAGTAATCGGCAACTACTTTAATAAAGCAAACGTCGCCCATCAAGACAAGGTTGATCACAAAATAGACTAAAATCACAGAGATATTCAGTAATTTTTCTTGATGTGTTTTTATTTCAATTTTGTTTTTTAAAACCATTTTAAAATGATCAGCGTAAGACACTTTCTTCCTGGAACCATTGTTTTGGGGTTTTTCCTTTTTCAATTTTCATTTCTATTTATTTAATTTTTTCTTCCAAGTCGAATGAAAAGTCTAGGGTGGTGCCGTAAAATTAGGGTCAGTCAGGTACAACCGGGAAAAAAATAAAAATAATCGCCTAAAGCCCAGTTCATACTTTCTGCAAATGTTTCTCAGGAGTTGAGTACAAGTTAACTCTTCAGAATATTTATTATACTACACAATAAAACTAACCTGTGAAAATTCATTTCAAAAAGTGGTCACATTTATGAGATACCGCTGAAAATCAAGAGCGAATATGTCCAGGCAGGAAGAATAACTAACCCTTAAAAGGAATACATGTACACAATCTGAAAAACATTTCTGACAGCAACATTTCTCAGATTCAAATTTTGGGGCATAAAAACTGATATCATTTTATATTTACCATAATACTTAGAAGTGAAAAGTTTGACCATGGAGCACCATCATGGTTTGACGAATATGTGCCCCATCCCCTGAAAGTACACAGTACTAATGAATATCACACATCGCTGTATGGGTAAAACCCAAATAAACAAACATGTGTTTGTTTCTCATTGCAAGTCTGCATTAATTAAGTGAACATGCAGGTAATGTGTACTGTGGAATAATTATGGATCATGTTTTGTGTGTACAATTACAAATTTTGCGTACAGTATGCTGTACATTTCACAGACTGCCTTTGCAAAAGATGAAGCCTAAATGTACATGTACAGTATGCTGTACATTTCACAGACTGCCTTTGCAAAAGATGAAGCCTAAATGTACATGTACAGTATGCTGTACATTTCACAGACTGCCTTTGCAAAAGATGAAGCCTAAATGTACATGTACAGTATGCTGTACATTTCACAGACTGCCTTTGCAAAAGATGAAGCCTAAATGTACATGTACAGTATGCTGTACATTTCACAGACTGCCTTTGCAAAAGATGAAGCCTAAATGTACATGTACAGTATGCTGTACATTTCACAGACTGCCTTTGCAAAAGATGAAGCCTAAATGTACATGTACAGTATGCTGTACATTTCACAGACTGCCTTTGCAAAAGATGAAGCCTAAATGTACATGTACAGTATGCTGTACATTTCACAGACTGCCTTTGCAAAAGATGAAGCCTAAATGTACATGTACAGTATGCTGTACATTTCACAGACTGCCTTTGCAAAAGATGAAGCCTAAATGTACATGTACAGTATGCTGTACATTTCACAGACTGCCTTTGCAAAAGATGAAGCCTAAATGTACATGTACAGTATGCTGTACATTTCACAGACTGCCTTTGCAAAAGATGAAGCCTAAATGTACATGTACAGTATGCTGTACATTTCACAGACTGCCTTTGCAAAAGATGAAGCCTAAATGTACATGTACAGTATGCTGTACATTTCACAGACTGCCTTTGCAAAAGATGAAGCCTAAATGTACATGTACAGTATGCTGTACATTTCACAGACTGCCTTTGCAAAAGATGAAGCCTAAATGTACATGTACAGTATGCTGTACATTTCACAGACTGCCTTTGCAAAAGATGAAGCCTAAATGTACATGTACAGTATGCTGTACATTTCACAGACTGCCTTTGCAAAAGATGAAGCCTAAATGTACATGTACAGTATGCTGTACATTTCACAGACTGCCTTTGCAAAAGATGAAGCCTAAATGTACATGTACAGTATGCTGTACATTTCACAGACTGCCTTTGCAAAAGATGAAGCCTAAATGTACATGTACAGTATGCTGTACATTTCACAGACTGCCTTTGCAAAAGATGAAGCCTAAATGTACATGTACAGTATGCTGTACATTTCACAGACTGCCTTTGCAAAAGATGAAGCCTAAATGTACATGTACAGTATGCTGTACATTTCACAGACTGCCTTTGCAAAAGATGAAGCCTAAATGTACATGTACAGTATGCTGTACATTTCACAGACTGCCTTTGCAAAAGATGAAGCCTAAATGTACATGTACAGTATGCTGTACATTTCACAGACTGCCTTTGCAAAAGATGAAGCCTAAATGTACATGTACAGTATGCTGTACATTTCACAGACTGCCTTTGCAAAAGATGAAGCCTAAATGTACATGTACAGTATGCTGTACATTTCACAGACTGCCTTTGCAAAAGATGAAGCCTAAATGTACATGTACAGTATGCTGTACATTTCACAGACTGCCTTTGCAAAAGATGAAGCCTAAATGTACATGTACAGTATGCTGTACATTTCACAGACTGCCTTTGCAAAAGATGAAGCCTAAATGTACATACAGTACACTGACATGTCCATGGTTGATGCATGGAGGTAGAATTAGCTATTTCTACCTGATGTAACACCTGTTACCTGTAACACCTGGAAGCTGAACTGCAGACCTCTATTCCAAGTGTTACAATGCACTTGCATTATGGTATTAGTGTTTGCACATTGGTCTTGTATGGGGCGCCATTAATTGTTAAGCGTTTTTTGGACGTGTTTTTACCATGGTTTGTAACAATTAGATGTAAGCCATAGAAATTGCTGTAAATTTTTGTTGTGGTTTACATACCATGAATATACAATCAAAGCTTATAAATTATGGTTTAATATAAACCATGAAAATTGAATTCATCATAAAACATGGTTTACAAACCATGATTTGTAAACCATGAAATTTTAAGCACCTTAAAAACATGGTTTATAAATGCTAGCATCATGGTTTAAAAATCATGGTTTATAAACCATGACAAACTGAAGCCTCACAAAACATGGTTTATAAACCATGACAAATTAAGCACCTTCAAAACATGGTTTATAAACCATGACAATTTAAACACCTTCAAAACATGGTTTATAAACCATGAAAATTATTGCATCATAAAACATGGTTTACAAGTCATGGTTTATAAGCCATGAAAAGTGAAGCGTCTTAAAACATGGTTTATAAACCATAAAAATTAAAGCATCATAAAACATGGTTTTTAAACCATGAAAATTGAGGCATCATAATTCATGGTTTATAAACCATGAAAACTGAACATGGGTTTCATTCAACCTCCTTCCCATTCAGGGTTCTCCACACGCGGTTTTGCTGCGCCCGGACAAAATTTTCAAAATACAAAATGCGCCCGGACAAAAAATGTAGCGCCCGGACAAAATCGTCGTGCGCCCGGACAAAACAATCTGCGCCCGGGCAAAATTGTCAGCGCCCGGACAAAAAATCGCAGCCACTGTTCAGTCCTAAATTAGTGTCAATCAGTAATTTCCACAATGAAACGATCGTTATTAATCACCGCACATGTGCCGGGCAAGTAGAAATCGCACTGTTTTTCACGGCGCCCCCGCGGCACACATAACAGCCGTCATTTCCATCTACATAAATCATACACACGGACCATAGAGCTATCGCTGGCAGTGCATCGTGCAGTTGCGCTGCCAATAGCAGGTTTGTGTGGGGCTTTTTCGCGGGACAGGTAACAGCCGTCCCCTCACGAACATCGTGGCACCATACACGATACTTATAGTTTTGTGTGGTGGGTTCAGGTAGGTAATGTGCATAGTAGCATTTTGTAGTGCTTGCCTCGTGGTCTTTCGCGGACAAAATTTGACCCTGTGGAGAACCCTGCCATTCTGGTCGATAACCGCGCAAGCTGCCAGGGTTGTCATCCGCCGGCCGTATGTACGACGATCCGACAACACCAGACCGAAGTGAGCACTAAATTTGGTGCCAGCACCAAATTTCAAAAAACCTGGTCAATGACCGTCATAGGCTGTCATAGACAGTGTGAACGAAATCACAAATTCTCGTGTTACTACATGTACTTCATTTGCAACTGCAATGTTTTCAATGTAAAAGAAAGGAATCTTATTTGTGGCTTTCTTATATCCCAAACAATACTACATTATGTGCCCCCAATTAATAAGTCATTTGGTTAGCAGTACTAATTAAACAATTGCACATTTATAGCCCGTGTGCGAATTTATATAAAGGTCTGGAACAAACACGCTTACTACCCAATTTTCGTTTGAAAAGTTGTCATCAAAAAATCTTAAAACCTTCAGTTTTGTCTTCACAGATGTCTTTCTTTATCCAAAACCATGATACATGTATGCCTAGGCACCCCAATTAATTTACATACGAATTAACCCGGCCCAACTAATTAAAACTAATTAAACAATTGCATTTGGTTTGGAATATTAGGAAGACACCTGTGTAGTATTGTTTGGGATATAAGAAAGCCACATGTTAAGAAACAAATTAAGATTCATTTCTTTTACATTGAAAACATTGCAGTTGCAAATGAAGTACATGTAGTAACACGAGAATTCGCGATTTCGTTCACAATGTCTATGACAGCCTATGATGGTCGTTGACAAGGTTTTTTGAAATTTGGTGCTGGCACCAAATTTAGTGCTCACTTTGGTCTGGTGTTGTTGGATCGTCCGGCGGACGACATACCTAGCAGCTTGCGCGGTTATCGACCAGAATGGGAAGGAGGTTGGATGAAACCCATGTTCAGTTTTTATGGTTTATAAACCATGATTTGTGAACACACAGTTTTCATGATTTATAAACCATGAATTTATGATGCCTCAATTTTCATGGTTTAAAAACCATGTTTTATGTGCTTTAATTTTTATGGTTTATACATGTAAACTATGTTTTACATGTACATGTAAGACACTTCACTTTTCATGGTTTATAAACCATGATTTAGGAAGCTTCACTTTTCATGGTTTATAAACCATGATTTGTAAACCATGTTTTATGGTGCCATAATGTCCATGGCTTATAAACCATGTTTTATGATGCTCCACTTTTCATGGTTTATAAACCATGATTTGTAAACCATGTTTTATGATGCTCCACTTTTCATGGTTTATAAACCATGATTTGTAAACCATGTTTTATGATGCTAGAATTTTCATGGTTTATAAACCATGTTTTGAAGGTGTTTAAATTTTCATGGTTTATAAACCATTTTTTGTGAGGCTTTAAATTTTCATGGTTTATAAACCATTTTTTGTGAGGCTTCAGTTTTTCATGGTTTATAAACCATGATTTTTAAGCCATGATGCTAGAATTTTTATGGTTTATAAACCATGTTTTGAAGGTGCTTAATTTGTCATGGTTTATAAACCATGTTTTGTGAGGCTTCAGTTTGTCATGGTTTATAAACCATGATTTTTAAACCATGATGCTAGCATTATTATGGTTTATAAACCATGTTTTGAAGGTGCTTAATTTTTCATGGTTTTTAAACCATGATTTTAAGGTGCTTAAAATTTCATGGTTTACAAATCATGGTTTGTAAACCATGTTTCATGATGAATTCAATTTTCATGGTTTATATTAAACCATAATTTATAAGCTTTGATTGTATATTCATGGTATGTAAACAAAAACAAAAAATTACAGCAATTTCTATGATTTACATCTAATTGTTACAAACCATGGTAAAAACACGTCCAAAAAACGCTAAACAATTAATTGACAAACGGCGCCCCATAGTATGGTGGTTTCAGTTTCTTGGAAACCACTATGGCATGATGCAGGCAGACAATACTCCAGATTTCTAATTGAGAACAGTCAATCTGCAGCTGATGGAACTGCTGCTATACAGTTCTTCCATAGTAGTTCACTCCATCAAAGCCAATTATTTATGCATTTTAAAAATGTCAACAACAGTGCCTTCCCTGGTCACCAACATGCCTGCACTAATTTGCATATTTCTGCCCTGCGGATGACAAGTCATGAACTACAGATGACCTTCATTACTAGTCTCATTTCTGCCCCCTATCAGGAAAAGGCTTAAGTGTGATCATGTGCATGTATGTAAATTATGAACATTACCACATTATGATCATATCCCCCAAAAAATGAGCAACTGTTGCAAACTGAAGCCAAAAGGACCTATACATGTAGTATACTATAAATGCAAAACAAAAGTTAATGGCCTGACATTTTGACCCATATGCAAACAGGTACATTTAGTGTATTAGAAGCAGTCAAGAGAGGGACAGAGAGAGAAAAAGGGGGAGGCAGAAAGCACACAGAAAAAGCAAGGAATGAACAATGAAGAAGGGGACAAATTAATTATTTGTTCTCCCTCTTCCCACCTTTAATTTTGTCTTTTGTGTTACTTCTTGTGGTACTTAAACTAGCCCCTTCCCTCTACCCCCTGTCTCCTTCATTATTCATTCAGGGAACGATTTACTCCAGCAACTTTGCATAGCAAAATATTTAGACTGAACTTTGAGTAACAACTGATGCATTTTGTGTAGCAATTTGCTCTGCTATACAAGGGAAACTGTTCACTGTCATCACTTGCTTTTTCTGTGTACTTTCTGCTTCCCTCTTTTTTAATTTCTTTCCACTTGTGTACCTGTTTATGTGTTGTGTTCGATAAAGACTCTGCAAAGGTCGAAACTTCAGGCCATACTTTGTTTTGCAATAAAAAATAAATACATTTTTTCAGTTAGTAATGTTTAAAACTCCTTTGAGAGTTTGGTGCTTTAGGAGAACACACGTAAGTCGTTGTGTCAGTGCAACAAGGTCGTACCTTGATTCTGCAACAACCTTGTATCTTGCGCGAACACGCTCCATGCAACAATGTTGTATCTTGGCATCCATTGCGTGTACACGTCTGAGTTACAAATGTACATTCTGAGTACTTACATGTATACAACCTTTAGACATTCTAAAACTCATGTTTCAGTGTGCACGTTAATTTAGGAGATCTACAACCTTGTTGCACCGACACGGTGATTCTTCTGTTCTTTAAGGCTTTTTTAAACTGAGCTTTGTATCAGATTTCTGTTATTTCTATTGTTGAAAGTTTCTTAGACAGACAGTGTACTAAACAATGAATGCATACCAACTAACACTAGCTTTGGGGTACATGTGTCACTAAAGATACCTAAAATCTGTTGAAAGTACACAACAAGAGAAAATTCTAAATTGTTTTTAAAAAGCAAACCCTTTTGGTAGACTTGCATCATGGTGTACAGTTTATGTCTTGCAGTAAATGCAAATTAATAAAATAGAGGCTGCAAAATCAAAAATTGAAAATAAGAGCTCTCATTGGCAATGTGGTTCAGGATGGAGTTATGCCAAAATGTGCAACTGGCCATTGAAAAAAAGAAAACAAACAATTTGGGCAAGGCGAGCCAAGGCATCAAGACCCTGCTTACACTAGATCAAGAAAGGTGGATCAGACCTGGATCTGATCCGGCAATGTGGATTAACGGCTAGTGTAAACGCAAAAAGCAGGATCAGACCCGGTTCAAGATCCGGCAATTCTAACCCACCTTTCGAGGAGGGTTTAATCCAGCATTTGGTGGATCAGATCCGGCAAAGTGGATTCCAAATACAAGTGTAAACACAAAGGTGGACCGCAATTCGATGTGGTCATTTCCGGTTTCACTAACAATGGCGCGCTTTTCTCTTATGCTTTTGTGGGACATCCGTCGCTGTTTATATTTTTGTGCGTGTCTTCGTTGTTGTGCTTGTGAATTGTAAGAGGAAGTGCTTCAAATCCAATTCACAGAGAAGACGAAAGGTCAGCAAAGAAAAATTACAAAAAAATTGATGTAGCAAAACATTCATGTGATGTTTAGAAGCTTGTTCCCTTGTCATCAAGGGATTCACATTTAGTTTCGGTTCAGTGCAAAATTGAATTGAGGATGCTCTCGCCTCCAATTTTACTTCTCCCACCCACCCTTGATCAGTTTTAAATTACCAAAATAAGTATGGGAAAAGGTTGAACTATTGTAAGTTGTACAAATATGAAGCTCCCCAATGCATTCTTTTCAGGTGTTCAGTACAGCAAATTTCCAATTTCAAAAATCACAGAGCATGACTGAACCTTTCATTTGACCTCAACCATCTGGTTTTAGTGTAACACACGATGGATGAAAATTGTTTGCAATGTGTAGGCCTACAATGTATAGGAGTACCACACAACACAACACCCCAGTATTACCGGTATTATCCCTTGTGCCCTATTGCTTGCATAATTTTGTATTCAAACGGCTCAGAAAAATATTTTTGTTGTTCAGTGGACTGTGAGAGTTTTCATGGGAATTGAATAGATGTACTTAATACATGTATGAACACGCATTATGAACGTACAACTATACAAACTTGAATTCCAACACTATCAGGTATTTCTTTGCACATTGATAGGCCCTACTTGTACTAACATGTAGGCCCTACCTGTTAGTGTCAGTCTGCTGTACATTGCACTGAGAATAACCGTACGTTTACATACACACACAAGAACGAGTACATTAAGCATGTGGTTGTACTTTATACATTCAACACCCACAAAAACGGATGTGTTTGTATTTGTAGTTGTATTTGTAGTTGTATTTGTATTTTAAACATGAGTACACACATTCAACTTCCACAAAAACTTACTTTTTATAAAAACAAATATACATGAAATACAACGCCCACTGTACATGTACAATACCTGCCACAACTCAAACTGTGTTTACTACTACTAGCTCACAAAATGGAAGAGAAAAAGAGCTTCCAAATAATACTAAGGGCCTACAAGTACACTGACATCTGGACGAGGTTTCAGTGCAAAATTTACCTTTTAATGCAATTTGCCTGAGAACTGCCTGATTTTGGCATGGACATCCCATACATGTATCAATAAACATACTGTACAGTACATCATACAACAATGTAGGCCTAAGTGTTAGAGCCTCAAAATGTTTAAATTGGGACCGGCTACCCATGTAAGAATCCCAATGCATTAACTTCAAAGAGACGATGAAGGTAGATACATCATGCCCATCTTGGAATGTCAAGTATAGAATTTTGCATTTGCCTCACAACGTGTTCTTGCCCAAGTAGTTCAAGGTCCACGAACACTAACTGGTTAACAGAAATATTATAAAACAACATGTACAAACTGGCACATAGGCCTACATTGTCTGTAAGTGTAATGCCTGAAATTGACAAAACCATGCAGTTTGTACACCATGTACAAAGGTAATAATCAATTTGACATCAATCAGGGTTTGTCCTCAAGTTTTTCAGTGACTAGCAAGCTAAACAAGTTAGCTTGTCGTTTCACTAACCCTTTAGCTTTACCACTAAGAAATCCATATTTCATTTTAAATAGGGATGCTTTTCAAAAGCAACGATATAGCCAGCCAGATCTCTTGAGGAGAATTCGATTTGTCCTCAAATGTTATCCAGCAATGGCTAGCGGACAACTGTTCAGGGAAAACTCTGTTACAATACATAAATCCAATTTTCTGACACCCCATAACATAATTTTTCGTATCCAAAATCTTGTTTCAAAAATTTTCAACATTTTCCATGTCCAGGCCTGGAATTTCATCTTTGCGAGGGCAAGGTCATTTTCAATTTGCAAAGGGCACTTTCATTTGAAAATCTTAAAGTTTATGGGAGGGGCACCAAGGCCAAGACCAGGGCAACAGAGGTCATGGCCTCTGTGGCTTCCATGTATTGTAATTCCAGTCAGTCCTGCAGGTCAGACAGAGAACACTACATTTTGTTCAGGACCATCCTCCCAACCTGAAAGTACAGTAGGCCCCCCTACTTATCAACATCTTTCTTTCACAGCATTGGTGCACATTATTTAAGTATTTAAACATTTTACACACCTTTTTAAGTCTCTGTCTGCAACACCCCACCCCCCTTCCTCATCTTCATCATACTCTTTGTATGACCATGCAATGTTTACAACTTTGAACATTCCATTGTACAAGACTGCAAAATATGTATAGTTTTGTATTTGCAATCACTAAAATTCAAATACTACTACTGTACATTGTACTTGCAATTCCTGTCCATTGTTACAGGTGTACACGGTGGATGTATTTATAACTATACTTCTCCAAGTTCCGATATGATTGGGTCCCCTAAGAATAGCTACATGTACACATGTATGTACTCTCATCTCCATGCTCTCAGTACAGCACACACTTCTTAATTTCTGCAGACCATGCATGTACATGTACATGTATCTTGCACTTGTTTAATTAAAATAGCAAATTCTTCTTGTAATGCTTGGCAGTGTATTGGCTCCATTCAGTCTGATCTGAGAACCTCTCACTGAAATTGGGGGGCCTCACCCAAGATCTCCCCATGGCACACCTCGACGATCCACATCACATAAAAAGCCACTATGAACATCCCATCTTTGCTGTTTTGCGAACCAGTAGTGTACACGGTGTACAATGATGTACACTACACAAGGTGTACATGTACTTCACTGAAAAGAAAATATGCAACTCCTTCCTAAATCCTAATACACTGTACTTACAGTACATGCCAATGTCCATTTACTACACGATTTTATCCAACCATGATCCAACTTTCTAATACTTTGACAAATTTACTATAAACAACAATATCAAAAAAATTACAAATTTATTTTTAAATTAGTTTAACATTATGTTAGAGATGTTTACACATTTTTGGGGGGTATCAATTGATGCGAACACTTTGTACATGTGTACACATTCCCAAATGTTTTGTTTGGCATTGCATATCTCATTAAAAATACTTCAAACAAATTACATATTTGTGTGCAGTAAGACTCAAGAGGACTAGCTAAAACCTGTACATGTACACAAACATGTTTAAGTACATGTACACAAACATGTTTAAGTACATAATCTAACAAAGCTGGCTGCACTTTTAATACCTACAACCTCTGCAACGTGCACATTTTGTAATTGATGTCACATTTAGAAGTGCACAGCGATTCAAATTATACTATTTTTTAGTTCAAACCTACATGATGTAGAGCAGGCATTGATCAAGATCCCTAACTAGTGGTCATGGAGAAAGACAAAGAAAGAAAGACATTATTACCATTTAAACTTATAATTAGTGCCTTTGGCTATGGTAGAAATTGCAGGGACTTTCAATAGGCCTGCTTTTTTAAACCCGTAAAAGACTGCAATGATACATTTAGTCCTTGAATAAACCAGGAGTCACCTGGTGTGTATGTGACAACATTTATAAATAAATTTTATTTACCCAGACCTTCCACATAACATAGTCTCTGAATTTTTTTTAATTGCCTACATTTTTTAACAATACACACTTACATCTATAAGAGAGCTAACAAAAACACCCACTTAATATTAGGATTCAAGGTTTGAAATCATGGGTGCGTGCAGTTCTGAATGACAATAACACCAGTACAATCTGAAGGTTGACTCTCACAGCGCTGCTGGGCTGATTACCATTCCTGTTAGTGTCAACACTGCCTTGATGACATGTATGATACACTGCACTATGCAAGTCAATTACCTTAGCATAACAGTTCAATACCAAGTAGTATGCATCCACATAATGAACATTTGTACAGTGCACTCGGAGGGTTCATGTGTACATGATTTATACTGTGCAACTGCAAGATGGACGATAGGATAATGAGTTTTACATGCTGCAAATTAGTACTTTATAATGGGCAACCCTCTTCATGACCATGATGTTTCCTTTGTCAGTCATTAGATCAAAAGTAACATATCCATGTACAGTACGTGTACCAATAAACATTAATTTCACTTTTGAACACGTACTTGTAATGGATTTATTACATCATTGGTTATGGGAAGATCGATTCGATAACATAGTTGTCCATAAACAACAGGGGTAGGGAGAGTGCATTTAGATTTAATAGGGGAATTTACTACATGTATGTGTACTATTAAATGCACATCATAATTTTACCATGTTCAATTTTGTTAGTGGGTGTTGATCTTCAGTTACTACATGGACTGTACAAAGACTCTTCACAGTAAATACTTACTATTGCTTGACTTGAGGTCTCTGTGAATGAGAGGAATTGGCGCCTCTGTGTGAAGGTAGTGCATACCCTCTGCTATCTGGTAGGCCCAGTCAACAAGAACATCTGGAGGCAGGCCCAACTTTTTGCAACTGCTACTAAGCACTCGATTCAAAGCTCCACCACGAGCGTATTCCATTACTAGGCATATATTAGGTTCCACTAAGCATGCACCTTTTAATGTAATGATGTTCGGGTGCGACAGTAAACTAAACAGTTTTGCTTCTTGTCTCACGTTATCCATAATTTCTCCTAGATCCTGTTCGGTGTCAGTTCGAGCCGCTTTGACCGCCACCTCTTCATCTTTCCACAGGCCTCTATAGACCTTTCCAAATCCACCCACCCCTATCACCTCACTGAGGACAATCTCATTGAAGCCAATTTCTATTACCCCAAAGTTCTTCTCCTTTTGGAGAAGCACATGAGGTTGGCTGATATAGTTACTGGGGAATATTCCTTCTCTATCGTGGACTTTTCCCGTCCACCAGCCATCGTCTCCGGACACTGAGATTTCCTTGGAGATCACCTCAACTAGATCTCCACGGTGAAGAGTAAGCTCATCATCAGCTGTCGCTTCATAGTCATAAATGACTGTACAAAGACTGGTTCTTTCCTCCTGCGATCCAAAGATGGAGGCTCCTGGCGATTCAGGTACACTCTGCAGAGGATCCATCTTGCCACTGGGAGTTTTGTCCCCCACTGGGGACATTCGAGGAAAGTTTTCTCAAGGCTTGGTGTAGCCTGTTTCACTTGTTCTAATAATGAGGTAATATTCTGAGTTAATTCAGCTAACGTAGTCTTCATGTCACACAAATATCTGCCAAGAAAAGATACAAAAATAAATAATGAGTTATAACCCCTTTTCATCGATCATTCAGTTGTTTTCTTTGGTGTAAAGTGTCTCGACATATTTATTGCCTGAGATAAAAATGCAAAAAATGAAGACTTACCAAGTTTCCTGTAAATAGTTATCAATGATATAAACATTGAACATATATTGACTGAGTACAAAATAACCATTTCAAAAGAATGTGTGAATTATAATAACAATAACAACAATAATACATTTGTTGATATAAATACATTTCACTCATAGTAAACAGAATGGAAACTGATCAAGGCTTTGAAAACATCATCACAAACAAAATAAATTAACATGTACCAAACCAGGACTTTATGTTGACATTATTTGGCAAAAACAGGACTAATCCAACAAAACATGACTGGGTTAAAAAGTTTCAGGAGTAAATGTATCTACATGTATATAATCCCCGATGCAAAAATTAACATCTATTAAATGTATCTAGTTTGACACTCATTGTTTTCTGTAAATTGCATGTACCAAAAAATTAAACCAAAAAATAAACAATATAAACAATTATTTTAATTTTTAATGAGGTTACTTCTTTTCAATTGTAAAATTTAAATTGTTTTTATGTTTATAGGGCTTGAAATTTACACTGGACTGCCAGCCCGAGGTCAGTGATTTTAGTGTAATAAGGCTAGTAAACTCATGACCACATAAGTCTGGTGGTCTTGTGTTTTTCAATTAATTAATATAGTGTAATATCTTGAACAAAAATAACTCTAGATGTTCAATATTGACTTTGAGTCTAATATTTGTTTAAATTCTGTTGAGTAATGAAGTATACTTACTACCGATACTCATAAAGACAAATGTTTTTTTCATCTTAATTCAATTTCTGGTCTAGTACCAGGACCAGTACACATTTTGAGCTACAAGCCCTACGATCTTGTGGTTTTTCTCCCCTAAATTTAAGCCCCAGGCAAAACGGCCAGACTTTATTGGATGATTGATATATTTACTGAAAACTTGAGTTATTTACTCTACCAAAAACCAATGAATAAATTTATGAATTTATAAATGAACAATTTATGACATTATTAATTAAGGTTCTGGTTTTTGTTTTCTTCACTTCTCAGATTGATGATGCCTACATGAGTGAATTTGCTAACATTTAAAATAAATCTTTTTTGTAAAAATATTAATAAACTTTTAGAGGGAATTTCTTCTTGACATCCACAAGCGGTGAAACTACAGTATCAGTCCCTTATTTCGCATGCATTTAAGATCCCGTGTGCATAGACAAGCCAAAGCCATTCATGGGGAAATGCTAATAAATTTTCCCTTGCACTCCCTCCCCCCAAATTCACTAAAATTGTTTAGGTATAGTGCTGCAGAAGATGAACAAAGTAACTAATGGTTAACAAAACCTACCAGATTGTTGTGTAATGGGAGCTATAGCTTATATTTTCTTGTGTGTCATTTTAAAGACGAAGTGTTGTGTTAATGAATGTTAGAATGACACATCTAAGAGTTTCAGCTGACAGCTAAATAAAGTTCAAGTTCTTTAAACCTAACTAAGCGCGTATCACCATCCATACCAGACATATCCATACCATATTATTTCATCACATGCCTTTAAAGTTGAGATTGCCACTTTATAAAATTGTTATTGTTGTAAATGTTATTATCGTAAAGTTGCCAGTCACAAATAAGTAAAATATTCTAAACCGAGTACAGTAGGCCAAAGGTCTTGAGACAGTTGCAAAACTGTCACCCCAAGAAGGGAGTTGTTTTTGGGTTTTTTGATGCAAAGTTTGTGGGTAGGCTTTACACCACATGTCTTGTTGAAATTAAATATTGTGTTTGGTCAATCAGTATCCAAAGAATTATGTACCATAAAAAAACCCACACTGAAACTGTGAAAGTAAAACATGACAAACCATGCTGAACACACATTGTAACAACACTTTTTTAGTAACTCTACTAACGAACGTTACACCACACATGCACCAGGTCCCCAGGACTCAGGAGGCTTGATTAACAGCTTGAAGGAACCCATGGCGTAATACATGTTACTATAGTTACTGTAGTAGTGCTAGTGGTACTGGTATATCAATGTTTGGTTAAATAATTAAAAATAGCCGGTGCGGTGGGCTAAACAAATTAATAAAATTCAGTAAGTAATAATATACAACTAAATCATTAAATCAATAAATGATCAATCATTCATGTCAAATCATGTCATCAAATTCAAATTGAAGCCAAGCCAAACGTTACATAATTGTAAGTCTCAAAATTCCACGAAAGAGAATAAAATGTTATTTAAACAATGTTTATTTCACTTGCACATGCAAGTTTTCGTCATCAGTGAAATTCTCGTGAAATACTAAAATAGCGTAACTGGTCAACCTCATTTGTACATATACCTTTTTACATGTACACAAGGGGAGTCGTGTCTCTCGTTTAGGTGGATAAATCGTCGACCAAATTGTGATTGAAAAAAATCAAAATAACTTTCCACGTCAAAAACTACACTCACAAACATTTATCTGTAAACATTATCAAATGTATAACTGACCTGTAGGTTACTTCAGAAACGGGTTTAAAATCGTCATGAAGAAAAAAATTGGAGAAATTCGTCGTGCATTTCCGTCCTGGATACGACGATTCCGGCGGCGGGGCCATGTCATCGCTGCCTGATCTAAAAAAAAAAAACATCTCATGAAATTTACGATCATCGCACTTTGACCGCAGGTTGGCAGCAGACGATTCTCACTAGAGGAGGCGAGGTACATACTGTATCTCCAGTGTTCTGATTGGATTGCTTTGACCACTACTCTTGAATATGCAAATTTTGTCAAGTTTCCAGTGTTTACAACTGCTCTTAAAATTGTAGTTTATTTCTGTGGTAAGGTTAACGCTTTTAAGATATTTTAACTTTAATACTTACTAATACTTACTAAGATTTATTTTATTTGATGTATTAAATGAAAATAATGTGCTTATTCCTTTCTAGATGTTACATGAAAATCATTCCTTTTGCAACCAGCTAACATTATTTCGCTTTGCATAAATCTGTGCGCACTGTTACCCTAGACTAGACTAGTCTCCTATGAAGGCGAAATTCGAAATGCATTGTGGTGACGTACAGGGCAGCAGTCATTGAAAACTCGGGTAAAGTAAATCAAAAATGGCCGACGCAATGTCATGAATGTTGAACGTTAAACGCGAAACGTTAAATAAGTCGGCGGATAACTCTGCGTTTTCACGGCCAGGGTTCCGCCCCATGACTGCGACCTAAGATGGGTTCACACACACTGGAAGTGGTGCGACAGGGTCTGTGGGGTTCGCTAACTGGAGGATGGTATTTCGACCCACATCAAAGTATTTTCTGTAACACACTCCACCTGTATTTATGGCTCTTCCTGCTGTGTTTTCCATTGGGTTTGTACATGGTAAGTAAGACTAGATTAGATAGACATAGAGTGTCACACAGTCACTAGTCAGTCGTATAGCTAGATCAATGGTCAATCCGACTGGTTTCCCAGGCAGGATCTTGTTGGTCACACAGTTCCTGAGCCCTGCACTGCACTTGTTACGTTAGTGCACATGTCAAGTTTGGCCTGTGTAGTGTGTGTGTGTATTCTGTAGCAAATTTACTATTGACAAAATTTGACATTCCCCTAGCCCAGGTTCAAGGTTGGACTCCTCCGTTGCATACAACGCGACGGAGTCCAGGGTATAAAGAAGGTGCTCTGTCATTATTTTTTTCCCATATTTTTACCTTATTGAGGAAGCTGAAACTTGACTCACATGTTCTTTGTGTCCTGAACTTTACGCCTGCTCTATTCAGAATTGTAAATTTTTTCCTTGGATGACATTATTGTGAAAATAAAATGGAAATTGACGCATTTGTTCCGACAGCCTAAACTGACAGCTTGTGAACCGCTTGAGAATGCTTACACGCATGCGCGTTCTTTGTAGATGCTATGCATATCGCGCATGCGCACATGAGCCTTAACAGTCAATTGGTACACGATGGTCACATCGCTAGTGCACAACTCGGACTTATTTTCAGAAATAATGTCATCCATGAATGTATTTGTTAGTTGTGAATTCATAAAAAGTGTAGTTATGGACACCAAGAATATATGAATGGAGTTTCAGCTTCTCAAATCAGGTAAAAATATGAAAAATGTGTACCTAAAATTGTGTTCGTATTGTACAGGATCTTTATACCCAGGACGTCAGTGCAGTGGCACTGACTGACGTCCTACCAGGGCTAACATTCCCCAACAAAACCACCAACACCAACACGTCACGACACTACACTGGATCAGGCAATTCCTTTCAATTTTCAATCAAGAGAAGAAGTTAATAATTTCATTAATTAATTATATCAAGAAAGAAGGCAGTGTTTATTGTAGTTGCGATAATCGTAACCCTCCATCCTCCCGACAGTCGGAGAACGGAGGGTTACGAGACTACACAAGCACAAGATTCGGCCATAAGTGCAATTTCGACCAATGTTGACAGACTAGTCACCAAATTTGCCCAATTTTTACCACTTTCGAAAATCCTGACACAAATGAAATTCTAAGAACACAGATTTGATTATCAATGGTAGTAGTAATGAATCATTCATAATAATCAAAACATCATTGTTGAGAAAATATTTTGAAGAAAAAAAGACAAAACTTACCGGGAGGATGGAGGGTTACGATTATCGCAACTATGTTTATTGTGCCGGTGTCATGCCAAAAAGTGTCCGCGGCTAAATACTAGTGTCTGCTGATGAGCATGTGTGCAGTGGACGCAATTTATTATATTGGCAAAAGTAGCATGAGTAGTGCCCTGTGGTGCCAAGTAAGTATGTGTGCGTGCGAAATAAACACACAGAAATGGACAGTATTTGGTGGTGAGTAACCAAATGGTATTTGGCAGGAATTGACATTATTTGCCAAGAGCTTACTGGACAGTATTAGACAAAAGTATGGCAGGAATGGAAGTATTTGACAGAAATTAACAGACTAATTTGGCTGTAGGAATGGACCTGTCATTTGTCAAGACTGAAATATTTCGCAGGAAGTTAATGGGCACTTGACTGGGAACAACACTTTCTGCCATGAAGAACCTTAAAATCACAAATTATATCAATTAAATTTATTCGCAAAGTCAATGTGAAAAGTGAAACTGTAAAACGTCACACACAAAAACAGACAAGGATAAATTTTTTTTAAATTACAAATGAGAAAAAGTCAACATGATTTCTGAGGTGTGTTTGCAGGTTTAAAAACTGCAAAATAAAATCTTGCCGTAATGTAGAAAGTGTTAAATATAAAGATGATGAAGTGTTAAGAATCCTTATATTAATCACAAATAATAGTAAACGACAAATTGAGATGAAAGGTATAAAGCCCTTTTCACACGAGAATCGGAAACTTAGTCCATCGTTTTGGGCGCCAGTTGTCTGTCCCAAAGGTTGCGTGCGATATCATGACAAACATTCACACGATGACACGTTCCCAACGTCCCTCGTTTTCGTGAGTTTGCTACGTATTGGGTCAAAGGTCATCATTGGTTATTTATTAGTTCGCTGCTTCTCTGTCGGTGTCCCGTTTAATGTTACGTAAATGCGTGTAGGGTACCATCGATCGTTTTCTCAGCGCCACATTTCTGCTTTTTCGTGCGAATTCTCAGTTTCCTGACGAACTCCGAAGATGAATGTAGCGGAAAGTGTTTTTTCAGAGATGGAAAGTGGAAATGCCAAATCCAAAAACAAAGGTAACTTAACATAATTTGCGACAAGAACATTTCTTCCACCGACGCCATTTTAACGGAGGAAGGAATACTCGAACAAACAAACAACATTTCCCCCGCTGCGCATGCGTGATCGTTGTGTGATCGCATGGGACCTTGGTATCATAAACGTGCATCGTTTCACACGACCGATCTTGGCGATTCTAAACAGGGATGCGATTTTTGGAGGAGGTCTTGATCCCGGTTGTTTATAACGCGGGTCCCAGGTAATTTCATCACACGGATTCCTTTCACACGACGCAAATTTGCGATTTCATGACACCGATGCGATTTCGTTCCCAACGACCATGGTTTAGAAAGCTCGTGTGAAACGGGCTTTTGTGTCTGACGTCTAATTAATTGGCAGGAGGCACACAGTAGGATGCATGCATAACACAGACACAAGTGGGCAAGGCTTAGCAAACAATGGTAGTGTGTCGTGGTCGAGAGGTCTAGTGCAACGAACTCAAGTTGTGGTGGCTGAGTCATCACAATGTGAGTTCGAATCTCAGTCCGGGCACTTGTGTCCTTGAGCAAGATACTTAACTATAACTGCTCCTGACCTTGGCGTTTGAGTCCTAACCTATGGATCCTGCCGAGTAACAAAGTAGAAGTAGAAAATGTGCTGTCATGGAAGCATGACCAATCATATCACAGTATTCTGATGAGCGGATACTATTTGGCAGCGGACACTTTTTGGCGTGACACTGGCACTGAACATGCGCAGTCAGGGAACGATTTCATCCAGCAATTTTGCACAGCAAAATATCTAGAGTGAACTTGTTTTGTGCACACACAATGCTTTAAATATTGAGTAGCAACTCCTGATTTTTGAGTAGCAACTGATGCATTTTGTGTAGCAATTTGCTCTGCTGTACAAGGGAAATCTTTCACTGGCAGTGACTATTTTATTTTTGCTATTGAGTTGTGTAATATTCTGCTATTAACTTGTTTTTTTCATTGTGTAACAATTGTTCTGATAATATTATTCTGTTCAAACTGTGAGACGTTTTACCATGATTTTCGTACCATAAGCCGAGGCTTAATATGAATAGATTTTCAGGCCTTCAACATTACCTGCGGTTTATATTCCTGGTGGCTTATACATGTACACCAACATGTAAAGTAAGCTTCTGCAATTTTTTTTGGGTAAAGATAAAACAGCAAAGTTCTCAATCTTCAATATATTAACAATTATTTTAATTAATCGGGAAACACTTCCATGTGTAGAATGCTTCTTCAACAACAGACAGTGTACCACAAAAAATGTGTGCTCATCCCATCATGGATCAAAAACAGAACGGAAACTGAAGGTATTCCGGCTAAAATGGCCCGAAGACATAAACAAAATTGTACAACATTTTTACATGTTATGTTATTTTTACAACAGGATTCTATTTTAGCTGAAGACCAAATGTACATATTGGCATGAATGGAGCATTTAATGATCTAATACAGTTTACTTTAGTGATACAAAAAGTTTAATGCTTCTACTACATGTACATCTCTCAATGTCTTCAAATCCAAATTAAAAACATATTATCTGTTCAATTGAAAGATTCTATTTTGTATAATTTAGTTTTTAAAAAAATTAGAAAAAGGAGCTCTGTACCAGCGCAGCTGAATATATTTTGAATAAAAGCTGCGCTATATAAATTTATTATTATTATTATTACATGTACATGTACCATATTTTTCCTGCGTATAAGACGCGGCTTATCTGTCCTTCAATTTATACTGTAAAATAATCCTTTCTTTCATCCAGGGTAGTCCTACATGTATGTGTCATAATTTTATGAAAATAAAACCTACACCATACACCTTTTGTGTAGTTTTAACACCTTTTGTGTAGTTTTAACACCTTTTGTGTAGTTTTAACACCTTTTGTGTAGTTTTAACACCTTTTGTGTAGTTTTAACACCTTTTGTGTAGTTTTAACACCTTTTGTGTAGTTTTAACACCTTTTGTGTAGTTTTGCCAAAGAATGAAGTAATTGGCCATGCTGCTGCCCATGATAATAATAAGGCCCGCGCGAACGAGCCATGACCCATGCTGTCTACAGTTAAAGCGCACACACCACCAGTGACATACATTGTACATGTATGTACAAATCTTTATTTGATCAAGTTGTTTTTGTATGTGATTGTGTAATGCACTGTTAGATTTCGCCAACAGAGGGCATACACTTTATTGTGAAAGTGTTGATGTGAAAGCGCCCTCTAGTGATTCTTGCATGAATTGTAGCATGCAAAAAGCGAGATAACAAAGACTAACAGCTCATTCATTGGGAAACGTTTATGACAACGTGTGTGTGTGAGCACTCGGTGTGTAAAAAGAAAAGCCATGAAGCTATGTTTTTGGGGGGAAAAAACCTTTAAAATGAAAATGAAAAAACTCTAAACCGAACCCCAGAAGTGGTGTTTTATTGATGTTCATAATTTAAAAAAATTACGATCCCTTTACGTTACGGAAGGTGTAATACCAACACAATGACCCAGGGTTGTGGTGATGTAGCAACAGTGACCGGGACCTGGCAAGCCTCTATGTATGAGAGGGCATGTTGCGTGTTATGCGTCGGTGCACCTTACAGTACAATAACACTTGAGTCTTGTTTCAGTGGTTTGGGGGTACTGTGCCTTATACGCCGAGTGCCTTATACGCCGAGCGCCTTTTACAGTCTGAAGAAAAATGCAATAATGTACTTTACTTTAGTTATAAAAAGTTTCCTGAAAATGCTGCAATATCACTGAGGTATTTTTCTTTTCTGATATCATTAAAATCATGGAATTGCACGGAGGACATGACCTACATGTATGTTGCCCCTGGTTTTGGCCTTGATGCCCCTTCTAAAAGTTTCCCTTCAGACTTTAAAGGCACTGAACACGTTTTGTAATTGTCAAAGACCAGTATTCTCACTTGGTGTATCCCAACATATGTATAAAATAACAAGCCTGTGAAAATTTGGGCTCAATTGGTCATTGAAGTTGCAAGAAAATGATGAAAGAAAAAACACCCTTGTTGTACAAATTAGTGTGCTTTCAGATAGGAATAAAAGGCTTCTGGCCAGAAGTCTTTTATTATTTTAGTGAGAAATTACCTCTTTCTCAAAAACTACGTTACTTCAGAGGGAGTCGTTTCTCACAATGTTTTATACTATCAACAGCTCTCCGTTGCTCGTTACCAAGTAAGTTTTTATGCTAATATATATTTTGAGTAATTACCAAACGTGTACAGTGCCTTTAAGATTTTCCAATGGAAGTGCCCTTTGTAGAACAAAAATGGCTTTGCCCTCAAAGATGAAATTACAGGCATGCATTATCAATGCATTTTAATTGAATGTGCCTCCACGACACTTGATCATTTGATCACTGTTTGTAATTACTAGCTGGGTGGGACCAGCATGAAAGCTCACTGGCTAATGCAGTATTGGGGTTTCAACCTTTTAGTTTTAGGATGGTTGGACCAGAAAGTTAGATGATTCTTACGTATTTCTCAAAGTGTTATGGATGGTTAGGGTGAAGAAGTATGTTGATTCAAACACATTATGCATGTCTACAGCTTTTTCTAACAAGATCTGAATGCTACCTGTACACGTATGCACAAAGCCACATGTACCCCCCATAATGATGCTAGCTTGAGCTTTGTACACACACCCAAGGAGGTCCTACATGATGCGGTCATTAAAGGATATTTGTAGGACAGCATGGGGCATTGTTACAGATGTACAGAATTATAATGAAGTTCATTTATTTGGTATTTCATATTCTTTGTTTCATGTACGTGTAGTGTATATACGTGTACATGTACATCGTATGTAGGTGAGGAAATTGTTCAGGACTGCTGGCACTGCAGTACTGCGTAACAGTACACAAGCACAGGTGTTGTCCAGTTGATGCACTGTCTTTCAAACTTTTGTTGGACGCAACCTCTGTACTAGGACTCAAGCCTGACTCGGACTCAAACTTGACCAGAGAGATTTGGCATGTTTTAGTACAACTCAGTGGCCCTCCCTTTAAAACACAAACTTGAAGTTCCACATGTGGCTTTGGTTTGTGTTTACATTTGAATTACGTATTTTTTGCAAGTCATCATTTCTAATGACATAATTAGATCACATTTCCCTTAATACAGTTTTATGTACAGTTTATACATAGCTTCTAAGTGGAAAAGTGGCCGTGCCTTAAAACAGCTAATTTAAAGTATTATTATGAAAGCATGATGTGTTTAATGTACATTGTAAAATGCTTCTTCATGCACATGTGTGTGTTTGTCTGCAAAACTTCTCAATTAAAAAACTACAAAATTTGGAGTTTTAAACATGTAGGAACTGATTAGGAAAACATTTTTGCACAATTTAGCATGTAAATACACCATACATGTACAATGTACCACCAGCGATTTATGGAATTTTTTTCCTTCAGTTTTTGCAAGCCCATTAGCATTGTAAACCAGTGTTTTTTGTATTTTGTTACTTTAATCTAAACAAGTTTTCAATGTGCAACAACATTAAGTTGTTGTTACAATTACCAAATCAACACGAGCAAGAAGTTGCTAACAGTAACAATTATTTAATAACTACAAACATGTACAAAGTCTCAGGCAAACTATACATACATGAGTTATAGTGTTCAGTAAGAAATGTTTTGAGATTTGTTTATCTTGCTCTATGATCTACATGTACATGTAAGTGTAGATTGAGAATTTATACAGCCAGCTTGCTACTTAACATTCAAATTATTGCTGGTCTGGAAATTCATCTTCAAGAGAGTAAGGCCATTTTCATTTTTCAAAGGGCACTTCCATTCTTAAAGTCTACATTATGTGGGAAACAAGACAAGGGGGCAACAGAGGCCATTGCCCAGGCTTGATGCTTCACGGAGACAACCGAAGCAATTACCTTCATTGCCCCTGGCCATTGCCTTGGTGCCCATTGAAAGGTTCCAATAGAAATTTATAATTTCCTCATAGAGGTGCCGTTTACCGAGGAGAAAACGCCTCGGTACTCTTGCCCTTTCAAGAACGAAGCATCATGCTTGCATGGCCTCTGTAAGATTCCAACCAGGGCTGTCATTATAGCCAAACAGGCTGGAAGGAAAAATAATATGGCTCCTTTAAAAAAAAAAAAATTAAAAACAGTATTCAAGAGTGCTATTTCATATCGGGACTATGGGGTGGTGGCAATATGATAAAGGCCTGCTTTACGTTACAGCTATACATGTACATGTATGCTTGCAAAGTACAAATGAATTGACAGCGATGTAATGGATTGGATGGACAAACAAAATTTGCAATAGTCACAGAGAGTCCAGTGCATGAGACACTGCATTTAGACATGTTCCGCATCAGGCATAATTGAAGCAATTCCTTTCACAGACATGTATCATGCATGTAGGCCCGTTTAAATCATTGGATAAAAAATCCCTCATCGGAAGCTGACAATTTTGTACACGTATTTTATGTCTCAAGTACTTGAAATGAATCTGCACTGGTTTACTGAATAATGAACAAAGTCAATGATGCACTGTGTACATTACATTCTCCGATCAGAACCATCAAGACCTTATGTGTGCAGGTGCTGTGGCCTTTTTCCCCCCAAAGCATACATCACAGCTTGTTATTCTTTTGCAAAATGTAACCTACATGTACGTGTAAATACTAAATCACAACTGATTGAACTGATGACTTTGAGATCACTATATTTCACCAACCCAGGGCATGTTTTCCCTCTTGTGTCTGAAGATGCAAGTTCCTTGCTCTGTGCTTTTACTTGGCATTAAATAACAGGATAAACGTGTTTACACTAACCCTAATGGACCCAACTAAAATTCTCCGACTTGGCTTATTCTACAGTTCTACATGCCTGATTTATGCATGACATGTACACCTTAAGTTACATTGTATTTGTGGGTTTCTTGAAGAAACAGTGTTTGAAGAGGTGGCTGGAAGAGAAAATCCCCTTGAGGAAGACCAGGAAGATTTTGTATTTAGTACTCTTCTACATTTATGTACATTAGTATGAGTGTTCCACAAAATTCCACAAGACTGCCTACCCCTTTCATCTGTGCAATATGCTTTCCATAAACTTTTGCATGTTTATTCACAATCACAATCACACATGTCAGTGCACAAGTACCACAAATGAACTACAATTGTAAGTCCTATAACTGTATAAACTGAAGTGTTGCACCAGAATACTGCAGGACTACGTGTGGAACTGGCCTGTTATATATGCTCTCACACTCTCAGTGTCTTGGTTGTTTTCCAGAGGCCATGACACTACATATGCATTAAAGGCCATGGAACTAAATTATGTATGTGGAACTTTGTTCTTCAAAATTCCTTAATCTGCTGTGGCACTTGGTGGAAGTGGAATTTACACAAAATGTTCTGCAAAATTCCACGATCTGCTGTGAAATTGTGTGGAAGTGCATTATTGATTATTGGTTTGTACTGTTTTTAGATGTTGAACATTTATAAAGTAATGAAAACTTGGAAATTACATGGAGGCCCCCATGGCTGACAGACCTTTCTATTATTGTATCAGTCTTGGTTCTTTCTCTCATTCAATTTAGTGAAACCAGACAGAGGCCAGAAGAGCAAATTAATTTGACTCCTTTTCGGTATAAATAAAAACTGGTGGTCATATTTTCTAATAAGCTATTAGCAAGTTGGATGTGTAAATAAATAAATGAATAAAATTGAATAACGTGTGATACAATGACTTGCTTAGCTCAGTGCAAGCTTTTGTATAGCAGCCTCCAGATGAACCCTGGTACCATTGTGCCGTGCACATTCATTCAGAATGGATGTTCGCTGTCTCTTACATAACTACGCAAAAACTCCCCCCGAATCATGTGACATACAATAGCAACTGTCTCATTATTCTGAGCATGGAGCTAATATACTCTATCCAGGCTTATTACAGAACATACAAAAATATGCAAATTAGTAAAAGAGGAATTCCAGTTAAAGTGGTGACTTGTGATGAAGCAAGTCTTTGTACCAGACATTATTTAAATCTAACTCACACATTGTTAATTGCACACAGGGAATATGACATACATGTACATGTACATGAACTGTAGATAGTTGCATCTTGATAAAGGTCCCAATACGCTGAACTTGGCCTTTGTACCTTTTAAAAATATGTTTCCATGTTTGACAAAGGCTTACATGTGTATCATTGTGATACCTGCCATACATGTAGCATACAAGTGGGACTCGGTCCTCTAGTTTCTTGCAAGCAAGACCAGGGCCCAATTTCATAGAGCTGCTTTAAGCAGAAAATATCGCTTAACAATTTTCTGCTTAGCGCAAATGAGCGGGATACTATTCATAGATGGTACACGGGGCATTGTATTTTGGCTGGAAACCTTATTCTGGTAAGCAACATTCTGTTGTGATCAGCTGCTTTTTGTACTAAAGCACTATGAAATTGAGTCCTGATGGATTAGCCTGCTTGCTAGCTATCATTACTCCTGCAAATCTGCTTTCCCATCAGTTCCAAATGGCGGATGGTGATCCCATTTAGTGCATGGATTAACATGAACATTGTCAAACCTCCAACTAAATCAGACTCGCACATAAACAGTACATGATGTATTATTGTTATTGAACATATATAATAATTAAAATGCAGTACATGTAGTGCCGGCATGTAATCCGGAGGTTTAGTCTATTTGTCTTTGTTCCAGGGTTCTGCCCACGGTGGTCGGTGCCTGAAAACCCGACCGGCACTCATGATTCGCCGACCGGCACTCGCAGAATTTTTTCTTTTTCCGACCACCACACATTTTCACTTTTTTTTTGCCCATTTCCTTCAAAATATTTTGAACAACGTGTAAAACAAATTATTTACCAGTAAACAGTTTTATCCAAAGTTTCGAGTAGCCTACTTCTTTGGTTTGAGTCTATTTTAATGATCCAGGATCGAGCATTCCTCCCGCCTGTACGATGTACAATATATAATAATAATATAATAATAATAAATATCGAAGTCTTATATAGCGCACGTATCTACCAAACAAGGTACTCAAGGCGCTGAGTATATACATACTTTCAGAAAGATAGGTTATTGCAGTGATGAAAATCTGAGACCCAATTATTTAGCACCTTATAAGGGTTTACAAGGTGCTACGGCGCATTAAGCAGCCACAACCAGGAACACCGGGGCGAACCCCTTCTCTTTTCGATAAGTGCACTGGGTTCTTTTACGTGCATTCACAACGCACGGGACCAACGGCTTTACGTCCCATCCGAAGGACGAAGCATGTGGTTAAGTGTCTTGCTTAAGGACACAAATGTCACGACTGGGACTCGAACCCACACTCTGCTGATCAGAAACACCAGAGCTTGAGTTCGGTGCTCTTAACCACTCGGCCACGACATTCCAACGCACGAAACCTGCATTGATTTTGCAATGGTTTCCAGTCACGCTGATTATAGCTTTACGCTTGGAATAACATGATACCAGTTTCATCATGTTGCGAACCCTATTCTACAGCGTTTAATACAACGGAAATGAACTGCAGAGTAAGCACCATGCTATAGATGCTGTAAATTGTTTTCCCATGGCGGTAAAGGCGTGCGTGCACTGAGGGCCTACATTCAAGGCACAGCTGCAGGGCGCACGTGTGTAACCACTCCGTGCACGATCGAAAGGAAATTGACTTGACTGTACTAGGAAAAAAAAAAATCCGGCACTAAACAAATCCTGGGCAGAACCCTGTTGTTCAACCCCAAATCATTTAAAATTTACCCAGTCAGTTTACCTTGTGGTTTATTATTTGAAAACAAATAAAGTATATATTTTGTTTTTTGAATTCCAGACGTTTTTGCCTATACCTGCAATATGGGCCATCTACTCCATCCTGACTTGTCTTCTCTTCACATGCATCAAGTTCATCAGCTTTCGCATGCACAGAACCTTTGACTGTGGGGAGGAGGCAGTTGAAGGGGAAGAGACAGAGAACAAGCCGGGGGAGAGCGAAGAAAATGGCAAAGATGAGACTGAAGACAATGAGGAGGATGGGTTCGGCACCAACGGCCACCAGAAGACAAAATTCGGGTGAGGATTTTTGGATCTTGCTGCACCCAGCAGGTTCTACACTAGCTGCGGTAATCCTAGCTCTCAATCACCTAAGAGCTACGATGGACCATATGCGTTAATATTTTGTAAATCTGGGGACGTTTTTTCCCCCAAGCATTTTAAATGTGTTGGGGAAAAAGAGACACAAAAGTTTCAAAATTTGTATCCATGATTTGTCGTAACCTTATGGTGTAAGACCATAAGGGGGATTAAGGGGTTCCACTTAATCCCAACTAGCTCAGCACAAGCGTTGTGTTTTTTTGTAACATTTGATTTTGTATGAGCTGGTTTCTGTAAACTGCATGGAATGTGTCTAAAATTAATTTAACAATAATTGATTGTTTAGGCTGATTTGACTGTTTCTCAAAAATGCTGAATGTGTCTCAATGTCGGCGATCAATTTACCAGGATACTACATTTGGCTTAGGAATCACATGTATTTCTGAACATTATGGTAACAAAACTGAAAGTAGCACAGTTTCCTTGTGACTGAAATACAACTTCCTTAATAATTAGACCATTTATTATATGTATGAAGGGGTTGTGTTACTTTATGTAGACTTAACCTCAGTTTACAGTGTCAGTGGTGTGGTTATCAAAAGAAAACTACCCAAAGTCCAGTTTGCATTACAAGTCAAGTGATAAAGCTGGATAAGTGTATATTAGTTAGGTTCAAATACTGAACACATACAAATTTATCAAACCCACCACCCCAAAATAATACAAAAGAAATCAAATAACTCATATCTTTTATTTTATTTTTATTTTTTTCAAAAGATGATTAAAATAATACATGATAAACACAAATTATTTAGATTATAGATTACATGGGTTGTATCAAATGTCAACAGATTTTTCAGTTGTACATGTACATTGTACAATGTACATGTAGACTCAAAGTGCTGGGTAGCATTGGAAAGCTTTTCAGGATTTGTGGGATTCTGAAGAGCAAATTTATTCCAATCCTCTTGATCAAGATATACTGAAAACCTTTAATTGAACATTGGGTTCACACTTTAGGGAAAAACAGTTTTTAAAGGTAGAGTCATTGTTTGTTTTTTGTCAAAGCAATTCTAATTTGTAGCCAAATTATCAAGAAAGATACAATACTACTTGCTAAGATCACACGAACGTTGAATCCATCCACGTTGAACGAGGTGACAGTGGGTGCAAACCGCATCTCAGGCTGCAGCATTTGCGAACAGACACCAACCCTCAAAAATCTGAGAAAGAGTCATGCATGAATCGTTTCTCAGATTCAAATGTTTTTTGGCGAAAAAATATCCAAATCATATTACTTTGAAGAGAATCCTTTCTCAAAATAGTTTATAACAACAACATTTGCAGTGCTTCTCATCAAGTAAGTTTTATAGTCACAAGTGTTTTACCAATATATGACCCTACTTTTTCAATCACATGTTTTGGAATGGAAGAGGTGAATAACGGTGAAAGTTTGGTTTTTTTTCTCCCCTGTCAGGATGCAAGACGACGCCATTGAGCTTGAGGAGCTGAACAGCAATCCTCAACATGTGACATCACGTAGGGAAGCATCCAGGGACTCGTTTCCTCAAGAAAGTGACAAGGTACCACAGCCAAACAAATCATTTGTTGGGACATAATGACATTAAAATTGTAAAAATGCCCGTTTCTTAAGATGTAATATCACTCATTTAATCTGTATTGAGGTCACTACAGTCTTATCAATGATAATAATTATAATGCTAATAATGGTTGGTATTTAAAGCGCTATGTATGTCAGAAGTGACACACCTGGCGTGAATGAGAGTGAAAAGCAGAATTGCAATGAAGAAAAGTTATGATTTTTGGAAAAGCTGGAATTTCATCTTTGAGAGGGCAAGACCATTTTCATTTTGCACAAAGCACTTCCCATGGAAATTTTTATAAAGTTGATGGGAAACCTTTGAAGGGGCACCGAGATCACGACCAGGGGGAAAAAGAGTCCATGTCCTCCATGGCCTCTCTGTGTAATTCCAGACCTTGAAAAGGTAGATTTTTAACTGAGTTTAGAATTGTGCGCAAGTGCTTTCAGCAAGTGAGTTCAGTAGGGAGTATGTTCCAGAGTGACGGGCCAGATCTTGAGACTGATTGACTTTTCTAAGAGTGTCATGAACATGAATAGAAATGCTATCTTGCAATCAACGAAAGATCTGGGATAAATTTCTTAGAGCTGAAAGGCAGAAAATATTGCTTAAGAGGTTTTTTAAAACAAACTTTAATGGGGAACCGGTCAAAACAACAGATATCACAGTTTTTTGGTGTGTGGCCTGTTTCTGCTAAGCAAGGCAGCTTTTCTCTGCTCAGCAAGGTTGTGTAATAAGCAGCAAAATAAAATTGGGCGTAGTTGCCCACACCAATGGCATTAATTAAGAATGAACAAGAAGATAACTTTATTCATCATCAGCTACTTTACATCTAATGTAGTTTAAAAATATTTTGTTGAATGAGAGATCACCTAACATCCCAAGGCCGGGCGGCCTTATCAAGGTGAGAGCTACACTTAACTGATTTGAGCTGTCGACCCAAATCAATTGTCACCAGGGGCACGTTGACACCTACTCCTGGGGCTGAAACAAGGTTACCCTCTTCATAATCCGTGAGAATGTAGGCATGGGTATTATCCACTAGGAGCCTGGCGGGTAGAGCAAAATTCACTACCTTCCCAACTTTTTACAAAGCAATTATAGTTAAGTGCCTTGCTCAAGGGCACAAGTGTCATGACCGGGATTCGAACCCACACTCTGCTGCTGAAAACACCAGAGCTTGGGTCCGGTGAAGGAGACCGCTCGGTCACGACACACCACAAAGTCAGTGGTGACTTGGATGCTGATTTTAATTTTTTTTTTATTTTTTCAGGGAGCATGGAGTGACAAGGACCTACCCGGCAGCATCCGTGTTGAGATCCACCCCCAGCAGGACCCACCAAAGAACCACCTGGATGAGTCGCTCTCCCAGGCCTTGGACGACTTGGATGTCATGGAGAATGACCTCAAACTAGAGAAAATGCGGTCATATTCAAAACAGCAAGGTTGGTCTTCTAGGAGCTATTTGCTGTGCATAAAGATTTAAACAAATCAGTTATTTGAACCAAAGTAACCGAACTGAGGCTGGAAGGAAAAATAGCCTGGTGTAATGAGAAGTCAATATTCTGGATTGATATTTTGTAAACGGAATCTAGGAAATATGAGGAGCAATGGTGTATGACGATTGAGGTCCATTATGTAGCTGTTAAGCTCGGTTCATACTTCCTGCGAATGCAAATGCAATACAAATTTTAATGTCACAAATAATCAACAAATAATTCGGAAGAGTTGCGAAACATTCGCAGCGAAAACAGAGCTGTGACTTCAAAATTCGGTTGGCATTCGCATTCGCAGAAAGTATGAACCAGGCTTTAAGCTTGCTCTGGGATTGAATTCAGACAGTGTCTTTTACCCCTAGATTTTAGTTATGTGCACACAATTTTATCATTACATTATTATCTTTAATTTTATAGCAAACTTCGCTTGACAAAACACTCTTCACAATACTCTTGTTGTCTATTTTAATCAGTTTTTCGGTTACAGTTTTTAAAACATTTAGAATAGACCCCTTGCATATGTTGTCACAAGCCAGTGCCCTCACTGAGGTCAAAGGAAGTGCCTTCGATGAGGTCAAAGGAAGACCTATCATTGGTTGAGAGTTGTGCCTGGCGCATATGCGCTTGCATGGTTCTATTGTTTGACCTTGGCGATGGCGGCCTATGCAAGGGGTCTATTGTAAATACTGTTGTCCTTCCAAACTTCAACTGTATAAATGAAGGATTTCAAGGTACTTGTTCAGTCGGAAGAATAACATTGTAAGGTTGATGTGTTTATGTTCAGACCGGGCAGGTTGTTCTTCAGAGCAGGGAGAAGGGGAGGATAGCTTTTCATCGTCAGCTACCTTCAAAGGTAAGAACAGACAATGCTTAAAGGAGCATTTGGATTCCTTGTCCATCTTTTCATAAAACTGTCTACAGGGCTTGAATTTAGGGGGAAAATCCACAAGACCACAGGGCTTGTTGCTCAAAAAGTTTATTGGACCAGAATTTTCTTTACAAGACCAGAACTAAAATAAGAAAAAACTTCTGACCCAGTTAACTGTTTTAATTTGAACAAGTGCCAAGACATTTCCGAGTATATTGATTTTATTTGTCTTTATAGGTACTAAGTATACTTCATTATGTCATACTCAGTAGAACTGGAGGGTATTTTATCAGTCTTAAAGTCAACATTAATATTAAATTGAAAACACAAGACCACTGGACTTGTCCGGTCAAAAGTTAACTGGCCTGAAACCAAAACTACTGGCCTGAAACCAAAACTACTGGCCTCGGGCCTGTGGTCCAATGTAAAATTCGAGCCCTGGTAGGGTCTGTTCACATGACACGCAAGGTAAATTTTCACATGACACGCAAGGCAAATTTTCACAGAAGACCGGGAGGTAACTAACTGCAGAAACATGTGTAATAGTGCTTTACTATAAATAGTTCCTACTTGACATCACACTGTGTTAATTCGGCCATCTTTACTGGCAAATAAGTCATTTTTTTAACAAATATGCTTTATGCGTTCTGTGTGCTGCACGTGAGAGATGTATCGAATTTCTTCCACGATTGGTCGGTGAAACACTTGGCTGTGTAGAAAAGTTGGAATGCTTAATGCAGCTCAAAGCCAAATCCCCTGGTTGCCTGTAAAGATGGCATCTGACGGGAACTATCTGTTCCAAAAAAAAAATGAATGTAAATGTTGTTACTTTATTGAGATTGCCTTGTGTGAAATGTGCCAGAGAAGTGTTCGGGTTAAGTTTTGCTTTTGTGCAGGTGCGATTTGGCACAATTTAATTAAGACTTTGAAGAAATAGTTATCTTTGTTAATTTGTCATATTCATTTCTAGCTGAAAATGAAAGAGTACCAACAGCGAGGTTTAGAGGAACTCATGGTTCTCCACATAGCAGAAAGAAACGACAGATATTGCCTCTTGATCCATTGGACAGACAAAGAAACCGGACTTCAATGGGAACAAATACCTCAAGGGGTTCATCCTCAAAAGGCCCATCGAGCACAGAACTTGGAAGTGACACAGACTTCAAAACCGAGAGAGGGGTCTTGGACTCAGTCCCTGCCTCGTTGTCTACCGTATCTATGCAAGAGCAAAGCTTTGGTGCCCCCCAGGGCAAGCTGACAAAACGTGACCTTGAGAGTTGCCCCCACCTTGGTCTGTCCAGCATCACTCCACGGGCTGACTCAGACTCGTTGCTCGCTATGCTTACAAAAGAAAGAACTCCAGAACAAGAGGCAGAGTCAAAAGAGGATGCTCGCAGGAGAACAAAGAGCAGTAGTGGTGGGGAAAGAACACGTAACAGGCATTCAGCAGAGCAGTTGACCTCATCAGGTAGGCAAGGCAGGTTTAGTTTCCTGGATGGTTCAGGAAGACATTCCTTGACTCCTCCTGGTCGACGGAGAGCCTTCTCAGGTGGACGACAAAGTGGAGGGAGGAACAGACGCAAGACTGACAGAAAAGAACCCGCCTCTCCAATTGAGGAAAACAACAATGAGGTGAAACAATCCCCCGATTTAAAACACAAAAAGGAGCACAACAGAACTCACAGCCCAGCAGGGGGTAGGAGGCATGTGTCCCCTGATAATTATGCAAACTCCTCCCAGAAAAGACAATCTCCGTCGCAAATACGAACGTCACCTCAAACAGGTGCCACTGGTGGAGCATCACGCTCACGGAACTTGTCGGACAGTGTGTCGGAGGACTCCTTAGATATTATAGTAAAGAATGTACTTGGTATTGGAGTACAAATAGACGAGAACTGTGACTCGAGCCAAACGTTGACCTCCTCGTCAAAATCCAAAAGGTTGGGGCATGGTGTGACCAGCTCAAGCTCTGATGATGACAGTACCATAGTGTCGGAAAATTCTGCGTTCTTGGGGTCGTCTGGTAATGCTACAAGTTCAAGAAGCACATCAAGCTCCACTGGAATACAGTGGTTGTTTGGAATAGAGGGAGAAGGTCCATTAGATAAAGGTAAACTGATTATAAGTTTTATTTTATTTTTTAAGGAAAAGTTTCTGTGCAAAATATTTATTGTGCACAATTGCATTTGTTTGTAATAGACTGTGCAAGTCTCGCGCGTATCGGAGCGAGAAAACACGTCAAGTGAAGAACATATTTTTTTCTGAAATCAAATCATTGTTTATAAATTAGATCTATGAAAAAATCTGACCAACAAAAATAATCTTTACAATTTGCATAATATGAGTTTTAGCTTTCATAATAAATACACAAATCATTTGTTAGTTTTTGTTGAAACAAACTAAAAACTATGGGACAAGGATGCTTATTTGATCTTAACTTTTTAGGGAACCCTTTTGTAAATCCACGCCTGAGTACGTGGAACCACTAAAGCAGGTTTAAACGCAGACGCGCGATGACTGCACGGGCGTATAATTAACGCGTGACGCAGTTAAAAGAGGAAGCTGACGCCTCGACAACCGTAGACTGCAATGTAAAGGCTTAGCGTCTGACAATTACAGCGTCTGGTGATTATCATCACGCGACCAAAACAAATTTGGTGATCGGAGGTGGGCACAAATTCTTAATTTTTTGCAAGTAACCGGAAGCAGAGGTCAAGTTTAATTCTTGGGTTTTCTTCCTTGTTTTGTTGAATTGATTTAACTTTCATATTTTTGATCACTTAGTAATACATTCCCAACAACATATTTAATTTCATGGCCATAAAGTACGTTAAACTAAAATAATAGACGAAACAAAATATTGCCAACGTAAAACTCCATATGGTTGGGACCACAATGGTCCCGGAAGTTCGCTTACGCGCGAGACTTGCACAGTCTATTAAAAAGAGATTTTGAAATTGCAGTCAATGGTGATTACGCATTTTCCCCTTTTCAAATCGGTGCATTAAACAGAATCTGGAAGGAAAAATAGACCGAGTGAGTTCTTTATTGGGTTTTTTTCTTGTTTTTTCCCCTTTGTTTTCCCTTTATTTTTGTTGTCATATTTAGACATGTTTGGAATTTCCGCAGGGGGTGAGCATGGTAAACCAAAGGAGAGGGATACTTCACCAAGCGGTCATGACCGAACCAAAGAGGGCGCCATACCAAAGAGGAAGACCCGCACAAGTAACAGTACTAGCCAAAGTGAGTATATCAGTCCAACACAAGTAAAATTTTCAAGATCAAACTATAAACTAAGAATAAGGTCTAAAAGATTTTGTTGTTGACTTATTTGTGTTCTTTTTGGTGAAGAAACGTTTGAAACCCTTAACTGCCTAAAGTACTGTATGCCTAAAAATTGAAACCTGTGAGGAGATAATGCTGAAGAATTTTGACATTTTAAGCATGAGCCAAAAAAACCTCTCCAAGAGGGATTTTCTTGTATCTCCCGGCCAATAAACTTTCAAAACACTCAGGGCTCGAATGTGGAAGGAAAATCCACAAGACCGCGGGCTTGTAGTTCAAAAGTTTTACTGCACCAGAAATTCTTTTTACAAGACCAGAGTCAAAAAGAGAAAAAGAAAATGTTGACACAGTTAAACATGAAAACTGTTTTCTAGGTGAAAAAACTGTAAGAGAAGATTGATTTCATTTTATTTGTTTTAAGGGTAGGTATACTTACATACTCAAGACTGTTCACAAGACCATCGGACTTGTCTGGGCCCAATTTCATAAAGCTGTTAAGCAAAAAAAATACTGCTTAGGAAATTTCTATGCTAAGCAAAAAATGAGTGGGGCACCAGTCAAAACAGTGTTAACTTTATGGAATTTTGGCTGGTAACCAGTTTCTGCTAAGCAATAAGTTTCTGTGCTTAGCGAATTTCTGTGCTTACATGCTTTATGAAATTGGGCCCAGGTCGTGAGCTTTTTACCGGCCCATCGTTAAAATCACTGGCCTCAGGCTTGCAGCCCAGTGTTAATTTTGAGCCCTGACTCTTGTACATATACTAATGTTAAATTTGCATAAGGGATAAATAGTATTATTTGTGTTCTACCCATAATCCGAAAAAATTCTTTACCCCTGGTGCAAATTTAGCATCAAATAAACTTGTTCCAATCCCCGCTGCCAAAATATAGGATTCAAACTGCCTGTAGCTACTGGGCAAGTATGGTGGTCTAGTGGTAAGACACCTGCTCTAAAATGGCATTGGTCATGGGTTCAAATCCTACCTGAGTAATATGCCTGGGGATTTTTTTTCCCACAGACTCGGGGAAAGCACCGAGTATACAGTGCTTAACCCACATCGGTGTATGGGTTAAACACAAGTAATATACTTGTCCAAGTTGGGGGGGGGGGGTGGACCTGAAGTAACCTTGTAGTTTGGCATTTGTATTTTGTAGTGCAATTTAAGTCAGGATTGCACCTTGGTTGTTCTTTAAGTAGGTGAATCATTAAATCATATGAAATCTCAGTTCAGATACTAAACTGATAATGAAGCTGCAGTAACCATAGCTGCTCAGTATTGGAAAAGAACAAAAAATCAGCCGGTTAAGCTCCACCCTGAATGCTCTGGCCACATCCAAGCAACAGAGGTGGACTTTGACTGCCCTTCAGTACACATAAGTGCCACTTACATTGAACTGTATATCCGTTTGAATATTTCTCACTCACTGCTGCTTTTACCTACACAGGTGAAGATGATGTTAAGCCGGAGTCCGACCCCAATACTAGCCAAGAGAGCGGAGGGAGTAACAGCACTAGACTAATTGACAGGATGATGAAGCATGTGTTGCGGGAGGAGTCATTACGATTCCAGCTGGAGGATGCGGGTAAGCTCACGTGAAGCTTTCTAAATAACCTAGGACACTCTCATGCTTTTTTGGTTGTTTGTCGGTCAGTTGCAATTTTGCAGTATTATTATGTACATCAAAGCATGGTTACGTTAAGTTCAGTTCTATAAATAGATTGATAAATAAAGCAATTCTGTAATTGTGCATGTGTATTGATGCCCATTGGAGAGGATTAAAAAATAATAATTGTTTGAGTAAATTTGCTTTTTGAAATACAAATTATTTTGTGACCCAGATTATTTTATCAACATACAGCAAGTGATAATCTTGAAGGTATTTGTCATAAGTACACCATTAAATTAGTGTTCATGAAGGATGTTGTAAGTTGACCATTAAATCTGTAGTTGCTTGGTGTACAAATGGACCCCTTGCCCGATGTGCAGCGCACTTACACCCGCCTATCCTGTCCCCCATTTTGGTTGTCAAAATATAGACCTTTCTATTGCAACGTCACAGCCAGAGTTTTTGCCAACCGAGGTTGGAAAACTATGGAAAGCCATAACTGCATATCAAAAACAAATAGCCACAGTTTGTCACAATGTTACACAAGTATTCAAAAATAGTGTGGAATTTGTTGAAAACATAGCAACCAATCATGGCATGTCTTTTATTTAATTAAAAGCTTGCAGACAATTTTGAACTTGGTCACAACATCTGTTAACACGATTGAGTGTTTTGCTAACAATCGGCCGTCCATGCCAACCGGCGTGGTTTGTTTATCAACAATGGAAAGGTCTATACTCAAAGAAACTGACCCCCAAAAGGGTGGAAATAGTAGATGGGCATTTTGCAGAGGTGCGTTCCTCATGTGTAAGGGGTCAATAGTCAGCTGTTTGAGCTGGGAAGGAAATACTGTTTCTCAAACATTTATAATTCTTGTCTTTTTTTCTGTGGGGGAAAACAAAAATCAAAATATTCAATTTGTGCAACATGTATATAGCCATCTGGGTTCTCAAGCAGTCAAGCCAAAGTGAGGCTCTGGTGTGAAACAGACTGGTTCTTTGGTTATGGTTGGCATCACCACACTTTAACCCCCACATGACTTTGGGTACAAGGGCAATGTTCAAAACTAAGCCTTTTCAGCAAGAGGATCTTGCTCATTTGGTCTGATTTGTCCGTTAGTCATAGAGCATGAGGTTTCAATGTTGAGTCTACTGCCTGTTCTCGCACTAGTAATGTAGATATACACCCACTCATATGTACTCCCATTCACACATATACATTTGTCTGTCGGACAGTGTTGCATATAAGAAATACAAACAAAATAATCTTGATTTGTAGAGCTCCTTAATTTGTAGAGAACTGTAGAGCCCCTGTAATTTTTTCTTATTTTACTTAAATAACCAATGGGGACTATTATAAGTAACAATACTCCAAACTCTACATGTTGAAACATCTTGGATGCTATCCAAACAGTCAATCCAAGCATAAGACGAGCTAGACGGCGGGCAAGGTACATGAGCTCGACCAGTGAGTCCAGGCAACGCAGAGGGGACGGCACCTCTACCAGCGTCACCAGACGAAGACGAGGTAACAGTCCTTATGATCGATCCAGAAGCCCGCCCAACAACATGCTAGCAGCTGCAAAAAAAGCTCCTGCCAACTTTTCCTGTGACTTTCGCTTAGCTGCAAACGCTCTTGCCAAAACAACAATGAAAGAGTAGATAGCTTAAATGTGCCCAGCTTCTCCTCGGATCTTGCTTACTAAACTTGCTCTTAACTCGATGAGAAGTACAGTGAGTTTAAGAAAAGTATCAATATAGAAAGACTTGAAAAAAAAAATGAAAAAAAAAACACTTGGTTTTTTTCCAAGTTGGTGAAACAAGGTGGTACCTTGTTAAACATTCTAAAAACTGTAAGGTTGTTTCCCATGCCATTTTGTGACTACACCTGAGAAAGAGACAACATTGCCAATTTTTTTTCCTGTTAACAGATTCTATCAAATGAGATTCCTAATCGGGCTCGAGACAAATTATAGTAGTTTGCATGACAAATGAAAACATAGTATTTATTAGTCTGACAAGGGTCGTGTCTGCTGTTTTTCCTTCAGATTATTAATAGTGACTTTCCATGCTGTTTGATTGCATGATTGTCAAAGTCAAAGATCAGTGTATAGTGCCATGTGGATGTGAACATCAAGAATCCAACTTTTCCATTCTTGCTGTTTGGTTGATTATTAGATCTCTGGTCACCAGTATGGAGTAAACGTTCCTGTAGTTGTAGAAAAAATAAAAGAACAAAGTTTGATATGTTTACGGCCTGCTTGATTGGAGAATTGAACTCATCAAGATTCATGTTTTCGCAAAGACAATAAAAGTTCTTGTTTTGATTTCACAGAAGGGGCAAGATAATTTATTAGTTTTCCTGCCTCAGGCATTTTGGGAGTTAATTCCTTTGCATACATTTTAATTGCCAAAATGACGGACAGGATAGGCGCCTGTAATTGCACTGTGCATCTTAAAATGGGTCATAACTAGGATGAAAAAGAAAAAAGACCAGGGCCCCATTTCATGGCTCTGCTTACCGCCGAATTCTGCGCTTACGATCACCATTCTCCGCTTACAAGGCAAGCTGTTTAAATGCCTAATAACGTGGACTAGGCACGCGCACAAGCAACAATTCCTTGCTCACTGTGAAATACGCTTGACTAGTAAGCCCTGAATTCCCTGCTTCCGTAAGCCCTGATTATTTGCTTACGGTAAGCAGAGCCATGACGATAGAAATCTTGATGGTACTTCAGGTGGATTCTGGGTTTTTAAAAGTTTGTTTGTCTCTATCCCTGGCTCCATGTTGAATCTTGAAGTCTTACAAGAGAGGTATATTGAAGCACGAGATCCGTATCTAGTCTTGTAAAAAAACACAACCAATAAACAGCAACAGTTAGGGTACAAATTTGCATGCGTTTTCAATCCAAGAAATTATTTGTCTTGTCCATTTAGTGCCCATCATGATAAGAAGGTTTTGTTTCCCAGCAATGAGCATAAATGTGTCCAATACATCACTGGTATGCTAGGAATGTCCTTATTGCAGTTGTTTTTTGTGCCTCTCACATTTATGCAAATTGCTCGGACTTGTCCTTAACATTAAGAGCAGCAGAGTTGTACGGTCAGGAGGATACAAAACTAGGTAGGGTCACAGACTGGTTTTTGTCAACAAAATGCTGATTTATAGGCAACATTATCAAGAAAGATACAATTAAAGTCACCTTTGAAAGTTTCAGCTGAATACAGTGTCTACTTATTGAGAAAACAGCAAAAAACTATCATGGTATTTTCATCAAGAATATCAAATCCAGCCATGGTTACCAAGTTGAAAGCATTCACAAACAAACACCATGGAAATGTGAATCACCAAACTCGCCTTGAGGTGAGCTTTGGAGACTCAAAATTTGGACATTCTTTTATTGATTTCTAATCAACGGGAGGCATTTCAGACAAAACAATTTTGCATAATTCTTACTACTATACACCGATCCATTAAGCCACGCCCATTTCTCATTGACCAATCACAACCGCGAAATCTGATCACCATTTGAGCTGTTTGGTGATCTTTGCACTAATGGTGATCGGGTTTCGCGGCTGTGATTGGTCAACTCGTAAGGAGGCGGGGCTTAATGGATCGATCTATTACTATCTGTATAACAAGAAGGCTTTCGGAAAGAAATTACGGCAACTTTTTTCTGGGTCTTTACCAACATGACCAAAGTAAGACCTTAACTTTAAAAGAAGAATACTTGCAGTCTTTAGTGTGTAAGTAATTTACTGTTTCAATGGGAGATTTTGAAATCGCAAATGGATTATGACACACCTACATGTATGTCTTAGCATGTTTGTCAGCATGATTCTTAAGAGCATTTCTGCACAAAGGCTTATTTCAAGTAGTTGTCTTACATGGACTTTGGGTCATTTTATGATCGCAGTACCTGAAGGCGTCATGTGGATAAGACTTTTAGACATGAATCAAATTTTGTTATTTTTTTTTAGGTGTTGTGACCTACTGTTATCAAAAGACGCCAATGGTTGTGCTTTGCCCTAAATAATCACATATCCTTTTCTTGGCTGAGTTTGTTTTGCATGAAATGTTGCAAGGCATGCAAATCTTAACAGAGTTCAAAATTCAGATGTTGAGGTCACATTACTGAAGGATTTGGAAGGATTTTGGTGCAGTTCTTAATAGTCAAATTTACCAATTAGAGTTGGTTGGGTTAGTCACAATGGCTGATGATGTCAAGTTTAACAGTCGGTCTTTGAGCTGCATTTAATACTTTAATGTCTGCACTGTGCAAATAATAATAATAACAGCAGTGGCAATGGATACATTTATGCTCAGTGCAGCTCTAGTCTGACAGTGTCTGCACTGTGCAACTAATAATAATAACAGCAGTGGCAATGGATACATTTATGCTCAGTGCAGCTCTAGTCTGACAGTGTTTTTTTGTCGGACAAAACAAAGTTTGCAAGCTGGGTTGCTGGGCACATGTCCCTGTCAATGACGTGCGCTGATCAAACATTTGACTGACCAGTCAGATGTTGCACTAGTCTGTAGTTACCATTATTGTGGCGGGTTGTTTGGATCGGTCTTTAAAGGGCAAATTAGGCTGTTGTAAACAAAACTTCATCTCTTTCCTACCATGTGGAATAACGTTTTATTCGGTGACAAAAGACATACAACAGCTACATGCTGTGTGGAAGTCTTTTTTTCCCCCCAATATATATAAACATGATGAAGGAAATTATGTTACGCTGATTTACATGTATAGCCATTTAAATATAAATAAAAATGGCAACATTTGTATCAGGAGTTGGAATATGAATGGATAATTTGAACAAAGATATCAAAGCAATGCCATTTAGACTATAATTCCTTGTGTGTGTGGAAGAAGGAGTAACCAAAAATTAACCTTCCCGAGGCTGTGCCCCCCCCCCAAAAAAAAAAAATAGTAAAGGGCAACTCCAGGGTGGTAAAACATGTTTTTTTTTTGTTTTTTTTATTTAATTTTAAAGATTACATTCATTGCAATTCTCTAGTTTTCAAGAACCATATCGTAAACCAATCCCTTCAAAATTGTTACTGCAATAGCTACTCAAGTTTTCAAGAAAACAGTATTTAACTATACTGCTACCTGACCAGGATATAAGGTCAGATTGAAATACAATTTACGTGTACCGTAATTTCCTGCGGATAAGACGCGGGGCGTACAAGGCGCAGGGCCGTGAAATTACCCCCAAAAAATCAAGCGTCAACAGACAAGGCGCACTGCCGCACAAGGCGCATGATCTTACATGCACCTTTGACTGCAAACAGCAGACTGTATCGGTACATCGCCAAAAGGGGGTCATTTTGTTACCCTAAAAGTACCACGCTAATCAACACGTGAATAAATAGAAATCACATGTGCTTGAAACATGTAGAGACATGTACAAAAGTTCATTTTAAACTGAAACCAACCTACCGTTCAGCGGCGTTTTCAGGAGATTCTTTCTCCCGTGTGTCACATGGGGTTGAATGGAGTTTTACCAACAGAGGGCGCTACCACAGGGCTGAAGGGAGTTTATTCAACAGAGGGCGCTACCATATGGGAAAAATCTCCTGCCATTCCGATGGGGACGTGACATTATTGGGGTTTCTGTGGTTTCCTTTATTTCAAAAAAATAATGTGAAGTTCCTTTTCTTTATTTTATACCACTAACATTTATTCAAAGACGTCGTTTCTCTCGTTTGTTTTGTTTTCTCCACAGTTATTTTATATCTTACTTTTAAGCAAAAATAAACGAAACGGACATTAATTTATTCAAAGACTTCGTTTCTCTCGTTGGTTTTGTTTTCACTACAGTTATTTTATGTCTAACTTTTGAGCTAAAATAAACGAAACATGTATATGAACCATCTCTTTTCTTATTGGGCGTCCTGAAAAGGACGGTTGGTTTTGTTGGGCACTTCAAAATTTATTCGAAGCTACGTGTCAGGCGGCTGGTTGAAAGAATACGCCGGAGGCTTGCAGAAGAAGCCAAAGTTTAAAGGGCTAAAAAAGGTTTCCCCAAATCATACAAATCTCCCAAACAAATCCTGAAACTGAAGTCCCATCTTAATAAATAAATAAAATCAAGGTGTCCCAAAATTATTAATGTAACTGAAGGTCTATCATATAATTAGTTTCAAAAAAATTTTACTACCCCGTTACAAAAAAATTAATTAAACTGAAGGTCTATCACTTCCCCGTGACTTATAATTGTTTTTTCGTTTAAAAAATACAATCAAATAAAAAGTAACGATTATACAGTTTATTTTTATAAAGTTCTTTAAAGTAAACCATGGACATTAGAACATGGTCGCACCTTTCACACAATAGAGGTTGGGTGAATGCGTGAATCACCGTTCACACAATAGAGGTTGGGTGAATGCGTGAATCACCGTTCACACAATAGAGGTTGGGTGAATGCGTCCGCAAACGTTTAGATAAATCTGAATGCAGTATTTTCGGTACGAAATCGCGGGCACAAAGGAAGGGATGAACACGTTGCTGCATTGTTGGAATGAATTCACGGTCGTTATATATAGGGACACGTGGCCACAAAGGCGGCTCAATACATCGCGTCGTTGTCGGAATGAAAATCTGGCGACATTGTCTGGAGAGTTGAGCACTGATAATGTACTACGTCAACAATGCGTGGTGAGTTGATGGTTGGCGACCGCATTATTAACCTGACTGCAGCTACATTAAATAGGGCCTAGATTATTTGCACGTCGGCCGCGGTCATTTTGATCTCAAGCGACATCATACAATGCGCACTGGAATACAAGGCGCAGTGATGATTTTGTGGTCTAAAAAGTCAGATAAGACGCGTCTTATCCGCAGGAAATTACGGTAGATGACTGCATTTAAGTTTTTCGGAACATTAGATTAACAACAGTACCAATTTTATGCCAAGATACCTAAAAAATAGTTCTTCAATTCTTTGCACCATACACACAGACTGACAAAAGAAATCGCCCGCTTGCTTACATGCATTCTCTATCAGTTTCATGCAGCAGTCAAGTCTAGAAAGAGTTGCTTACCTTTCAAAACTCCTGGGGATTTCAGAGGGAACTTTTCTTTGCACAATTTATTTTAGAGCACCAGCCCCCCATGAAGATGATTTCAGTTGAGAACCTTCACCTGACGAAATGTCTTCACCATTATATTTATATATTTGTATATAAGACATGATTAGACTGTGTTGTTATCCTGCATGATCTCTCTCTCTACAGAACCAAGGAAGAATTCCCACCCTCCCTCATCTCCTTATCTTGCTGCTCTTGCATCCATGGCAAGGGGTGAGGGTAGGTACATGGCCTCAGCGCATAATGATTCCTCACCGGGATCAGTTCACTGCTTTCAGGATGAACACGGTAAGTTTAATAGATCCCCTTGCATATGACGTCACAAGCCGTAAACAGCGCCCTCACTGAGGTCAATGAAGACCTAGCATAGGCTGATGAGTAATGCGCAGTGCATTGTTTGACCTCAGCGATTGGGGCCAATGCAAAGGGCTGTCTCGCTGACTTCAACCTATTGCCTCTGTTTGTACTTTATGCACTTTTTCGAAACCACACCTTTGGCTTGGAGTCCGGTTTGAGGCTGTCAGTTATTAAAAAAAAAAAAAACTTTTTTGGTACGGTGCTTCAAGCAACTCGGATTGCTCCATGCAAATCGATCAAATATAACTGGCATATCTTTTGTTTATAAATCCTTGTACGATATTTTTACTTTAAAAAATGTATTGAATTTTGTTATGGGCTGTCCCTGTGGGTGAAATTTACTCAAGCTATTAAACCTAAGTATTTGTTTTATTTGTAGACATGTTCACTTGATATTAGACTGAACCCTGCAAATAATCTTGTTCACAGTTTTTGTTGAGTACTCGAACTACAGGGTAACCCAATTTTAAACCAGTCAGTCCCTAATCACATGGACCCCAATGAAAATATGTCTAAAGTTCTCATTTTGGGTCTATCCTTGGATGATTTTGTGCAGTTTTTCTGTCATGTTTTCTACTTTTGTTTATTTATATCCATTGTTGTCCTCCTGTCACTGTGTATGTATTTTTGCCATTTTCTTGCTGTTTTTTTTCTTTCTTCCTATTAAATTCTGTTTAAATTCTGTTTAAATCCTGTCTTACATTGTTTTTATTTAATCCCTCCGGTTGACCCGGTTGACCTGGTTGACCCGGGAGCATGCGTGTGTGGGAACTTGATCTTCTTCCCTTCCCTCTTATTGTCAAGTTTATTGTCTCCAGTTTTTCTGCTTTACTATGTGTGGGACAACATGCTTCCGAGCATCAGTAATTTAGTTTACTTTTGTTGTCCCTGACCCACATAGTATTGTTTGGTCCTTTTGTCGAGTAGGTTTCTTGTGTCCTTCCCCAGATTAACTTCTTATACGTGCATGCTCCCCTCATAGGCTCATTTTCATTGTTCTCTCTATTTGCCCTAATGTCATCAGAATTTTTTATATATTTGTTTTACTTACTTACTTGTTTATTTGTTCAGTTATTTATTTATTTTATTTTATTTTATTTTATTTTATTTTATTTTATTTTATTTGTTTATTTATTTATTTATTTATTTAATTTCTTTTTAATTTATTGACTGATTGATTGATTGATTTATTGATTTATTGATTTATTGATTTATTGATTTATTGAATTATTGATTTATTGATTTATTGATTTATTGATTTATTGATTTATTGATTTATTGATTTTTTTATTTTTTTATTTTTTATTTTTTTCTCATAATGTTTTGTTGCTTTGTCGTTTCTGTTTTGGGGTTTTTTCCCCTCCGTTATTGCATTGTATTGTATTTTCTGTACTTGTACTGTTGAGGTAGAATAAATAATAATAACAAAAATTTAAAACCAAATCAAATCATTACTTGTTTTCTACCAGCAGCATGCCGTAGAATCTGTGCATCTGACAGGTTCTTACCAGCTAGGCCTATTACCAGCATGTTCTTAAACACATGTATTTCTCTGTTCCACATTGCAGGTAACTGGATGACGTACACATTTGATGAGAATAGCCCTGGGGTAGCACAGAGACTGGAAGCGGAGAAGATCCCAGACGTCTCACCGGCTGAACCAGAGAAACAATCTTGTGATTGGTACGGAGGGTTTTTTCTTAAATATCGCAAAACAATCTTTCCTTCATCAATGTAATTCTTACATTGGAAATTCAAGTTGTATGTCATACACAAAGTACTTGGTAAGAAGTAACTATTACCAGTAAACTCGCGGGTACACACATGTATACATCTTATTTGGGAGGAGTGTTGGCTCTGAAAGGAGCCGGTGTGGGAGGAGTGTTGGCTCTGAGAGGAGCCGGTGTGGGAGGAGTGTTGGCTCTGAGAGGAGCCGGTGTGGGAGGAGTGTTGGCTCTGAGAGGAGCCGGTGTGGGAGGAGTGTTGGCTCTGAGAGGAGCCGGTGTGGGAGGAGTGTTGGCTCTGAGAGGAGCCGGTGTGGGAGGAGTGTTGGCTCTGAGAGGAGCCGGTGTGGGAGGAGTGTTGGCTCTGAGAGGAGCCGGTGTGGGAGGAGTGTTGGCTCTGAGAGGAGCCGGTGTGGGAGGAGTGTTGGCTCTGAGAGGAGCCGGTGTGGGAGGAGTGTTGGCTCTGAGAGGAGCCGGTGTGGTCTCAGAGCAAACACTCTTCCCAAAAGAGATTTATACATGGTTGTATCCACAAGTTTACTCATCATTACTTCTTACTATTCACACCACTCAAAACTTCAAACAACACTTTTGTTTTGGGGGGGGTTTTTTCACTAAGAGGATAATATCTTGAGTTATCAAAAGATTTTGAATATGGTAATTTTGGGGGGGGGATTTTTACTAACATTTTCAATACAATGCTGTGTTCTTTCAAATGAAAGTATTGGATGGATGTTTGCACCGAGGTAAGAAAACCTTGAACAACATTTTCAATTAAGGGTGTTAAACCTCCCCAAAGTCTATCCTACCAAGTTTCATTACATGTTTTTTAACTTTAACTTAATACAGTAATTAAGTGTAGTTTTTGTTTTGTCAGATATTTAAATGACGGATAAACGATGGGGACTAATAAAATGCCAGAAATTGCAAAAAAGAAAAAAAACAAAACAACCAAAACAGCTTGATTGTGATCTGATAACAATCATCATCTAATAAAGATGTGTTGGTTTTATCATTGAAGTGCAAATACGATGTTCTTTGATTCTTAGAAAATAGTTTACTTTCCATGAACAATACAGTTTATTTCTTAATGAGCCCCCGAACTCCACCTTATTTCTTTGCATCTACAGGCCAGACAGTTCAAGTTGCCATTCCGATTCCACCGTCATCACCCTACCCAAATCATCGGGTGCTACCCTCAACGGAGGAGGACCCTCGCCAGACATCCCCGGCTCCATCCTCTTCAATCTCACCAGCCAGCACTCCACGGCCAGCCAGAACTGGGAGCTTCCTCGTAACTTCCTCAGTGAGCTTGGCCTACAGAGTCTCATCGAGGACGTGCGAAGGCAGAACAGCGATCAGAGCACCAGAGACGAGGCCCACAGTATTATCAGCCTGGATAGGAGTAGGAGAAGGGAGAGGGCAAAGGTCAAACATAACTACAGGTTCTGGATCCTCCCGTGGAGGTCGTTACGTGTCACGTTTGATCGATTGGCATTCCTGGCCCTCTTTGACAGGTTGGTTAGCAAGTCTAATGTGTTATGGCGGAGATTTTAGTTATTTCCTTTCCCAGCACGGTTTGTGCATGTAGATAAAGTGAACACTCTTAAAGGGAAACACATCTTCTCTCTTAAAGAATCATTAATTGTTCAGCAAAAAGGGTGCCAATCATTTTTAATCTTAAAAAAGAAAAGGTTTCCATTATCATTGATAATGACTTTTTCTCAATTAAACTTAAGAGAATTCAAACTTTCTCAAGCCCCAACAAATATTTAGAGAGGAGCTCGAAGGTCCAATTCAATTTGGAATGTACTTATTTCTCTATAGGTAGAGTCCTTATGAAAATGGGGAAAAAAATTGCAAGTCTCATACCTCGCTTTAAAAGGGTGTAACACGTCATTTTTTTAATAGTTGTTAATTTTGCATTGGGAATGATGAATATAATTTGGTTTTTACCCTACACCGATGTGTGTTAAGCACTGTATACTCAGTACTTTCCCGAGTTCTGTGAAAAAAATCCACAGGCAAATCACTCGGGTGGGATTCGAACCCACGACCATGTCATTTTGTTTGATACACTTCCAGAGCAAAATTTGAAACATGACGCCTGAAATGTCAACAATAAATATATTTGTACATTCCAGAGAGGAATGTTTGCGTCAGTCAAAAAGGTCATTCCAAATTCAGGAATTAATTTTAACAATTCTGTTCAAAAACGTATTTGAAATGGGAAGTCATTTGATGTTCTTTTAAAAACATTCTTTTTGGATTTTGACAAAATTTGTACAGGAATGGTATTCAAGCTCAATGGCATTTTACACAGTTTTAATGTGAGGTTTGAACCTTGTAAAAAAAAAATCACAAAAGTGAATTTGACTTTAGTGCTTCTCTTTAAGATATTTAGTGTAAACTAAAAAACTATTACTAGGGAATAACTTCATTTACTGCCTAAAGTGCTTCATAAATAATCTAAAACTTTATAAAAATGTTGGTTCCACTTTATGATGTGATTTTATGTCCTTGTTCTCAGGAATCGTACTTCACTGGAGAGTTTAATAGCTGTTCTCCTGTCCATCGTAGTGTCGCTCCTTGGCTTTGCTGTACTCAGTCAAGGATACTTCTATGATTTCTGGGTCTTCTGGTTCTGCTTTGTGCTTGCCAGCTGTCAGTACTCGCTGCTTAAGGTAAGTCTTGTCAAATGGGAGATCTTGATGGGATACAACGAATATTCAGAGTAGATTCCCTTTGTGGACATAATTATGGGCATGCGAGCATGTTCAGGAACAATTGATTTTACCCCTTACATCTTCTGCCGTATAGCGTCTCAGAAGTTTCCCATTGTTTTATCATTCAGATGGTCTAGTAGGTTTTGAGCCCTTCGTCAGGATCCCCAAAAAATAAACGGAAATGCTATTTTAACTTTTTTATAATGTGTTTGTTTATCATTTAATTGTAATTTTGATAATTTGACACCTCTGATATTTTCATAACTCTCGATAAATAATTGGGCTGCAACCTTTTGAAAAACTAGCTACACTTCTGCCGGCTTGCGTTAAAATGACAATGCTTTGACGTCATTTGTATGATGTTGCAACGAAGCGGCTAGAGAAAAACGGAGCTCCCACAAATGGCGTAACATTAGTGATGACGTAACTGGGCTTTTCGCAAATGTTTCTCAATGCTCATTGACACAATACCATGCATTCATTGTAACATGATGGTCCATTATTGTTGGGGATTCTATGGGATAAATCTGCTTACTTGAATTCACTGTTTGTGTTATGGTTTTTTATATAAACTTACTGTATCGTCAACAGAACAAGTACAGATTTCAGAAGCACTTTTACAAATAAACGTAAGATTGTTTTTTGTGTTCTAGAGCGTTCAACCAGATGCAGCATCACCTATGCATGTAAGTCAGTGCTTTCAGTTTCTCGTTATTGTAACATCACAACAGAAACCTTTTGTGTTATCGCAACCTTTGAATCATGACGTCTGAAATGGGCTTAATGAGAAATTGACCCCTTACAGACGTAATCTAAACCTCCACAAAATCTGCATCTACCATTTCCACCAATTTGGGGGTCAATTCCTTTGTGTACATTTTACTTCCAAAATTGCGGACAAGATAGGTGTATGTAAGTGTGTTGCATGACTTGCAAGAGGTCAATACTTAGAGAGCTGGTTTAAAATTTGCCATAACATAACAATTTCACTTATGATCAAATCTTATAAGATCAAAAGCCCACTCTGGGTGAAATCCGAGTCCGAACAACACTAGCACCCATTATGGAATGCTGATTTTGAACTATAAGCCCTGGCATAGTTACATGTAAACTGTAGCATGGCCTCTCCATCTTGGCACCTTGATTTATGTTTTAACTGTACTCTGTTTCCCAAGATGCGTTGCGGTATATTTTGAAGATAGTGCTTGTGCATATAGGCTATTGCTTGTTTTTTTTAAATCACTAACAATTGTTTTGCTTGTTCTTTTCTTGTAGGGTCACAACCAGATCATACCGTACAGCCGACCGATGTATTTCTGTTTCTGCTCTGGTCTTATTCTACTTCTAGATTACTGCAGTAATCAGCCCATATTGTACCAGACTGCCCCCAGTCTATATGGGACATCCATAGGGGGGCAGGCCTTGTTCCTGCTTGGCAGGGATATTCTTATAGGTGTGTATACCAATCCTTATGCCGACTTGTAATTTACTACATTTCTGAAAAAGTCCATACATGATGTCCATAGACCGCTTTCAAAACGCGCAACGCTGCTGGTATGCTGAGGTCACGCAGATGTTTTTACTCGCCAGGAACAGCTATCGCCCAATGACCTGCCTCCTTTTGCCACATTGAGGGCGCTGTTTGCGAGTGTGATGTCATATGCAAGGGGTCTATAGTGAAAGTGGCTTGGGCATGGCCCAGGGCCCAATTTCATTCAGCTTCTTATAAAGTAGAAAATATTTGCTCAACAAATTTCGGCTTACCTAAACTAAGCAGGGGGAACCAGTCGTAGGTGTTTTATGTGACATGGTGTTTTGGCTGGTAATCTTATTCTGGTACATGTAAGCACAAGCGATTTGTGCTTGAGCAGTTCTATGAAATTTGGCCCAGTTTCTTGCCATCCAAGGATAATTTTGGTCAAGATGTTTGTTTTTTCAGTGTGTTTCTTATACTTGAAACTCTGGAAGACAATAAATCTAGCTTATTAGTAGAAATTTACTCCTTGGAGTAGGAATTTGTATGGTTGTTTTTGGTTTTCAGATTTTGTTCTGATTCTCTTCAAGATTTGCTGTTAGAATAAATTTCAGACTTCTATCTGGATTCAGCCTGCATGCCTGTCTGGTGACAAAATGGCTGTTATTTTCTTCAGATACAGAGAACTCATGCTTTTTGTTTGACCCACTTCCCTCGTGCTGAGATTACTGTTCCCTGATGCTCCTTGAAATCTATTACTTTGGGGTTACTTAAAGGTGGAAATGCAATCATTTCAACATACCTCCTAAAATTGTGATCTTAGAATCTGGTCTTTTTGTCAGCAATGACTCTCTTCTTATTATTTTTATATATTTCTGGTAATGAAACCAAGGATGCCTCATAAGTGAACTTAATCATTGTAGCTTGCATGCCTGAGGAAATCTGTGTACAAGGGTGCTTGCTACGTGAACCAGAAACACCAGGGTTAACCACCTACTCTTCCGTGGTTAAGTGTTATGTGGAGCTTTTTATGTGCACTACCAATCCTAGTACACAAGACCTACAGCTTAATGTCCCATCGGAAGGACAAAGCATTTATGATAAAGTATCTTGCTCTTGGTCTTACAATTCTAGCCTCCTTATTGAGCCCATATCCAATCATTCATGGGGAGACCGATCTTTCTCACATGCTGCCCCACGCCTATGGAACAAATTGCCAGCACTAGTAAAATCATCTGTTTCTTTAACCCAATTTAAAACAAACGTTAAGACACATCTTTTCAATCAAGCATTTGAGTAAATGGTTTGATTTTTACCCTTCAATGTTTTTCTTAGATATTGCATTTGTATTGTATTTCTCTACCACATGTTTTGGATTTCTTCTTAGCTTAGGCTTACGTTTCTATTTTGGTTATTGTACATGTGTATGTTTTTGTTTGTATTTAGCGCCATGAGCACTTTGATGGATTTGTGCGCTTTATAAGTTTTCATTATTATTATTATTATTATTATTATTATTATTATCATGGACACAAGTGCCATGACCGGGCCTCGAACCAACAATCTGCTAATCAGAAACACCAGAGCTTAAGTCCAATCTTCTTAATTGTTCGGCCACAACATGCTATGCCCTCTTAGGAGAAATAGAAAGGAGGAAATATCCAGTAATGTACATTTTTCTGTTGGTTTCGTTGCAGTGTTTGTATTATGCTTTCCACTCATCTTCCTGATTGGACTCTTACCACAGTGCAATACATTTGCTACTTACCTCCTGGAGGTCATAGATGTACATATATTTGGTGGAAATGGTAAGTTATTCAGGAGACTAAGTCCTGCATAAGAACAACTATAGTGGTTAGTTTGTTGGTGCAGCAATTTTTTCTTCTTCTCTCTTTTGGGAGAGCTCTGAGAAAGACCCGGTGTGATCTCGACCAAAGTGGTTTCTCTTGAAGACAAGCAGAGTAATCTGTTGGAAACGTTGAGACCACACCCGTTCTTCTCGGAGCCAACACTATTCCCAAAACAGTTTCATACATGGTTGTACCCGCATGTTGACTACTAAAGTTTTTCTTATGATCCTCACCATGCAAAGCTTGAAACACCCGTTTATTCCTACATGTGTGTGATATATTTGCTTCACACTGATGAAGTAAATCAATATTGCACATTCCACATTTCCAACATTCATTGCAGGTTAAGTAGATGTAATAGCTGCATTGGGGATGAGGAATACTAGTGTGGGTTGTACACTGATGTTTATTTGGGGTTGAACAAAGAAAAATTGACTAGAGCCGGATTTAAACCAACGACCTCCGGTTTAACGTGCAAGCGTTCTACCAACTGAGCTATCTAGCCCTATGTTGATGGTCTTCCTATTTTAGGCCGGCATGTTAAACCGGAGGACGTTGGTTCAAATCCCGCTCTAGTAAATATTTCTTTGTTCAACCTCAAATGATTTCAAATTGACCCAGTCGGTTTCCTTTGTGGTTTTTAACTTGATACACTGATGTTGTAGGGATGCTGTACTGCAGACCTGAGTTTTATTATTTGTCAGTAGCCTCACAGCAGAAGTCCATCAGTCGTAGTGTTTTTAACTTGATACACTGATGTTGTAGGGATGCTGTACTGCAGACCTGAGTTTTATTATTTGTCAGTAGCCTCACAGCAGAAGTCCATCAGTCGTAGTGTTTTTCAAACACCAAAAACATTAATTTCAAGGATTTATTATTTTTGGAGTATTCCAAGTTTACACCTCATCCAAAAAGTTCAGCAATTGACTGATGAGTCAACGGGGGGAGCTGGGAATCTGTTGTCCAAGCAATTTTTTTTTGTAAAACAAGGGGTCTTAAAATTTGAGCCCTCTAAAACTCAAACTCTACGTTTTAAAAACTAACGTCAAACCTCTTTCTTTTCTCTAGATACAACAATCAAATTATTAAACACTCTTCGTGCTTGAAGCGAAGTTCTTTCTTCTGTACCAGGAGAGTTGTTGTTGTTGACATAAATGAAGTACTACATGTAGAACATACCAAGTTATATTATTTCATAATAAGGTTTTCAAAATAAATTTGTACTTTAAGCTCATCAACAAAAATCTCAATTGTTATTATTTTGTTCTTTTTAAAGAAATTCTTAATTAAACTGCTCATTGAAAGAGCCCAATTAAATTATTTTTTCCAGTACTTCTAATTTAGAAATATCATCAAGTAATTTCAAAGAATTTCCTTTTCAAATTTAAAGGGAAAGAGTGCCCTGAAATTTTACAGTACACTTCCCACAGACAAAGATAAGGCGTTGTAAATTTAATGGACTCAAATTGTGTACCATTTCTTTGTTTTGATCCATAGCAACCACTGGTCTTAGCGCAGCACTTTATTCCTTTGTTCGAAGCATTACAGCTGTCTTGTTACTTGTTGGATTTGCAGTTGGTGCTTTAAAGGTAATCAGTCATTTGGTTGTTTTGGGGTTGTTGTTGTTTAACCCTTAGGAATCAGGCCTGTTTTCGAGGTTTTTGTATGTGTTGCCATTTTATATTTCAAAATCTCATTTACAGTTTAGAAATCCTATATAATTATGTATAATTGGAAAGCTTACATATAGGGCTTTATTTTGGGGGGAAATGTGGACCTCAAGGAGATTTTGAAAACAAATTGCAGCCATTTTTAATATGATTTTTCACTATAAAATTTCATATTTTTCATATTTTATGCAAATAACATAAATTTCTCACCATGAAGGGAAATTTTTGATGCCCTATTTAGAATCTACCATACCAGAGCTTTCTATCTATGAAAAAAAAAATCAGGAAAATACATAAATTTAGTCCCCCAAAAGTAATACATGTTACTTTTTCACTGAAAAGTCATAGGTCAATGGATCGATGCGTTCATTCAGCATGTCTTCCTCATCACCGTCGAGATCACCATTTTCGTCGCTCTCGTCGACACCCTCAACAAATCTTAATTTTTCTAAGTCTTCAAATCTCTTTCTTTGACATTGGACAGGATTTGCCAACCTTTCAGGCTTCTTTTTAGGCATTATTGCAGAGAAAGAGAGCGTAATAATCCGATAAAGTGTGTGAGGTTGTGCGGAGAAACTTGCATGGGAAACACACACACAAGCTTTTTTCATGTTGGTGAACAAAGCAATGGTATGGTTTCTGTTTCGCTCTGTATTAGTTTTCATGTAGTTCTTAGGAGGGGTACCATACTATGGTTGGAAAGCTTATTTCTTCACCTTTCTGATGGTGCCTGACTCAACCTAAAGAGGGCAGCAGACGCAAAACTACAAATGATTTTAATCATCGAGCGGGGGCGCTCGATGTACTGCAGGGCTGATTCCTAAGGGTTAAAGGGTGTGCATAATATTGGAAAGAGTAAACATCTAAATGTTTACTGAAAAAGATGGTCATGGTGGGAAAACTTCCTTTGAAAAATCTTTGCTGGAAAATCAATCAATCAATCAATCAGGTCGACTCTCGTCGGACTGCAACAAAAGCACGCCACACATCACGATCTCCCATAGCAACTGGTCCACGTAGGTTAGTGACTGCCCACCTCGAGAGGCTACACCATGTGTGGGTTCCCAGAGAATGAGTTGGCTTGCAGCTATATCTGGATGTCGAATGCAGTGTCCAGCCAATCGCAGACGCCTAAGCCTGATAGTTGTAGAGATCTTTGGCAGGTTGCCATAGAGCACCCCGTTGCTGACTTTGTCTCTCCAACTCACGTCTAGAGCCATCCTCAGCATGCGAGTGTAACAGCCATCAAGTCGAACCTCTTGCTTTGTAGTAAGGGTCCATGCCTCAGAGCCATAGAGTAGGATGGACTCCACGGATGCACGGAAATGAAATAGTTTTTCCAGAAATGAGTAAAACTAATAGTTTGATCTTGCAAGTCAAAAACACTAATGTTCGAAAACAGTAAAAACATTTAAGATTTTGTTCCACTTTTTTTCTCGTACTCCATTGACCGATTGAGATTAAACTTTCACAGGTTTGTTATTTCATGTATATGTTGGGTCACATTAAGTGTGGATACTGGTTTTTGACAATTACCAATGTTACACAGGTGCTTTAAAGAGATCCTTTTATCACCAGGACACATTGTATGAATATTTTTGCTGATGCTTTACAAGGCAAGGTTGGCTCACTGGTTTCTTCCCTGCCTTTCACCCCTGCGACCCCGGACCAGAGCCTTTTCAGTCCCTACCTGGTTGCGTGGGTTTTACCTACTCAATGTTTTACTTCCACATCTGAAACTGAAATTTCTTCATCGTCTTTGAAGGGTCCATTGGTCCTAGAAAGATATAATAATAGCATAATAATAATAAATAGAAATGCATAACAACATTCAATGCGCCATCATACCGAAAAATTTCTTCAGAATGTGAGCAAAATCAATTTTATTGGGGTTTCTTTATTTTAAACTAGACAGTTCAAATCAGTACTCACCGCCAAGAAATACTCTTGTTCTTGTACCCTCCGTATACTACAGACAGGATGTTCTTCCTACTTTAGTCTGATATCTGATTTGTTTGCCCTTATCAGAAAAACTGTGATTGAATAGCCTGAAATGGCTATTAAAGCCTACACCATGTGTACATGTAGGTCAGCCCTTGTACTTTCCTACTTTTTTCCCAAGGACCAAAATCCATCCCTGATACTAGTCATTAAAGGGTGTGTACAACATTGGTAAGATTGAAAATGTAAATGTTCACAGATTTGCACATAACTTACATGGTATGAAGATGGTCATGGTGGAAAACTTACCTTGAAATAGTTTTGCTTGAAATGCTGTAACTTTTAGGAAATGAGTAAAATAATTAGTCTTTATCACGTGTGATAAAATCCGATGTTTGAAAACAGTGAAAATATATAATGGGGTTTTTCACTGTTTTCTCATCACTCCGAAGACCGATTTAGTTTAAACTTTCACAGGTGTATTATTTAATGAATATGTTGGGTCACAACAAATGCGGATAGTGGTCTTTGAAAATATGTTGTACATATGCTTTAAGACCAAACGTTACTTTTGTAATCCTGCTTTCTTGTTTCTTCAGGAACCATCCTTAACGTCCAAGCACCTGTTATTCTCAGTGTTTTGTGGCCTACTAGTAGCAGTCAGCTACCATCTCAGCCGTAGTGCCTCTGACCCAAGCGTCTTGTGGTAAGGGCACCTTCTTTCAATCATTTTTAATAACGGAATGAGACAGCGGTGATCAGGTCTTAGATGGCAGTGAAGACTTGGATTCCCATTTACTTAAAACAATATAGGAAAATCTGGAAAACTTTTCCGTTTTGATTTTTGCATTTTGCAATTCCTATCCTCCGGCTCCATTTTGCCAGGGGTCAAATTGCATGCGATGCTCAAGGGTTGAGCATGCGAGCGCGTATTGATAGATTTCAAACTGAGTACTGATATGTACTGATTGCTTTATGCGTTATTATCGCCCGTCTAAGTTTGCGCGCCACCACGCTCTCATAGCTATGAGCGCCGAATGTGTGTTTAATAGCCAATCGGTCTTAAACAACTTCTACTATATCTTAATCAGAGATTTAGCACCGGTGAAATACTACCATGTGATCACATCATGATGCAAATCACTGCATGTAAAAATGCTAGATTTGAGAAAAAGGATGGAAAACATTGGTAACGAGGTATGGAAAATAAAGTTACCTTCAACTAATTAATGGCCTGGTTTGGTGAAACAAAAGATTGGGAAGGGGAAGACAACCCATGCTTGGTTTACTGGAAAATCATAAAGTAGTCGCATTTTTAAAATAATTTAACTTCTTTTGTGGAGATTGTCCCTTTAAAGGATTGCCCTTTGAAAGACTTTTAGTGAATTTCTATGAAGGTTTGACATTTTAAGGGTTATTCAAATCACTTGAAAAGCATATTTGCTCTAACCACTCGGGGGTATAATTTTCTTTTGTTGCGTTTTATAGAGAGTTCTAGACTGACTCACCACATTCTCATTTTTCTTCAATTAATTGCCCTGATCTGATGGGTTTTTGAAAAAAGGGTTTTTGTACTGTGGAAAGTGAACCACTGTCATTGATTCCAGTTTGTCCTCGGATGTAGCAATAAATCTGATGATTAAATGCCGCGTTAATGAGAAATGGAAGTGGACCTGTAAATAGTCTGCGTGAACTTGGAACAGGAAATTAGAAACGGACAACCGAAAGTGTAATGCAAACCTGTACCCAGGGGAGAGCACATTCAGCAAATTGAGTTTAATGTACTTCAAGCTCTTCCCTTTCACCCCCCTCTGGTAATCCAGAGGGGGGTAATAACATTACCCACAATTAGTCACACTGAGAGAGGAGTCTGCATTTGTGTTGGCTGCTTTTGTTACAAAGTGTGCTATTCCCCCCCGGGTGCATTAAACAAATAGTGCAGGAGTTTGAACAGCATCGAATACCCAGTGTTCTGTCACGGCTTGCAGCGTTGTGGGATACAGGCAAGCTATTGTTCTTTTGTTGACCGTGTGCAAACACGGGTTATGAAATTTAATTATCCAGCGCTTTGACCTAGTTTTGCTCTCGTTGTCAATGCCTGCCAGGAACAAAGCATCCCTGCAGCTTTCATATCTATCGATTGGTGCCTGTGAACTGCTTGTTCAAGACAATTTGCCAGTGTTGTCCAGGTTTGATAAATCAGTACTCATGGCGTGGGAAATGTATGCAAGGTCTAGGCTTCGGGTAGTTTTTTTTCATCAATTTGGGCCGCTTCTACTTCTATAATTTTTAAAAGTTAAAATGACTGATTTGTGTGAAACGAGTGGAAGTGTGTTTTATAATATTTAAACCCCGCAATGAAATTTTTTTGCAATGATTTTTCAGTGGATTACTGGTCGGTATGCTGATTCACATCCACATAATAACAAGTAAAATCAGTTTCTAAATTTTCTCCCATTTTTATTTTTATTTTTTTATTTTTTTGAAAACACCTCACAATGGTTCAAAAATACAAGCTGACATTTTCACAGGTTAGTTTATCCATGTGTAGATTCATTCTCATTAGGGAGGTTTCGCATACGAACGGATACGATTAATGCGATGGATACGTCATCATTATGACGTCATACACTACTCGCTATCCGCTATACGTGCAGACGACACTGATATCCCGCTTGCTACACGTAAGTAAAAAACACGTAGGAAAACTCGAACTTCTAGTAATTCTCCTGTATTTGTTTCCAAATATGCATGAATAGTATCAAAATAAATGAATCACTGAACATGTACGTGTCATTTTGTTGATTTCTAAAGACTTTGAAATACGAAAAAATGCACTGTTTCTTCGTCATTTTCCTCTAAAGCTATGAACATAAGCTCGTCTATGGAGGATGCCATGTTGAACAGCGCCACCAAGTGCTGTGCTGGAACAGCGAAACAGTGCCACCAAAACGCTGGGATTGCAAAACAACAGAAAGGCTGCTAACGGTTACGGATAGCTATGCGTATGCGTATCCGTTCGCGTGCGAAACCTCCCTATTATTAGGAGATTGAATCTCAGTGACATGTTTGGTCAGAATGTATGAAACCCCTTTTAAGATTTGTTTTGAGCAACAGTTTTGAACAAAGTATTGGAGCCCAGTTTGTAATGCTCACCATTCTATGCCTACAGGAGTACCGCCAAATTTCCGTGCCAGCTGTGAGAAAATACCTAGGTACACGTTCAAACAAATCTACCTTGACAGCATGTGATATTCACTTACACTGTGCTATCTTAAAGACGATTCTTTGCATTTGGCCCAAATACTTTGTTTGGGAGGAATGCAAAACTAAACAGGCAGTAACTCAAGGTTAGCATTTAGGTTTGTTGAGGTTTTCTGGGGTTATCCAGGGTTCAACCTCAACTTACCTCGAGTTACCGCTTGTTTAAGTTTGCATTTTCTCTCTTAAGCATTCCTTGCAATGCAGAAAATTTAAAGTATCCTTTCTGTTCTTGTGTGTGTGGTTAAGGTCAATTATTAAGAAATTTGTTGTGACGGAACCGCAAGCAAAGCCAGAGGGATCACATGATGAAATCAAAGATCCTTTGCCAAGGAAGCTCCAGAAATCTGTGGTGAGTTGTAGGGCTTGTTGTCTGTTTCTAGTCATGTTTCCCCATTCACACACTGCCCGGATAATTGTTTCAGAATAGCCTATTTTGCAAGTGTCAAGTTTTTTTATGTATTCGTGCAGCAGCGCAAACACCTCTTGTGTTTGTTGTCTTTTTTGCTTCTTCTCTGCAGCTTAATTCAGGATTGCAACTGAAATTAGCCTTGAAATGGCACAGTTTTCATGACGTCATCAGGTTTTGAGTTGCAGTAAATCAAAAATTATCATTAAAAAAAATTCATAAGTCATGAACCACACAATGGATTTTAAAAATCTATACATCATCTGAAAGGTCTTTAAAACTAAACAACCTCGTCCCAATTTGACCTTTGCATCTTGTTTTTTTGAAAAACAACTCCCTGAAATAGTTGATTTATGGGTCGCAAATACGAACCCCAGCCCTTCTTGACTGTCTTTTTGTGTGAGAGGCTTCAGTCAGACCTCATTTTGTGCCTCCTATACGTCATCATCTTATTCAGTGTCCAAGCTAGCACAGTCTTCACTGTGATGCAAATTTTAACCCAAACCTCTTGACTGTCTTACAGTGTGAGAGGCTTCAGGCAGACCTCATTGTGTGCCTCCTATACATTATTATATAATTTAGTGTCCACGCTAGCACCATCTTCACTGTGCTGCAAATTTTAACCCCAACCCCTCTTGACTGTCTTGCAGTGTGAGAGGCTTCAGGCAGACCTCATTGTGTGCCTCCTATACGTCATTATATTATTTAGTGTCCACGCTAGCACCATCTTCATTGTACTGCAATTTTTAACCCCAAACCTTCCTGACTGTCTTACAGTGTAAGAGGCTTCAGTCAGACCTCATTGTGTGCTCCTATACGTCATCATCTTATTCAGTGTCCACGCTAGCACAGTCTTCACTGTGCTGCAAATTTTAACCCCAACCCCTCTTGACTGTCGTACAATGTGAGAGGCTTCAGGCAGACCTCATTGTGTGCCTCCTATACGTCATTATATTATTTAGTGTCCACGCTAGCACCATCTTCACTGCACTGCAATTTTTAACCCCAAACCTTCCTGACTGTCTTACAGTGTAAGAGGCTTCAGTCAGACCTCATTGTGTGCCTCCTATACGTCATTATATTATTTAGTGTCCACGCTAGCACAGTCTTCACTGTGCTGCAAATTTTAACCCCAACCCCTCTTGACTGTCTTGCAGTGTGAGAGGCTTCAGTCAGACCTCATTGTGTGCCTCCTATACGCCGTCATCTTATTCAGTGTCCACGCTAGCACCGTCTTCACTGTTCTGCAGCCAGGACTCAGCTTTGTGCTGTTTGGTATCGCTGTGGTGCTGGGATTCTTGCTGCATTATCTCTTGCCTCAGCTGCGGAAGGAACTACCCTGGTTGTGTATATCACACCCGCTGCTCAAGAATCATGAGTACTTCCAGTTTGAAGTCAGGGGTAAGATAGCGTTTACTGTTTGTTTTATAGGGCAGTGTCCGAGTTTGTGGCTGCGGCTACAGCTGCGGCTGTTGCTATGGGCTTCAAGATTTCCAATTTAAAGTCAGGGGTAAGATTTGGTTTACTGCTTATTAAAGAAGGTAGGGTCCGAGTTGGCGGCTACGACCCCTTCCTGTATTAATTGTGTCAGTGCATCGAAATAATGGGTTTCTACCTGGATCTGTTCTACTGTGAATAACATTTGCCTCTCTCCTGTTTTAGGGTGAAGTTTAGTTTAAAACAAAGTCTTCATTTAGATTTAAAATGACATTTCCGTTTGTAACAGATGCAGCGAAAGTCATGTGGTTTGAGAGGGTGTTTGTATTCCTGTGCTTTGTGGAGCGCAACGTTGTGTACCCTTTGGTGTTCCTCTGTGGTCTAACGACGTCCGCGCAGAGACTTGCAGATGAATTTTCACCGATGTAAGTTATATCATATTATATTTGAACAATTTGGTTTTTAACTTGTTATCAAGTGCAGATGCAATTGCTCTATCATACTATATTTGAATAATTTGGTTTTTAATGTGTTATCAAGTGCTGATACATTTGCTCTATTTTCAAAATTTCATGTGTAGGTTTGATTACATTACAGACATTTTAAGTCACTGAACAAAGCAATGCAGTGAGCAGCTACTGCATTTACATTCATGTTGCTGACAGTAAAAGGCATTGCTACTTGTAGTGGAGTCCTTAAGTTTCAAAGTATGAAAGACTAATGTTAAAGGACTGGTTTATTTTGACTCGAGTAACAAATTAAATTAAAGGTGTGCAATGTGTAATGATCTGTGCACTGCATTGCCCAACACGCCTTGCAGGGATGGGAATTTTCAGACTTTTAGACTTTATCAAGTCTGCCTGGTAAACAAAAAATGCTGTATTTTTGTTCTGGTGTGTCGTAGCCATGCAGTCTTACCAGACCCGAGCTCAAGTGTTGTCAGGAGCAGAGTGTGGGTTCGAATCCCGGTCATGACACTTGTGCTCTTGAGCAAGGCACTTAAGTTAAGTGGGTAGTGCAATCTGGTCTACCAGCCAGGCTGCTAGTGGATGATACCCATGCCTACATCCTTACGAACTGTGAAGGGGGTAACCCTGTTTCAGCCCCAGGAGTGGGTGGCAACGTGCCCCTGGTGACAGTTGATTTGTGTCGACAGCCCAAATTAGTTAAGTGTAGCCCTCATTTTAAAGTTACCTCTCTAACGCCACCATCGAGAGGCAAATTTAGAAAGACAAACGTAAATACCAATCGGTCTGTTTTGTTCCTGTATGCAGCGGTGGTGCCTTTATTGTGACAGTCTGTGGACTTAAACTCCTCCGTAGTGCCTTCTCTAACACAGCGACCCAGTACCCCATCCTGGCCCTCACAGTCCTCTTCTTCAAGTATGACTTCCATGATGACACCATCTTGCTGGAACTCTTCGTCGTCAACTACTTCTTAATGTCCATTTTCTGTCACAAGGTAAAGAAAACTTGGTTCTTAGATGTCGTTTCTAGTAGATTTGGTTCACGTTGTGATTGAAAGGCGCTCTCTCGTTAGTCTTCACCTTGAATTTGTGCACACCACAACAAGTTACCATTAATGTTTAATAGAACCTTTAATAGAACCTACTTTTTACAAGTTATTTTTACTATCATGCAATAAACCACAAGGGAAACTGACTTGACAGGTTTAACAAAAACAGTGGGTCACACAATGAATAACTTACCAGAGCAGATCTTGAACCTGTGACCTTCAGATAAACATGCTGCCGCTCTGCCAACCAAGTTAATTTTAAGGTGTATTTTTTTTCTTTTTAACTAGAGGTTTGAAAAATATAGATACTTAGATATACTGCTACACTAGCCCTATATAGGACTCTTCCTCTGTGCTGTACACAGATACAGAGTCCTAAATATTAGGGCCCGTTTCTGGGGCGGAAACATTTCACAGCTTCATAACTCAATCCTTACATGCAAGAAGCAACTAATTTCACCAGATTCACATTCCATGGCAGCATACATTTTTCTGTGGTGGATTTTAGACGTCATGTATTCCTCATTAATCCGTCATTTTCATGAAATAAAGCAGCTCTCAATGTAAAAAAATTCTGCAAACCTTAAACACAGATTAAGAAAAACCAAGACGCGGGCGATTGCGTGTGTTCGTGTATGTCTGCGCAGGTGCTGATTACACATACTGCGCTATTCGCGGCAAATTTGTATCGCACTTTTTGACTGCACAGCCAATGCAACGCATGATAATGTGCGTCATTCATCCTGCGTCTTACACGCGAATGTATCCGTACGCACGACAGACAACTGTGAGAAGACGAACAAAATGGATATTTTTTTAACGGATTTATGAGGAATGTATGGCGTCAAAAATCCACCGCAGAAAAATGTTTGCTGCCATGGAATGTGAATCCGGTGAAATTAGTGGCTTTGTGAAGGTAAGATTTGAGTTATGAAGCTTTGAAAATTTTCCGTCCCAGAAATGGTACCTGATATCCAGGACGTCACTGTAGTATAATACGAAAGTGAAAGGCCGCCAGGGCTAACTGCTACACCATTTCTTTAATGCATGAAAGTTAACTGATGTTTTCTTGATTTATTCAAGCTACATGAGTGGTTACTGAAGATGAAGTTTGTTTTTACCTACATCGCTCCATGGCAGATCACCTGGGGATCAGCGTTCCACGCATTCGCTCAACCGTTCAGTGTTCCACGTATCCTTGTATTTGTAGCTTTTTTTAGGCCGTATCCGAATTGTCGTCTTTGACTACAGCTATGGCTGTTGCTATAGGTGTTGTTCAGGACGTCTTATACTTCAACGCATGATGGTACTACCAGGGCCCATTTGTCATAGAGCTGCTTTTAAGCACAAAAGGCGTTTATCCTACTTCCTTATTTTTTAAACAGAACTTTCAAATGTCTTTGCCTGTGATTGAACAGCTTTACTTAAAATCAAGGATGAGAAATTTCAGACTTTTGTCTGAATTAATACTTTTTTATGTCTGCCTTCTTGAAAAGGTTATTTTTACTCTATGAAGAAATCCTGCACTTTTTATCTATTTATCTAGTGCTGAGGATACTGTTTCCAAAAGCTCCTTGAAATCGATAACTCCAGGGGTTATGAAAAGTTGAAAATTTCATCGATTCAACATACCTCCTAACATATGGAGCATGGTTTCAGACATTTTAATCCCACCCCTGTAAAATGGAAAACTCTATGATTGTTCTACCCACTCTTATCGTATGTCTAAGTAATCACTCTGCATTTTGTCTAAGTAATCACTCTGCATGTTTGATTATGTTACTATTCCTTAACCAATTGAAACCACCAGACTCTGCCATGCTGCTGCTGCAGACCGTTATATCAGCGTTTCTCTCCACCCCTCTCAACCCCATCCTGGGGAGTGCAATATTTATCACTTCTTATCTCAGACCGATGAAATTCTGGGAAAGAGATTATAAGTAAGTAGCCCAAGAAACTCAAGGAGTCATCAATAAAAGTACTTTATTGGTTTTCATGGTGTTTCGTACATAAGAAGTGGCGTGTTGTGGCCAAGCAGTTAAGAGCACCAGACTCAAGCTCTGGTGTTTCTGATCAGCAGAGTATGGGTTCGAGTCCCTGTCTTGACACTTGTGTCCTTAAGCAAGACATGTAAACATTATTATATTATTATTATTTTTAGATAAAGTACTATATAGGTCTGAGTATTATTATTATTAAACAATGCAAAGCAGAACTGTGGAACTGAAAAATTGACATTGATAAATGAGCCCTTAAGGTCTCACTATTAATGGTGGGACTTTCAATACACCAGCTTTGAACTCAGTATGGGCAGTTGCTCTATGACTCCTATTTAGTTGTCTTCATATCTGTTGAAGTTATGTCTTTTTGGATAGTGCTTTGTTCTTGTTCTGCTCCTCAACCGAACTGTTGCGTAAATGAACAATTACGAATGAAAGTAATTGAATCGTCAAAACCTCACTGATTTGTTATTGTTTTGTATGAATTGTCACAAGTATGACAACTCTCGTTGTCAAATGCATTTCTTACTTTGCTAGTATCAAGTAACATGCCTTTATTAAGTGAACTGCCTTGAGGGTATTTATTGGCGAAGCAGATAACTCATTGGTATAAACTGTTTTCTTTTGCTTTCCAGCACCAAACGAGTGGACCATTCCAATACACGACTGTCCACCCAGCTAGACAAGAACCCCGGCTCCGATGATAACAATCTCAACTCCATCTTCTACGAGCACCTGACCCGTTCCCTCCAGGAGACCCTCTGTGGTGACCTGACGCTAGGCCGCTGGGGCAGGGTGATTGCCGGTGATTGCTTCATCTTAGCCTCTGACTACCTCAACGCGCTGGTCCATGTCATCGAGATTGGAAGTGGACTGGTTACGTTCCAGCTCAGGGGATTGGAGTTCAGAGGTTAGACCACCAAGACTTAATTTCGTTAGAGAAAAAAATGCCTCAAATTTTGTCTTTTGTTGTATTGATAAGATTAAAATGCAGACTTCATCCTTCTTATCGGTTGGAAGTAATGTCTGCTAGAAATTAAATTGTATTTTCACTAACCCACTTTTAAAAAGTATGCTCCACTAAAAACAAAATTATTTCTTTGCCAACTCGGACAAAATGAAGCATACAAAACTTGAATCTCAAAAGCTTATGTAGATTTTTTATACAAGGATCGTATTGTGTTATTCAAGGGTTGTTTTCTTACCGAGTATTGAGATTGTATTTTTGTTTTTGATAGGGACCTACTGTCAACAGAGAGAAGTTGAAGCTATAACTGAAGGAGTTGATGACGATGACGGTATGTTTGATGATTGTTCATACCTTTTTTTGCCCCAGCAGCATTGCATTAATAATGTATGAACTGAATCTATGTTCTTATACAAGCAAATTTGTATTGGATAAATTCAACCAGTGCACTCGATCTCCAACTTTGAATGTATTTCTACCAAAATGCATGTCTAGATAAATTCAGGGTTTGGCTGTAACCTTTTCAGTGACAAGCCAGCAGGACCAGACTAGTCCGCCATTTTGTTTCACTCTAGTCCATATTTCATATTAAACAGGGAAGTTTTCTAACTTTGAACACAGCCAGACCACTTGGAGAGAATTTTCACTGGTCCTCAGGTTTTTTAACTGGCTTTTGTCCAGCGGACCACCGTTACAGGAGAGCGCTGTATATTATAATTTCACAAAACTCTATATTCCAAGGATGTTTGTGAAGTTCTGTGTTCTTTGTCGCCATGTCCATTCCAGGTACAGAGTACAGGAACTGTTCATATCACCTGAACCCTAATAATAGAAATAAAATTTACCATCTGTAATAAGGCTATAATAGGGTTAAGTAGGATTTGAAACTTTTCATGTTGGAGATGGTGGTCCACCATTTCGGTTCTCAGGTCCACCAGTTCTTTTTTTCAGACCCACCACAACTCAAAGCACTTTGTGTTACCACAAACCTTACTTGATTATAATGTTGATGTATTCCAAACAATGGATGCTGCTTTATCCAAGATCATGCAAGCCAATGAAGACGTTCACACAACATGTACCACTGTGGCCATCACATACAATGGTTTGTCTTGTGCTCTTCCTGTAGGTTGTTGTTGCTGCTATCCCGGTCACCTGCCCCATTTCCTCTCAGCCAATGCAGCATTCAGCCAGCGTTGGTTAGCATGGGAGGTCATAGCTAGCAAGTATATACTACAGGGGTATAGCATATCAGACAACTGTGCTGCCTCAATGCTACAGGTCTTCGATCTACGCAAGATACTTATTACTTATTATGTCAAGGTAATGAAACTATGTGCCAACTACCTTTTTATATTTATGTGTATATTTGTGGTTTGCTTTTATTTCTTCTGTTTTATTTTATTTAGAGTTGGGGGGGAGGGAAACAATTACACTTCAGATGTTGTGAATCATTCTGAGCCCAGCTGTAATCATCTGCAGATACTTCATACCATCATCTGTTTTTTCTCTTTTGAAATTTGGTATTACAGGGACACGGAGCAAGGAAAAGTATGTTTCCTAACAGTTACACAAAAATACCTAACTTGAGTTTAAAGTTTAACATGTAAATTGCTTATTTCCAACGAAAACATGCAACAAGTTATATGTTAATTCTTGTGCTACTAATTCTGATTTGTTTTGTAGCGTTATTTTTTGAGGGGGCTGGATTTATTATGCAAATGAGTGTGAACTGTAAATAACAGCAATGAGCAAGTTCGGGTGCTAACCTTCAGTCAATTTACCATAGTGGTTCACTCGAACGTGTCTCGTCAATTGATTTGTCAAAATATGGCACCCAACAAGGCAACGATCGACAGATCGAACAGAAAACAAAATCAAAAGTTAGTTGCATAATATCGTGCAATGATAATTATTATTTTAACAAATTGACACATTTTATCGGCAAAAACTTACCATTTATGGGGCCTATCGTTAAACCAACTTTGTTTGATTGCAAAAGATTACAAAACTTTCTTTGTCATGTAACCTAACCACCATCTTGACAAAGTGACATAACTTCATGAGTTGACTAGAGAAACAGTGCTGTGCAGCTAGGTTGATCCAGTTGGACTAGCTAGTTTAACCATGCAGCGCTCAAGTGACATCTAGATTGAGTATGGTTAAGTCTAGTCGACTCTAGTCAGCCACCCGAACTTGCTCCATGGGAGATGAGTAACAGTAAGACTGTTGATTCACACAGAGCATCATCTACTACGTCGTTCGCTGCCCTAAACTGGAGCAATGGGTCAATGATGAGATTCTTCAGGAGGCACTCAGGACTTGTAACGATGACACCTACACCGACTGCGACCCGACCTTCACCCCAAAGATAGATGAGGACTATGACCTGAGACAGAGTGGCATCTCTAGGGATAGCTTTTGTAATTGTTACCTGGGATGGATCCAGCACTGTGTTGGCAGAAGGCAGGAGGTAAGGAGTTTCCATAACCTTAACCCTTTAGAGACCATTCATTTCTGTATAATCATCACAAATCGCCCAGACATTGCTAATATTGTTAGTTTCTTTATTGAAGTGTTGTCAGTAAAAATGTCAACATAAATCAAATGAAAGAGAAAATTTAGTTTCGTGTTTAAAAATTGGGATACAATGTCAACATACATCGGAAAATTTCATATGTGGCCACGACCTTTACTTTGACCTCTTTATGTGAATAGAAGTAGGTTAAACTTTGTGGCCGCTATGGGCATTTTCGTACAAGCCGCTTGTGGCCGCTATGGTCTCTAAAGGGTGAATTGTCATTATGTTATTCCAGCCATGTCATATACAGGCATAATATTCATCCTACTTCAGTCTGTTTTCCGTTTTTTTGTCCTTGGAAAAATCAGAAAAATTGTTATTAATAAGGCCTAAAAAGTCTATTAGAGCCTACACCTTGGGTACATGTAGGTCAGCCCTTATACTCAATAAAATGTTCCTAGTTTTTTCCAAGGACCAAATATCATTCCTGCATATATCCCTAACCCTAATCAGAGCTGTGTATTGAGAGAGTTGCGACATGGAGGGACCAGTTTTCTGTGGCCATGTGGTTGCTGGACGCCATTTTCTGTCCAAATGTAGCGCCAGAAATGGACTGAAAATGGCTTCTGATCTCAAGTTTTTGCAACTCTTTCAGTACGCAGCTCTGACCACCCCCAACCCATCGCAATCCAACTTCATGTTTTGTTTGTTTTGGATAGATAACTGGTAAACTGTTCATGCTTTACATTGAATCAGGCACACCACCATAATTAGGGTCCAACAGTTTGGGTGTTGAATTCCCTTTTTTGATTTTAGATTTTAGATTTTTGATTGAGTGAAAATGTCTTCATCGTCTCCTATTCATCCTGTTATTGGGGCTAATTGCGCTGTTGGATGTGTAATGAAATAAAAAATTGTAATGAAATAAAACGGTGATTGAGAAGAATTGGGTCACCACAATAGAGGGTACTGAACTTATCTAGCTGGTTATCTTTGTAATACTGGATTCTCATATAGTGCACATATTCTAGTAACTAGATCAATGTGCTTTACAACATTAGGCCTTGTCTGAATCAGAGTTCACTGTTCACCCACCTGCACTGTATATATCCACACACTCCCATGCACACACAGTTTGTCTGAATCAGAGTTCACTGTTCACCCACCTGCACTGTATATATCCACACACTCCCATGCACACACAGTTTGTCTGAATCAGAGTTCACTCTTCACCCACCTGCACTGTATATATCCACACACTCCCATACACACACAGTTCTGTGTTGCAGTCACTCTGTGGACATTGCTTTGTTCTCTAAACTTAAGGAAAATCCTGTTCTTCAACACTGTAAAAAACACTGTGTGGACGTGTGTAAGTCCACATAGTGTTTTAAGTCCCTACATTATGTGGACCTATTTTGTTCTCAGGTCCACACTTGGTATGTAGCGTTAATAAACAGCAACCATAGTGCCTAATACACCAGATGGTGGACTGTACTCTCATGAAAGAAGAAGGACTTTGGCTATGGCCATCAATGTTGAGGAATGGGCATTGCCATCAATCCGGCTGTAGCCTCTGCCGAAGGACACAGACTTATTATCCCTGGGCCCATTTTCATAGACCTGCTTAACGGCCAATTCTGAGCTTGCTGCAGGAGTTTCTATTTCATAGCGCTGCACACGAAAAGGCACGCTAACCTTCCGGTGCTTACTGCATGAAAATGAATGACGTAACAATGTAAATACATAGTGAACGCGCAAGGTGGCCGCCTTATTTTCTTGCTAACCTGTGAAATACGCTTATGCTTAAGCAAATTTTTCTGCTACAGTTAGCACATAAATTTGCTTATCGTTAAGCAGCTCTATGAAATTGGTCCCTGTTCATTAGGCATACTTAAACCATCTCTAAAAGTTTCTCACCTCCCAGGGGAGCATACAAGTTACAACCCCAAGCTGCTTATATTACTGCTCGAGGGTTAATCCAACACAATACCGTCTCGGCCCTCGCAGGTTCCATTTTATACACCTGGGTAAAGAGAAGCAATTTATGATTGAGTGTCTTGCTCAGGGACACAATTGTCATGGCTGGGACTGGAACCCACACTGTAATGAATTTAGGCCTTTAGAACTTAGTCTGGTGCACTAGATATTCAGCCACAGCACGCTGTCAATACATTAACACACTGTATCAGATCATTGTAACAGTATCAACTTTACCATCAGTTTCTTCAGGATGTGGCCAAAACCACAGCTCTTCTTAAATCAAATTTTACTTTTCTCTCAAGGAGCTTGACAGTTCAAAGCAGTCTTGGCTGGTAACCCTATGTTTTGCCTTGTGTTTGCTGGGTAGAAGGGCGCTGGGTACCGCTTCACATCATCTGTCTACAAGGTAAGTAAGATCTGTTATGTCTCAAAAGATTTAAAAGTTGTTTTGTTTCTACCAAGTCGTAATTATAAAATAATTATATAAAATGTACCACACAGCTCGCTAATCACAACTTTATCTACAAATGCAAGATTTGGGGGGTGAAATAAATGTAATTGTAATTTCTTCACACATTTCAAGCAATGTGCACAGTCAAAAACTTATGATTAGATCACCAAATTGGTACGGTAAGCATGGGCATTTGTTTCGGTGTTACCGAGCAATCACAGAGTCCGTAACAACCTCAGAATTGTAGGATTAGGGCTTTGGTGGATCAGTGAGTACTTTTGAAAAGTGGCCAGGTAGTTGCATGATTTGTCTCCATTGGGTGTGCAGAGAGGATTTTGACTGTAAGATTTGACTGTCTTCAAAGCGTTTGCCGACTCCCAAGTGCAAGACATACATCTAAATTCTAGTGAAACAGACATTCTTTCAAGATTAAGTAACTTGTTTCTTTGTTTGTAGCATCCTGGAATCTTTTCTCTATGGTCTACATGCACTGTTCAAGGGAGATTTCCGCATCACATCGGTCAAAGATGAGTGGGTGTTTACTGATGTGGAGATGTTAAGAAGATGCGTTGCTCCAGGGGTCAGGATGTCGCTCAAACTACACCAGGTCAGAAGATGCTCACAAATATATTTGATCAAAGCAAAAAACGTCAGAAATTTATCTGGGAGACTGCCAGCGATAGGGCTAGATAGCTCAGTTGGTAGATTGCTGGCATGTTGTTCTGGAGGTCACAGGTTCAAATCATGCTCCAGTAATTTTTTCTTTGTTCAACCCAAAATTATTTAACATTTACCAAGTCAGTTTCCCTTGTGGTTTATTACTTGATATTTGAAAAACAAAGTCGCATTACCAAAGGTGATCCCTCTGCTGTCGCTTCCCAGGTTGTATCTTGAAGTTCAGTGTGATGCCTGGCTATATACGACACTTATTGAATGGATTCTGACTGGCACCCTGAACAAAGATATTGACAAAATAGGGAGATTGACAAAATTAGGGTTAGATAGCTCAGCTGGTAGAGCGCTGGCATGTTAATCGGAGGTTGCTGGATCAAATTCCGCTCTAGTCAACTTTTCTTTGTTCAACCCAAAAATTATTTAAAATTCAACCAGTCAGTTTCCCTTTTGGTTTATTATTTTAAATTGATTTGTGCGTATCGACCCCATTGGCTACTGTCTGCCCATGGCCTGCCATTTTGAGAGTCAAAATGGATGTAAACATATGGTGTTTGTCTAAATGAGAAATTTCTACTGCACTGTAACACGGGGAATGTGACTCCCAAAATGGAACAACCAAGATTTATCGTATTATGATGCCCCTCGTGTTTATAGTCCCCTGTCCAAAGTCCACTGTGCAATTGCAAAGAACATAATGTAAGACAGAACAAGCCGAAACAAGATACATAGCAGAGAAACAAAATACATAGCAGAGAAACAAGATACATAGCAGAGAAACAAGATACATAGCAGAGAAACAAGATACATAGCAGAGAAACAAGATACATAGCAGAGAAACAAGATACATAGCAGAGAAACAAGATACATAGCAGAGAAACAAGATACATAGCAGAGAAACAAGATACATAGCAGAGAAACAAGATACATAGCAGAGAAACAAGATACATAGCAGAGAAACAAGATACATAGCAGAGAAACAAGATACATAGCAGAACGAGTAGAGTAAGAAATATCTTAGGGGACTTGAAACCAAGACTGGCCTTCAGCTGACTCCAAAGGTTGGGGGTAAGAAGTATGGGAGGTTTCTGGCAGTGGCTGCTGAATAATGCACCGCAGCACGTAAGGTGTTACATAAATTGATCTCACAATTCTTAAACTTCAAAGACCTGTCTGGAAATAGTTAAAGATAAACTCTTTGAGAAACCCGTAGATAAAGCGTTATATAAAAGCTAGTTATTGTTATTATTGTATAACAAGCTATCCATAAGTGCTTTTGTGAAATATAATTTAAATGAAATATCAACCATCCAGGATCACTTTACGTCACCGGATGAGTACGAGGAACATCAGCTGTTATATGATGCCATCACTACCCATGAGCAGAACCTTGTAATCGCCCATGAAGGAGATCCACAGTGGAGAAATGCTGTACTGTCAAACACACCCTCTCTACTGGCACTAAGGTATGATTGATGCAGTACGTGCACTCTGTCAAATTCTCAGCACTCTCAATCCTCCCACATCCATTTTAGGGTTTTTGCTTGAAATTGATGGCTTTGGTTCAGTACTCTGAGATCACACAGTTTTTGCATGAGGCCTGACGTACCAATCTTATCAGAGTCGTAAACATTTGAGTATTGAGTCAACACGGAGTGGAGTATTTGTATACATGTAGGTTATGGAGAGCTTGGTGGCCAGAAAATAGTGCGTAAAACATTTCTGCTAAACAAAAGTAAGTAGGATACCAGTCACAGATTGTACATGTGACATGCTAATTTGGCTGGTAAACCTTATTCTGGTAAGCATAATTTTGTTGTGCTTAGCGACTTGTTGTGCTTATGCAGCTCTATCATTACGGGAAAGCTTCATTAGAGAAAGAAGCTAAAATGAAACATCCTTTTTATGAAACAGCTGACACCTGTTATGTAATTCCTTTTCCAAACAGGGACTCTCTAATGATTTGTTGTGCATGATCCAATTAAGGACCATCCACAAACCAGTAAGGCTACTGACTGCCCCAGGCAGATTAACTGCTCATCCATTAAGTTTAATGACCCAAGCAAGTAATTCAATTAAACACGCCTAATGGGTGAAAAGGATGTATACTTTCAGACCAATTTCGGAAATTCTTTAATGGAGCTTTTCCTTAAGGTGAGACTAGGCCCTGATGATCACAGACCCTAGTGTACATTTGACTGCATTTAAATATCAACTATTACTCTATCATTTGATATTTTCAGACACGTTCTGGATGAAGGGACAGATGACTATAAGATCATTATGCTGAATAAGAAATACCTGAGCTTCAGAGTCATCAAGGTAATCTACAGTTTGTCTTGAAGAAATACACAACCCAATAGTCTGTCATTTTCACCACCAAACATTGAACTACAAATGAGGAGATTCGCTGTCAATCCAGTTTTTTTTTAAGTCCTTTTTTTTTTCAAAACAGAAACTTTCATTTAAATGTGTTATACAGGGTTGGTAGAGCTAACAAATAGTTGCAGACAGTGTTAATGTTTTGTTTGATAAACCATATACATGAAATAACAAACCTGTGAAAAATGTGAGTTATTCCGATGTATGAGTCAGGAGAAAATAGTGAAAATCCGTGCCCAATTTTCAGCATTTCAAACACATTGTCTTTAATTTTGGCGGTAACAACCGAAATCAGCTGTCACAATTTTGTAGGTTTTCAGATAAAGTTTTCTTGAATATGACTTCATTTCAGAGGGAAATATTTCACAGAAAAAATTGTTCTAGTAGGAACTTCATAATCAGTAATATCAGTAATCAGTAAAATCAGTAAAATTTTGTATCCTTACCAATCCTGTATAATACATTTAAGCCAATGATTGAGCATAGAAACAACCCAGAGGTAAACCTAATTTTTCGTTCCAGTGTTACTCAATCACTACTGTGTAAATTATTGTGTGCTGAAAAGCATGGTGTAAACAATGACCAAAGCATATTATCGACTGATTACTGCAGTTTGTGTGGAATTCCAAAAGTTGGTTTTGCGTATTTTGGAGCTCTTTACTTCTTCTTTTTTGTCAGTGCAAACAAGCTTGCTAATTCCACCGAGTCAAATCCTCTTAGCTTCAAATTCTGCTTAAATATAATGTATTGTTGTGCAAATTAGATTCCTCAAAGACTTCTAAAAAGCAAGACCTTTCTTGTTGTTTTGTAACTCAAGATTGGCACTGAATATTCATCGATAAGGATATCCCTTGAACATTGTTTTTTCTTGTTTGTGAACTTAGTGTGTGAGGGATATGTGGAAAGGGTAGGGTTGGAACAACGTGTGCAGTAGAGTTACTGAATACCATTATCATTGTTTCCTGTTGGACCCTTGTGGGTGTGTACATGCAATGTGGGAAGGGTTAAGGCTAGGTGCATTACACAGTCTCCTATAGCGTTACTGAAACCATTTGCTATTTTTCACTGCTCATTTCAATTGTGTATTGGGGGAGGGGAATACTCATTGAAACTGAGGACTTTTACAAAAGGGATCTGTGTGTTTTGACAGAATGACGATGCCTTCCCCTCACTTTCGTGTTCAAAACCAATTGGGACGTAACCTGAAAAACCTAAGTCCAAACAATAGGAGAACAAAGAGAAGTCCTTGTTTTACCAAGTCGACAAACATGAGTGTATATGTGTGTGTCTTGTGATTGGGGCAGAGTTAGAGATAGGTGCGTTACAAAGTGTTCCTTGCAGTGCTTACTTTCCCTTGTTAACTCCTACAGGTCAATCGTGAGTGCGTACGTGGTCTGTGGGCGGGGCAGCAACAGGAGCTGGTCTTCCTACGTAACCGCAACCCAGAGAGGGGTAGCATCCAGAATGCAAAGCAAGCCCTACGCAATATGATCAACTCTTCCTGCGATCAGCCCATTGGTTATCCAATCTATGTGTCACCGTTAACAACCTCCTATGCAGACAGTAGCGAGCAACTAGCTAGTGTGATTGGTGGATCTCTAAGCTTCAGTAACATCAAAGTAACAGTCCTAAACTGCTGGAGAAGGTATGAAGTCACTAGTCTTGGCAAAATTATTTAGACTTTAAGATACTTAACACTCCATCATCCCCAAAAAACAGAATTGCTTTGTAAAAAGATGGGAAAGTTGGGCATCCTGCTCTACCAGCCAGGCTCCTAGTGGATGATACCCATGCCTACATCCTTGCGGACTGTGAAGGGGGTAACCCTGTTTCAGCCCCAGGAGTAGGTGGCAACGTGTCCCTGGTGGCAGTCGATTTGAGTCGATAGCCAAAATCTGTTAAAAGTAGCCCTCACCTTGAAGTGGCCGTCCGTGTTCTTGTGATGTTAGGCAATCTCTCATTTAAAAAAATAAAATTAAAAAATAAGGTGCATGGCTGCGGCACTAAGTGCTATCATTACTGCAGTGCTGCACAATCTGCGAATTCTTAAATTTAGGGTATGATACATCAAGAAGTGTTCCCATCATTGGTCAAGTTAGCATACATCAAGTTCTGAGAATACGCGTAATGTGCGATTGGGCGTTGTACCGCTGCAGCGGTAGGCCCTGCACAGCTTGTGCTTACTCGAACATTTACGGGAACCTAAGCGTAGGGTGCTTTGACGAGTCAAAGAAACAAAATCACGCCACCGTTCGAATACACGCGAGGCTTGGGTATCCTCCCCTGTCTGGTTTTCGAGGTACCATGCCTTTTTCTTTGAATTGAAAAAATAAAAATGATGCCATATATCAACTGATGCCCTAATTACCTTCCTTTGTTTATAAGAAGTATGCAAACATATATTAAAACGTAATGGACATGGAAACTTTCACACCACGCACCGATCTTCGATGACTTCAATAGCGTCCCATTTGTTTTACCTGTTTTACCTGTTTTCGAGGCAAACAAGAAAGTATGGTGTCCCGGTGAAGCCGTACGCGGAAGAAACATCTGCAGTGACTTCAAGTGTTCTGTGAGACTTTGTGTATGACTCTATAGCCAGCAGTTGTCTTCATTTTATTCAAAATATTTTTTATTTAATTTTAAAAATTACGATGGTAATTTGCAAAAACTTAAAAAAATATTTTGAATAAAATGAAGACAACTGCTGGCTATAGAGTCATACACAAAGTCTCACAGAACACTTGAAGTCACTGCAGATGTTTCTTCCGCGTACGGCTTCACCGGGACACCATACTTTCTTGTTTGATACTTTCTTTCTGATTTTTTTTTAGTTTTGTGTCTTTTTATGTTTCTTAACATTTATAATAAAGCATATAAATAAGCAGTGATAATTGAATCACCAAGCCGATGTTTAAATTTTAATATTAATAATAATAATGATATGAGGGTTACAAAAAAAATTCTCCAGACTATAAGAAAATTATATAAGGCACATGGCTTCTTTAAGCCTCTGTATTCTTTTCCCCAGAATGCTCAGCAGAATGTTCAGTCACATGATTTGATCATCGTGAATTGTGAATTGAAAAAGTGTTTGATGAAACTTTTTCGGCAGGCAGAATTTTTTTGTTATGGCCCCGACAGTATGACATATTTTTGTACCTTGTAGAAATGCCTAAAATACCACAACTTTTTGCATTTACAAGTGCAACTAACCAGTGGAGCCTTACATGTTTCTAAGTTTTGGTCAAAGGAGAGGAGACTCTTTGCTTGGCAAGTCAAACCACAAAAATTGTATCTAGGGACTGTTTACATCGCGCTCAGAGAGGTAAAAGATTTGCATCGATTTCAGGGTTGCCTTGAATACAGGACGTCCTACGATATATGGCAGTTTATCTTCCAGTACGCGCTAATCCTCCAATCAGATGCTCGAACCGGAGTGTGATATCAAGCGATAACCTACTCCCAGTTTTTATATTGCACTCTGCGTATTGAGAGTGTCGATGCGTCACGCTTTGCATAGGCTAGAAGATAAATGAGGCCGAAGGCCGAGTTGGATATGGGACGCAGACGCGCTATATTTTTCCGTATTCCACTCTCGCTTGTGTGATAACTTATAGTATAGTGTGGCAATTATTCTTTTCATAAGGCACCATATTAATCTGTTGATAAAGCAGTGTACTGTACATGTGCCAAACATCACTGCCATGTGTGGATAGTATTGCTTTGATGTGTTTGTTTGTGTGATGTTACAAGCAGATGATGTCGCTGTTCTTAAGCGTCCAGTCGGGTTGAATAAGAACTGCTGTTAAAACTTGTTACATTTTTTACAATTCTTTGTCGGTTCACTTGAACATTTGAAGTGCAACTGTTACTTGATTCTCTGTATTTCCTTTATAGCTAGTAATTGTTCAGATATGATTTTATTTTTATTTTTTTAATACAGTAGACGATAAAATTAAATGAATGAAAAAGTAAATGCAGGAATCTTTTGGCTTGCAAAAAGAAGTGTTAGTGTTGTATGAATCGCCCTAATGTTAAACTGTGACTTTTTAGCCCTTGCACGGTGCGCAGCTCACTTACATGTGCCTATCCTCCATTTTGTGAGTTGAAATGTACACTAAGTAATTTATCCTCAAAATGGTGGAAATGATAGGCATGCATTTTGTGGAGTCGCGCTCCACGTATGCAAGGGGTCAATAGGTAACTTATCAGGTTTAGTAAAAGCAGTGTCCATTTGTTTGTTAATTGACAGGATACGAATGCACTGTGTGACTGGATGCAGCAGTGGAGGCGGGGGACCAGACGGAGGCGATAAAGATGATGCCGACACAGTCACAGGGGGAGGGGCCAACACAAGCCACGCCCCTAGTTCACAAAGTATGATATCAGTTGACATAGAACATGTATTAGAACGTTAGCTTTATGGTCACTATTCCCACTGTCAGAGTTTGATTTGATTTGATTTGATTTGATTTGATTTGATTTGATTTGATTTGATTTGATTTGATTTTGATAAAAAACAAACAGCAAGAAACATGGCACAATATAGGTAAATCAAATTTACAAGGCCCCATATCGAGCACCAAATGCATAGTTTGTTGCATTGTAGTCAATCAATGAAGACATGACATGGCTGTACTGAGATAGGAGAATAAAAGCTACCATTACACGCTGCTGTTACAGGATACATACAACATTCCATACACCGCCCCAAGCTTTCACTTTTTTACGGGCATTTTTCACTAATGGGGCTTATGCAACAACATGAACTGAACTTTCAATGTGATAGGAGTTACGGCCTGCCTGCAATGCTTCCCTGAATTGTAGTGGTGCCTCAACAATGCTAGAAATCACTGGTCACTCAGGTTTGTCTATAGACCTTAAGCACACGACGTCATTTGAGTAGGGCGCCCTCAGCTAGAAGTCAATAGAAGGCTGCTCATTGGCCCATCCTGTGCGCCGATGCGTACATAGATGTGCGGTTTCTACTGTTTCATCCTCATTTACCTATAAGATGGCGGCGTAATGACGTCAATGCACAAAGTCCATTCATACCCTTAATGTCATTCTACATTGTATCGTCTTCCGTCTCAGGTGAGAGTGCGTCCCAGCCACAGATGGGCTCTACGGGTCAGTCCGAGACCTCCTCCCAACAGTTACAGACCCCAGGTCATAACAGACATAGTCTAGCGTCAAGTACAGGGTCAGTAGGCAAGCCTGGCATGGGACGTATTCCCTTGGCTAGTCTGTTTAGTGAATCACCATACCACAAAGATCCGTACCTCGCACATCGTGTCAGGGTGAGTGGACTTGCTGGGCAGTTAAATGCTGGGCTCGATTTCACAAAGCACTAAGACTCATCTTAAGATGAGTTGTCAGTATTACCATAGTGATTTGTATTGTGACATCACACTTTGCTTAGCAATTAGGATGGATTTGCACTTAAGATCAGTCTTAACTCTTTGTGAAATCGAGCCCTGGTATCATAAGAAATCTATAAACCCCTTGTTAAACGTGGAACGCTATTCTACTATATTTGGGGTCAATTCCATTGTGTATATTTTGACGCCTAAAATGGGTGACAGGAGAGGCGCGTGTAAGTGCGCTGCGTGTTCTGCGTGTTCTGCGCGTTCTGCGGATTGTGCAAGGGGTCAATAGGAGATCTAGTGGTAGTTTTCATGAGGTTTTTATTAATCGTTATTTATTACTGGTGTTATAGTTCTGAGCTACAAATTCTGTGTTTTGATAACAAAATAACAATGATTATCTGTATTAACGTATAACTTTTGCACAACTGAAAAACTTACACATTTTTGCATTAAGAATGTAAGATGCTGAAACTATTATATTATTAGATGTACATAATAACTTAACCAGCTCCTTTAGCTGGAAAGTAGCAAAAAACACATGCATCTCCAGTGAGCACTGTTTAACATATAATAAACAACAATGATAATTATAAGTGTGGTTTATTTATTTGAATTATAAAAACAGGCAAAAGACTGACTGATTGACATGCTTTTGACAAATTGACATGCTTCAGCTAACAATCATTTTGTTATAAATCAAATTTGAAAATGTTGACACGAAGATTAATTGATCTTTACAATCACTTCGCACTTCTCGTTTTTTCCACTTCAATTAAAAACTGAGGCTGGAGGTGAACATTCCGGCCCTTCATTAATGTTTTAGGTTTGCATCACATTGCACATTGACAAAGCTGGTGATGGTCTAAAGAACTTGTCTATACAGCATTAGTAATGATAACATGAATGTTCTCTTGCTATTAGATCATGGATCCCAGTCTAGTCTACGATACACTCAACACCAGTAAGTTTGTCATGTGGCCGGAGGAGAGTATGAGATCTACGGGGGGCAGGAACTCCTGGAAGGGCTGGTACCCCGAGGACGGTATGGAAGGGACTGTAGTCCACACTTGGGTACCATGCCATCGAGAACAATTGCGGAGATCACATATTGATCGAACGATACTTTTAGTTCAGGTTGATCATAGGTATGTGCCCATTCCAGAAGGAGCTGTTTTAGACCTAGGTGCAGAGGTATAACGAATGTTGCCGCTTGGTGCCTTCCTTCATATTGGATGTATTCAACACATGGACACCAAGACATCGAGTTCAAATGTCCTTTAGGTCAGTACTTCTAGTTCTTAAACCTTGGTTCGGAGGAAAACAATTGCTGTGAGAATAACAGATACAGGGGTGACCTGAAGTCAGCTGCAATAATCATGTTCATCATTGTGTCGTCAAGAATTATGGAGGAGCTGTATTCGATAAGGAGGTATTCAAATGTTGCTGCTGCTGGATGAGTTGCGGCCCGGGATTGGACACGTTTGAATGTTCTAGACCCGTAACTGTAGCAGGAGAAGCGGAGATTATGCAGGGTCAGTTACTTGGTCTGGTTGGATGCAAGATTGGTGAATTCATGCTGCAGATGAGGAATGGATAGGTCGCAATTCTAGCAAAGCCCAGTGGGTTGTATCGATTCTCATGATTGATTAAACCCCATCCTCCCCATAAATGTCACCCTGTACTTTCAAGCATTGCAGGGTTTCTAGAGAGACCAGGGATGAGAAATGTCAGAATTTTATCTGAATTCAAACTTTTTTAATGCAGTATTTTCTGCCAATTCATTAAGTCCTTCTCTTTGATCTAGTTCTCTAGCACTGAGAATACGGTTCTCAAAAGCTTCTTGGAATCTATAACTCCAGGGGTTATGAAAAGGTGGAAGTGCCATCATTTCAACATACCATTAAGATCTGGATCCAAGTTTCACCCCGAGAGACTCAAAGGGTCTACTTTAAAATTCTGGCAATCATGTTTAAATACATGAAACTCTGTTGTGACTGCCAAGGCCAGCACTGCAGCAACATCATCCACGAACCTGTCAGACACAAATAAAGATTAATCCCTTGCTCGATGAGTTGTCACTTTGATGAAATCTGTGCTTGTCACAGCCTGTAGAATTTGTTCAAACTCAACTGATATTGTACAGATGCCATCTGTTTTGTCATTTGTACCAGCGACTTTCAAGAAGTGTAATACAAGATACATGATATAAGAATGTATTTGCCCAAAATGTAGATAGCTCAACTGGCTTACTGAAAACTATCAATCAAAAACTTTATCGACCAAATAAATTTATTGCCTATCCATATCCCTCCCATGCAATCGCCTTGACATCTTACAAGCTAGTGCCGTTTTGTATCTATTCCGATTATTGATGTTTGTCCAAAATATCTCCCATTACAGGCATGCAACTTATCAATGGATTTCCACAATTCTTAAATAATGAATCGTCTAAAAAGTCTATGAAAGGCTCCAGCAAAAAGCATCTGAAATCATACATCCATGTAATTTAAGAGGCATCAAACTTAAAAGTTAACTTTTTCTTGTTATCACCTTAAAAAAATGGTAATCCTAACAACGCCACATTTTTGTATTTTTTTATAATAAAAAAGAAAGAAAAAAGTTTGAATGTTAAGGGAAAATCCCCCCCCCCCCCTCCCTGGGCTTAAGTGGCCAAGTGGTCAAACGTTCTTTGTATTGGATATTTCCATGGTGTTACAGCAATCTCTATTAAGAGTGTATTTATACCATAATTAAAAGCCTGCATGAAATTTCTCAGTTTTGCTGAAACCCATTCCATCTTTTGAGCCAAATCTGAAATCTCAATTTGTGTATGATACTCATTTCGGGGAATTGTTTCGTATAAAAGCACGAATAGATGACAATGAGAAACATACTGACTACTGATGTGCAGTTGTCATATAAACCCATGTAATTCTGAATGGATAGTCCCCTGTAGTGATGACACAGGGCTCACCCTTAACACTAGCCCAGCGTACATTGTCTTGTAAAAACTGCTATGGGCTAGAACACCACTTCTAAACTTGCCCTCTGGGGGCTGCTAAAAACTTTGCAACCTACTTGTCTATAATGCTCAATATTTCATCCTTTTCAGATGTGAATAACAATTATTTTAAAACAGTTACTTTACTTTTGAGTGTGTGAATGTAACTTCATTTAACCAATAAACTGGTTGTGATCGCTACCATTAACACATCAGCAAGATACATTTACATTACGTGTTTAAAATGTTGACTACTAAAACCTCTCGGGGCAAGTAAATTGCACAGTTGACTAGCCTTGTAGGCTACTTTACATAAAACTGAAGCGCAAGGCCTGTGACATATTGGTTTGCTTAGTGCATTGCTTAAGTGCTGAAACTGGTTCCTGCATTTCCAACACTGGTTTCCCGTTCTTCTGCAAAGTGTTAAACAAACTATGTCCTCATCAGTACTAAGATCTATTGTTGCAATAGTGTGTTGTAGTGCTATGTCATTCAGGACATTGTTCAACCTCTTTCATTTTGCAATAAATCTCTCTTTTTTTTCTCTCTCTCTTTTCTTTTTCTTTTCACACTCTGTAAAGTTTACAGAGAGGCATTTTCAAAATGTTGTCTTCAATCTCCTCTGACTTTTAACTTAATACAACGAGTCATGCAATTACTCCAAAGAAATTTCATAATCTGTTTTACAAGTATTTTTCACAATTGACCTGTTACTTGACAGGCTCGAATAGCCGACTGGAGACAACATAAATCGAAAGATAGTCAATTTTGATGGACAAAGTCAACATTTTCTAACCATGAAGTATTCATCAATGTGTGAGTTCCACAACAGAAGGTTTTTTTGTTTTTTTTACAAATAAGCACTTGCATTCAAATTTACACTTTTCCCAAAAAGCTTTAAAGAATACAGACAACATTAGTAGTTGCCAAAGACCAGTATCTGCACTGTGACCCAACATACATGTAAAAGTTAAAGCTCAATCGGTCAACAAAATAGTGGGGAGAAAAAGCTTATATGCTTTCAAAACTAATAGTTTTACTCCTTTCACAAGCACTATAGCATTTCAGGAACAACAATTTCGATGAAAGTTTTCCACCATGACCATTTATATACCAAGTTATGTGCAAATTTTGTGAACATTAATTACGTTTTCAAAAATGGGTGAAATTGAAAAACAAAAAACAATCTTGATTGAAAAAAAAGCAAATATATTTAAAAGAATTTCCTATTTTGAAGTAGACCAAATATGTAATAAATCAGTAAAGGTACCTATAGATGACATGCGGTTCTGAAATTAGTGTCTTTGGCTTTGGCTAGGGCCATTGGCTTCAACAGCAATGGCGATGTATGGACAGGCGTAGTGATTTTACCCATTCGCTCTTTGCACAGATCTGTCATGTGCATGTACAGCCTCGACTTCATGCTTCATTTGTGTCGTATTTATGTATCTGTTTGGATGAAAGTGTCATTACATTACCGTGACAACACAGAGTTATATAATACTTCTATTCACTGCTTTCCCTAATTCAAGGCTCTACATGCAAAATGGCTGACAGTGCAAAGAGCGACTATCCCTAGCCTTAGCTCCAGGCCCTCGACGATGCTTTCTATTGGACAAAGCCTGAAGCTCTTATAAAAGATGAAATCCACTGTGATGTAACCACAGTTCATACTCCATGGACTTATGAATTCCAAGCAAATCATGATGTAAACATGATAGTCAAAAAAATGTAGATTATTGAAGTGGCATCAGTTTCACCAAAACTGATCAGATATTAGTTTGGCAGAGTCTTTCCCTGCAAATTTGTGATGCCACAATTTGCTTGGAAAATTGGATAATGTTTATTGAGAACAAAAATTGCGTTCACAGGCCATTGGCATTCATTGTATGTTTCTTTCAATGATAACCAATGATTGGGTGTAACTGGTACCCTAAACTCTTCTGGCTACATTGACATACACATAAATGTTTCTAACTGGTACCCTAAACTCTTCTGGCTACATTGACATACACATAAATGTTTCTAACTGGTACCCTAAACTCTTCTGGCTACATTGACATACACATAAATGTTTCTAACAGGTACCCTAAACTCTTCTGGCTACATTGACATACACATAAATGTTTCTAACAGGTACCCTAAACTCTTCTGGCTACATTGACATACACATAAATGTTTCTTAATAAAGATTTGATGCAATTCGCCATTGAAATCTGTTTATTTTATAATTCAGTCGGAAAAGAGATTCCCGATCATTAGAAACTTGAAAAAATTATGCAAGAAATTGTTTGTCCAAAAACTTCCTATAGTTGAAAAGGTAGTTGCAACAGTATTGCTCATTAAAGGGTACACGAGAACAAAAACTCAACTGAATTTGAAAGTTCTTCAATGAATGATTGAACAGAGTTTTTGTTCTGTGTGTGTGTGGGTTTTTTTTTCTTTTTGTTAAAACACAGAAAGCCCATCATGTTGTAACCAAGGCCCAATTTCATAGAGCTGCTTAAGCACACAAACTAGCTAAGCACATCAAAATTATGCTTACCTGAAAAAAGTTACCAGCTAAAATACCATTTTACATGTAGCAACTGTGACTGGTATCCTGCCTTTGTTGCCCAGCAGACATTTTATAAGCAATGTTTTCCGCTTAAGCAACTCTATGAAATGAGGCCCAGGCTGTGTTCTACTCATTCATCCATATCGTAATTGGATAAATGCCACCGCAGTTTTAAAAAAAACTTAAAGACTGAAGAATTTTGTTTCTATTACAGCATTAATTCTTGGACATAATTATTTTGGACAAAGACAGAGTACAGATGTGTTTCAGTCAATCATTATGTATTCTTTATATAGTAGCAATATACAGGGAGTTTTCTTGCAATTCTGGCTTTGATAACAGATTTAAGAGCCTGGTGTTTGACTTGGATGGAGTAAAAGGTTGATTGTTCTTCTTTGATTATGGTATGAAGCATGAAGTTGCAATAGTATTGGATGAGTCTTGGGTTTCAGAGCCAAGACTGCAAAAGTCATTGTGTTTAATTTATTTATTTATCACTTGTTGTGTGAGTTGTGATCACAGAAGAATATCACTAATCACCATTTCTTGAACTATAAGTAGGCGGGTACCTGAGTTCTCGCATGACCTTTTGTGTTTCATTTTGTACAGGAGCTGTGTGGGTGTTAACTATCAAGTTAGAGGCCAAAACCTGTTGATGGGAAAGAATCGACGGAATCAAATTCCAAATGTCACAAAAACATGTCTCACAAGCTGAGACTATTGTCCCAGTCATGTCCAAGTCCCTTTGATTGTACAAATAGGAGAATTCTCCAAAGTCCATTTGATTGTGCAGATAGGGGAATACTCTAAAGTTCCTTGTACTAGCACATGGCGTAGATTCCCAGTCTGATACAAAGGTAGTGCGTGTGTGTTTGTGGTTCAACCGGCTACATGGAGTGTACGTTAAGGGACAATTTGGTTTCTCCCAAATTGTGGAGCAATAGTTGCTCATGGCATTTTCAACTGGGTCGCCATACCTTTATGTTGTACTGTACTGTACCTGAACCCAATTCCATACAGGTGTTTAGGCAGAAAACATCACTGAACAAGTCTATCACCTAAGTAAACCATTAGTGGGAACCAGTCACAGATGATACCCATGACTGGTTTGGCTGGTACACCTGTTTCGTCTTAGCAAAATTTGCACATGTTTAGTTAAAAAAAAAAAAAAATGCTTAATCAGCTGATTGAAATTGGGCCCAGATTCACATAGTTATTCTTTGTCATCTGGGATGTAAGGTCTTTCACTCAGGAGTTATGCTCGTTTCTTTTTCTATAATATGGAAAGAATTTACATGATGTGTATAAATGTATATACAATAGATCCTGGAGTCATACCATAGTATGACTGAACAGTACTTTAAAAAGAGTTTAACAAATTACTGTACAAAATGAAGAAAGTTATGACCTTTGGTTCATATGTACTGGGGCATATCACTCTATTATTATTATGATGATTATTATTATTATTATTATTATTGTGTATTTTAAGTGGATTTATTTTGTGATGGAGGGGAGGAGGGCATTCTCTGTGAGGTGATTCTTGTGGGTTGTAGACAGCTTTCATTTTTTTGATGATTTGGTTGTTTATATTTTCAGTTGTTTTGCTCCAGATGACTGTTTTATACCGCAGGGAGTGTGTTCAAAGGGAAGTCAACTTTGAAATAAATTGGCTTATGCAGATCTAACTAAAACTGAAAAAAGGATTTTGGTGGTTTAAAAAGATTGTTTTTGTTTGTTTGTTTATCTGTTTTGAAGTTGTTTGTTCTAGGGTTCGGGGTAATTCGTTTTTAGGATCTTTTTATTTGTTATGTAATTATTCAGGTTTTCTTGGTTGTGGGTATGTATAAGACTAATATACTTGAAATCAATTATTAAGGAATATTTTTAAATTGTGTTAGAAATAAAAAAATAAATAGAATTAGCTGTTGCAAACTTCTTTATACCAACCAAAAGGACCTATGGTTTAAATGCAAAAAATAATCAGTGGAATGACGTTTTGACTCTAGCAGAGTCTTTTTTAGGGCTAAATGACAACAAAACACACATAAACCAGTATACTGCTGTAACAGAAGCAGTCATGTTGAAAAAGATGAAAATAGAGAGAGGCAGAAAGCCCCCAAAAAGAGCAAGGGATGAACAATGAAGGAGGAGACAAAGGGGGAAGGGCTGGTAAACCACAAGATGGTGGGAACACAAAAGACAAAACCAAAGGTGGGAAGAGGGAGAACAAGTAATATCTTTAGTGAATGAGGCAGACTAAAAGGGGAATATCTGTGAACTTCAAGAAGAAGGCAAATGCAAACAGTTATTAGTCATTTCCTTGCTGGATGTTCAAACCATGAGATAGAATGGTCTGGTGGCGCCTTGTCCATAGTTTCTCCCTACTCATACGAACACTACTCTTATAAATTATCAATTAGTCGTAGTTTTGCTCTTTCCCTTGTAGGCCTATGCCATTATGATCGGTGATTTCCGTGTTCTCGTGAGTGGGGGGGGGGGGGGCACCCATGGGTAGGAATCAAACCCAAACATTCCGGAACAAATGTCTTAACTGTTGATTAACACTTTACATTATATTTAAAAAAATCATTACCAAAAAAAAACACGAAAATGTATGTGGGCGTTTAGACAACATGGACTTAAAATTCTGATATGGCTTCTTTTGTTCAATCGAAGCATGTTCTTTCATAATGTTGTTTTCAAATTGAATAATAATCAGCATACACTGAGGACTGATAGCTTTAACACACACCATTTAAAATAAATCGTCGAAATAAGATTTGTTCTCAAAACCCTCGACACACAACCTCTCGACCCCTCGACGCACGCACCAATCGAACCGTGTCCTAAGTCCCAACCTCGTTTTACGGCCCGAGTTTGAATGTGGCCCTGGTGGCATGCGACACATCTGTCATGCAGAGCTGCATGCACTGTGATCGACTGTTGAACACGGATGAATTGCACCCTGACACAGTTTTTGTTAAAACAAGGAAGATAATGGCAGCATTTAAAGACTAAATAATTGCATTACAAAAACTGCATTTGTTTTCGTAGCGTAGTTGTTGCTACGGAAGCTCATGTTTTATCTATCAGACGAACACGGCTATTTATTTTTTCATTATTGTCTACAGTTTGTGTTGCATTATTTTGCCATTACCGTCATACAAAAAAGACAAAAAACAATCGTCTGGACTGGTGCCGTGACAGGTACATTTGTGGGACTGTGCTTGACAGGGAGTGATGTCAGAAAAAGGGCGAGATTCGAATTGTCATTGAATCGTGGCCGAGCAGTCTATTTGCACTGGGTTCACACTCCGGTGAGTGTGTGTGTTGGTTCGCGTCTCGGTCATGACAAGTGTTTCCTATAGCAAGGCACTCAACCATTATTGCTTCGTTCTTCGATTTGCATCTTTGTGGAATGTGCTGGCTGCTGATTAACAGCACCTTGTAACCCTAACATTAATGACGCCCGTATTGAGACACCTGTATAGATTAAGCGATGTGTAAAATTATGCATTACTGAACTGAACCCAGACTAAAAAACTGAAACGTGACACGGAATATGACGTCATCACTGAACTAATGTTCGACCTAAAGTGCCAAGGTTTCGGCCAGTGATGCAAACTGCATGAGAAACACGTTTAGTATGCTGCGAATTAAATGCAGTACATGAATCGTGGTTGAAATTGTACACAATAGATGTGAAACTTTGTGCTCTTGTCGTTTTTAGTACTGGAAATTTATACGTCGTTTATGCTTACCCAGTAACTGGGGCGCTGTACTCGTTTTTTCTCTCGAAATTTTGACATCTGCGGTCGCATGGGCGCTGTACTCGTTTTTTTCGAAATTTTTACAACTGCGTTCGTGACCGCAGATGTCAAAATTTCAAAAAGACCGACTACAAAAGACCGACCCAAGTTACTGGGTCTAGTACATGCTATGCCTTTCCTGTGGACAAATACTTGTTTGAACAGGTTCCCGTAACGACATTATATCTAAGAGTGGATAGTATTAAACTATACTAGAACTGAAGCAGTTTTACAAAACATTTCAAAACAGAGGAACCAAAGAACCACGCCTTTCTCAACAATAGTCAAATTTACCCACCAAAAATACCACTCCAATTAATTGAAACTGTTGATTACCCTTTCCACTTTCTCTCTATTAAGAGCGCCAATCCACAAGTGATTTTTCAATTTCCATCATGGTTTTGGGAAATATTCTTTTTATAACCGCCCCCTCCCCAGTTGTTAAAGGTTCTTAATAGCAACTATTCTGGTTTTGAACCCATCCTTTCCCACTTGTCCCTACATAATCATGACGATGTTACCCTTTATTGTTCTGGCGGTTCCCCACGCCCGAGTCTTCAGATGGTCCTTCTGCGTAGTTCGGATGAACCATACAGGCCCTTTAGGCGGTCAGCAGTCACGGGGGTCGAATCCATGTTACATTTATTTTAATTTTATTTTTTAATTAAAAATTGTAAGTAACAAATTGACAAAGAGATTTCCGTTTCAAATGCCTGACATAATTTCGATTTACAATGATGAAAACAATTCTTTAGCTATATATGACTTCTTACCTGTAAAAAACTTGGTAGGCCTACTAGAACTAATTGTCAAAAATGTCGTGCGAGACAGGCAGTGTCAGTTTCAAGAATTTGAATTGAATAAGAAGCATTTTGCACATGTACACAATTCCGAGCAAAACCTTATTATAGGCTACCGTAGCCGATTTTCTCAGAACACGATACCAAGAGACTAGGAGCGGCTAATGGTTCAATCGGTTGTGTTTTGGTTGTGTGTAAAAAGAGAGGGGGGGGGGGGGGTTGAGAATTTTTTTAAGGAAAACTGTACCTTTACGAAAACATGTTGGATACACATTTAAGGCTAATTACACTTCAAGTCAAATACAGCGTATAATTGTTGTACTAAAAGGCCTTTAGTATTCAATTTCTTGACGGTCTGTGCTCGACATTTAAATTGTAAAGTTTTAACAGATACGATCTTGTTTTTCTCGAAAATTCAATATTTTGTTTGTCTGCTATGTTTTCGAGTATTCACCTTCTTTTTCAGTCAACAACTTTTGATAGATTACCTCAGTTATTATTCAGTCCCTTATTCTCTGAACAGAGACAACCTGGTTACTTCACAGTGATTATACGTACACATTATTATGCCCGATTGCCTGCGTCATGCCGCTGGCGTAGAAATGAAGCTACGAAGAGTACGGGCTACCAAACAATACCGCGTACTCATAATATATGCCCATTATTGGCTCGTCATAATTATATGCACGGTCGACTCCATCACCTTCCCGTGAATGAAACTTTGAATGGCGAATCAGTGGCGTTGAGTAAGTAGCCGTAGGGAGGACAGGAAGTCGTTGGAACAGCGATGCACCATTCCCATTCATCGGTGACGCGCGACCGTGCTCATTATGCGGGAGGAGTCCCTTTTTCCGACGGCTGTGGTGACGATTTCTTAGTAGATTGTAACTTCATCATGGGCTGAGCTAGAGGCCTTTGTATCTTTCCCAATATAATACACGTGCTCGACTCCAACTGTCCATACGTCAACAACGGTTGTGAGAACCGCACACAGCTGCGCTGTGATTTGTTGCTGCTTACGATGTCACTTTCATCGACACTTCACCACCATCTCGTATCTAATACTCACTTCAAGTCAACAGTCTGCAGTGGTTATTCTTCTCCAGCATACCGGATATCGCCTTAAACCCCCTTCTCCGACCACCATCTCTTGCCTCCACGAGACTACCGCTCAATTTGCCCGCTGGGAAAAATTACCTCTCCAAATTACCGTGAACGGACGGCAGATCGAGCTACGGTGAGAGCATTATTTTGTTTTATCATGAAATCTGCGATCTCGTTGTTCTGATTGTCGCACAGTGCATTGATATTAAGTGGTTTAGACCTACTATCGGCTTTAATGTGTTTAGAGCTGAATCAAAATTAATGATACCTTTGTTACGGGAATATCAACGTCCAATTTAAACACGTGTGAGAAAACAGCCAGCAGTCTTTAACCGTACAATAACACTTAACGAGAAGATAGAATTATGTAAGGAAACAATAATCACATCAATTCTGCCTTTATTAACTAATTGTATTAACATCTTAATTCGGCAATTAAAACATTAAGGTTTGCACAGTCATTTGCAATGCAATTATGAAAGTAGCGTAGTGTTGTTGTTTTTTAACAGGTGGCCGACGGTGATCATTTATTTTGATTTATTAACATCATGATGTTTAACAATTAGGATATTTAATTTAATTTAATTGGTTAATTCTTTATGACACGATTAACTCAACACGGTGTTTTTGTTTCTATAATAACTGTTATAATTAATGGATGAAGCATGTCTTTAGAAACACTGACGCTAACCTCATACAATTTACCAAGACCCTGAATTTCATGCAATGTGCCTCGCAATGAGTTTTCATATTCCTGGTTTAGATCACAGTTGTGACTTTAGCGTTCCATTTTCATGACAGGTGTTCGGGTGTCGACGAGGGGACTTTCGGCCGCCGTCCCAGGCAGCAGCAAGCGCCGCTGCCGGTCCGGGGATGACGGTTGCCGTGCCTGAAAGAACAGCCCCAACACCCCCATGGCGACCTCCAACTGACCCGCTGCCGCTAACTGCTACTCAGCCAGTCAGCCTGTGTTACCATGGCAACTTTTCCCTGTCTCTCGTGGACAACGACAGTGACGTCAGTGATGACGTAGTGGACGCGGACAGCATACGTAGCATCCTAGAGCTTGCAGGTAAAGAAAATACAAAAAAACGTATTATGCGGTTGTTTTCTATGCATTATTAACATCTATTGACGGACGCTTGTACAAAATGACGTAGTTGTTTCATAAGATACTCTGACCCGAATGCTTCTGTGGTTTATATAAAGGCTGGGGGAATCCAACGGGAGAATAGGCGCTTAATGAGATCAAATAGTATCGCGTTGCTTGCGTGGATGGGGACGTTGGTTTGACTTTTATATTATAAGGTGGCCAAAAATAAAAGTCACCCGAACAGAAATAACCGTTTACGTATTTAGAATGAATGAATTTTATTATTCCATTGGGGGTGTGACACTAATGTAGAATATGATACAAATAGTCAATATTAAAATAGACAACAGGCTAAAAATAAAGACGCTTTCGTGGTAACTAATTTGCATCTAAACATGTGGGAATCTAAACGTTTTTATTTAATTTCTGGGTAACTAACGTTTTGTAACAGCCTTCAAGATCATAGTTCGTTTTCAGATTTTCATTTTTCAATTATTGTTTTTATTTTTATGAGTTATAATTTGATTGATTTATTTATTTATATATATATAGGCCCTATCTATCTATTGATCTATTTATTATTTAATGTCCTCCTTTATTTATTTGTTTATTTATTTATTTGTTTATTTATGCATCCATTCATTAATTCATTCTTTCATTCATTCAATTATTTATTTGTTTAATTTGGGTTTGAACAAAGACAACATTAGTATAGCGGGACTTGAACCAACGACCTCCGGATTAGCGTACCGGCGCTCTACCTACTAAGCTATCCACCCCTATATGTTGGTGGTCTCCCTATTTTGTGAATATATTTGTTCGGGGTGCCAGTCAGAAACCATAATAAAAGTTAGCTGCATGCCGTGTAGCCAGGGATCACACCCAAGTATACGATACAACCTGGGAAGCGGCAGCCAGGGGATCACCTTAAGGGGATGCGACTTTTTATATCAGATATCAAATAATAAACCACAAGAAAAAACTGACTGGGTATATTTTAAGTAATTTGGGTTTGGACAAAGAAAAATTTACTGGAGCGAGACTTGAACCACTGACCTCCGGATTTATGTAACGTGTTTTGTTTTTTTGTTCAAGCCTAAATTAGTCAGTTTTCCATTGGTTTATCTAATTCTATATTTATTTAAAATTTTATTTTGTTTATTTATTAATTAACTTCATAACTTTTAAGGGGGAGGGTGGAGTTGTCGGGAGGTTTTTCTTTGAAACATCTCCTATACACATGAAACGATTTGAATTTGTTTAATTAGACAAATTAATGTATTTAATTAAAATTTTGTATCTTTATGTTCGGAATTACAGAGCAGTGTGCATTGGGTATATCAGCAAAGGACACCGCCCACCAGGACATGTATCCGAACGAGGTAACGCCTCCAGCGTCGAGTTGTGACGAGGCCACCACGACGTACCAACCATGCCGATTTACGGCTGGTGTCAAACGAAAACTGGACTTCGACTCCGTGGATGATGAGACGCTCGGAGATAGCCTTACGTCACGGGAGGACGGGGGCGAAGAGCGTGTCTCGGACTACATGGACCAGCAGAGGATGTTAGAGGTGTCGCTGTGTAAAATGAGGCGCATGGAGGACCCGGAGACTTCCCTCAGACGCTGTGTTCTTATCAATAACATGACGGTCAAACTGAAGCGAGAGATGGACCACCGCGACCAGCACTGCCGGCCCATGCTGCCGAAGAAACGGCACGCTTTCCGTCGTGTCGATTCTATCAGCATACCGCAAGATGTGGCGGGGTTGACAGCGGCTCATAATCCAGGGTGCCGGTACGACAGCTACAGGGGCGGACTCCGGAGGACCCTTGATGACGCGTTTGAGAAGACTGCTTTAAGCCAGTGTAAAGAGTCTGCAGATGGCTTAAGGGATAGCTTGGAGCTACCGATGCGATACAACAAGTGCACCTCCATGGAGTCGGACCGTGGAGATGCAGCTGATGTTGACGGGGACAGAGCAGACGGTGAAACGCCCTCAATTTTCGGAGATATCGACAATGTGTTTCAGAGTCTTCTTTCGTGCCTTGGCGAACCCATGTAAACTCATGAACTCATAATAAAGTTAAAGGCAGTCTATGTTTCTATAACTCAAAAACCCTTTCTTAAAGATTGGCTGATGACGGCTCGCTGTATTGTAAGGGAAATGCCCTATCTAAATCGCAACATGCCTTTGCTTTTTGGAAAGTTTCCTGTACAGTGTATAAAATCTACAAAATGAACTCTAATTCGAACTTCCTGAAAATCTGTAAATGACTTTAACAAGAATGCAGCTTATAAGAGACATGTATTTATTATAGTTTTTCAAGTAACAATATAGGTTTTTTGTGAGTTGATATTCAGTAGGTTTGAAGGTAACTGCAGTATATGGCAGAATGTTAGCAAACCAGCTGATAGTAAGATTCAACTGGATTTTCAAATAAGAAACACTTTCCTATGGACTTTGCCTACCGAACCAGGCCTAAAATAAGACTGTTCAAACGAATACTGCCATGTCAGCGGTCCAGAAAGTTTTATGGTTCTTCTTACCAAGGAATACTGCGATTAAGGTGGCCTGTAAGGCACATGACTCTAAGGGACTCTAGCGAAGATTTCTGCGGTGAGAGTAAAAACACTACAATTTATTAGAAGCACGGACAAATCTTGCTTGGAAGAAATAGGTAACCAGGGAAAATGCAGTTTACACTGCTGCAACTGGTACCCCACTCTTATCTTGCCTAGCACAGAGATCTCCTGTGAAATGGTGCCCTGATGTGTTCGTGTAATTGCCACCTGACGTCAAAAAGAAGCGCCACAATTGAGCCGATATAACCGACCACTAATGTGTGATAAATACATTTCTCTGGATCAGTATGCCGTTGTGAAAACACGGCCTCGGTTTCAAATCTCCGTCAGAGGCTAAAAAACCGCTTGATTTTTACATTGCCGGATGGAACTAAAGCATGAGCCGAAATCGAGGTTTCGAAAAGGCCATGAACCTTGTTTGCCCAAAATTAATCGGTTTGTATTAATGTTATATTTTCAACACTCGGTGCTTCTCAACACATGTTCAATTTATTTACAATTGTATTTTAATTGTTAGCCTATAGTTTTGCTTTGAGGTATCATCGGTTATCTTAGCAGATCCAAAACGTAAATTGTAACTTATTGTAACAATCAAATGTCGAAACAATCAGATCTCAGACAGAAAGTACATCATTAGTGTAAATTAATTTTGTTTTCGGTATAAACAGATCTTATACAGCCTGTAAAAATGAAATCCATCAAATTCGGTGATCAAACCACAGCGAAAGGTAAATTATGATTGGCAGGAATTTGTGCGAATTTATAATAATTGCGTGTTTTGTTAATAAACACCTTCTATTATGTGCATGTGTCGATTGCAGCAGTCGAGTCAAAGCATCGATGATAATGTGGGATAATTGAACTTGCGATATCTTTGACTTGTAACGGAAATATTCTTGGAGGACTGGTACTGGTATGAACGTTTTGACCAACGAGCTTTCAGATTACACCTAATAGCTTACACATTCTATACTTTGTTTAAACTAGAATAAAATTGGGTTTCAATGTCATAATTAACGTTTTGTAAGTCCCAAGGTGCCAAACATTTTTGCAAATTTTGCGTAAAATTAAAAGAAAGAAACATTTTCAGGTTGGATTCCGTATAATGTTTATTCATATTTCGTACTAATGCGTTTGCAGTATTTTTACCAAAAGTGTACATATTGGCTTTTAAATGATAATAACAACAAATCCCATATAAGGCTCTGTGTGAATACAACGGCCATGCAAATAAAATCATAATATCGAAAAGCAAGAATATTTATGGAGTATGTGAAATTATTACTTTTAGGTTTAATGCAAACGGGCCCAATTTGATAGAGCTGTTATGCAGACAAACTCGTGGTCGAAAGTGTCTGCTAAGCAAAGTAAGCATGATACCTGGGCCCAATTTCATGAAGCTGTTAAGCCAAAAATACTGAAAATGACTTGGGCACCAGTCAAGACAGTGTTAACTTTATGTAATTTTGGCTGATAACCAGTTTCTGCTAAGCAATAAGTTTCTGTGCTTAGCAAATTTCTAGGGGCATTGTTGTGCTTTGTTTTTCACAATATGTCACTTTATCAATGCCTAGGGGTTAAAGTGAGTTTCCATTTATTAAAGTCGCATTGGGCAAAGTAGTCTTATTTTTGACAATTTTGGGGGTAAGTTTATCATTAGTATCTTACCCTTGCCTTAAAATGGGGTCGATTCGAATCACATCAGAGTAGCTTGAAGTGGCCCCCCGCCCACTGCAGGGCTCGGAAGGCATCTATCGGTGCTTATCACACATCGATATAAGGATGAACACTAAGGGTATATTTGAATTTGAAGGGGATGTGTTGTCATCTCCTGCACTATGAACTCTAAAACCAGTTACAGCATGCGCACGCCCTCCCTCCGTACCGAGGACGCGCACACGCGTACATGCGGTCGCCGAGTGAGAGCACGTAATTCCATGAACAGAGAGCAGCCACAGCCTGCTTGATCATGACTACATGGCCCCTTTAAGTGGTGTAAGTGGCAACAGCCTGGAAAAACGGCTCATTGGCTCAGACGATTCACATCATGTCGAGATGGATTTGTAGCCTAAATTTTGTGTCAGTTTTACTCAGTGTGTGACCACATTCATTAGCCTTTCTGAGATATGGTGGACACTATTGGAGTGCACTGTCTGTATACACCCAAACCCAAACCTATCACTAACGTCATGGTATTGTGTCCATCACTTCTCTTCCACAAATTTGACCAATCATTGGACTTGATGGGCTGCAAGACGAATTCTGTTAGTTTTCTGTAAAGCTTCCGTCTGTTCTGCTTTATAATTATTATGATAACGATATGAATGCAATACTTGACTTCGAAACATTCACTCCATTATGCTATGTTCTCATTTAGGGAAAGAGTAATTTCTACTTCAAAATGTATGATGTGCGTACTATCACAAGAGGGCGCTATTGATGGAACTAATAAAAAGAGAAGGCATCAAATAATATGACAAAGGCAGTGTTGTACGGCTCGTATGTTCGGACTCTAGGACTGACGAATACAAGTTGTTCCACAAAGAAAAGGTCAACAATTAAGCACTTATCTACAACCAAGCAAAAACTTGAGCTTTAAAAAGGGAATGCGAGAAAATCTGAAATTCAATAAACCTTTTTTACCACTCTGATTATCAATCATGGTTTCTTTTTATTGAATCTTCTTTCTTTTTTATGAAAAAGGGCAGTAGTTTTAATGATTACAAAATACTTGTTTATCAAACTTGTGAATTGTTGATGAATATAAATCAATATTAGAAACAATTCACCAGTGAGACAATACAAACAATCATCATCAGAGAGGAACAAAATGACTCCATTCTAAGGATTTAAGACCAAGTCGATTTGGTCTCTTGAAATATTTATTCAATATAAAAATTCACTGATTTCACGATATTATTGCTACAAGTCAAGGCTTCTTCTTGACACATTATCACAAATGAATGCAAAATGTAAAATGTAACATCATAATGTTGTTGAGCTGTAATTTCTTCCAATGAGATAAAGATACAAAATATTATGACAAAACAGTAAAATTGAACATTTTTTGCTTCTTCCCTCCTTGTGAAGAACTCAATCAAACATCAATGTCTTTGTTTAATCTATATATGAAACCGTCTCAATGGGAGAATGTTGGAGTCACAAATAGAAGCTGAATGATTGACTAAACAATTTAATTGTTTCCAAAAAAAATAGTTTGCAAAATGTCAACAATGGGAAATGAATTTGTACCTCTATCTGCTGCCACATAGTGTCTAAGTCTTTGACCGACCATTAGTGCTTTCCCTTATTGACCCCTTGCATCAATGACATACATGTTTTCTGTGTGCCACGCCTGCCATTTTTTGAGTCAAATGGCACTACATGGCGCAATCATGTTTTGTGATGATGACATCGGGTGAATTGGGAAAATACAAAGGTGTATAAAAATGTGTAGAACAAGTCTGACTGTCTGTCGCTTACTAACAGATGGTACAGAAAGCAAGAGGATTCACATTGAAAACATATCTACAAAATAATTGCACTAATGCTATCAATAGTTCTAGTTTTGAGTGTTAAGAAATAAGGCCTGATTTGAAGCTCAGCTGGGAACTGGTTATAGCTCCTTCTTCCTGTCAATTTTCATCAGCTCTACCTCGAAGATAAGAGTAGCACCCCCTGGAGAAATCAAAGCAGGATAGTAATTCCTTATCAAGTTTAATACACAAAGTAAACATTCATGTGACAAAATTCATCAATCTGTTTGTCTGTTATACCTTGAACACAGAGAAAAGGGGGCCACTCACCTGGGATTTTGGGAGGCGATCCCCTGTCTCCATACCCTAGATCAGATGGGATGACTAGTTTTCTCTTCTCTTCGACACACATGCTGAGAAGTGTAATGAAACAATAAAACTCATTCCATGCATCGTGATTAACATTAGACAGTAATATTATCAGCTTTTGATAGTGTGAATACAATGAATACAATGAAATGGTAAAATTAACGGTGCTTTTCAACCACAAATTTCTAAAGGTGACTGTGTATGTGTTGTGTTAACCATGCATTCTCAAAAGGTTTTGCAAACCTGTGTAGACCCTTTCCAAATTCACCAAATTGTTGACCACTCGAAGACGCTTTCAACGTTTAAGTTCCTTGCACCCCAAGTACAGTTTTATCTTATTTTTACTGCCTATAATTTTTATGTTGTTTTCTTGTTTCACTGGCCAAATACATAATAATTATATTTAAAAACAATGGAATTACCTGAATTTGGTTCACACACATCCTTACGCATTCAAAAATACTGCGAATTTCGGCAAAAGTTTACGCAACTGATGGTATGCAACATTTTAAATAGGAGGACAATTCATCCAGCCATTTACACATTAGGCACTGATGTACTTGCTTTTTAACCTAAGAAAATAAATTGAAACGATCACTTTAAGTACATTGCCAACAGATGTCACCAAATCAAACCCTACTGAATACTCACTTGAGTAGCCCCTGGTCCCAGCCTTTGATCACCTGGCCAGCACCAAGAGTAAAAACAAATGGACTCCCCCTTGGAATGCTGCTGTCAAACTCTGTTCCATCCTGTAGTGTGCCCTAGGATAAAACATAACAAAATTAAAAACCCCAACAAACAAGGGAAGTCAAGAAATCTATTGGAAAAATGGTGGGTTTGACAAGTTTATTGGCTGATGGCTTAGTAAATTAGCAGACTCAAAATAAACCTCAGTACCAGAACCCGAAAAAACCTCCAACTGGATTTTACAAGTTGAGCTGAGAAACACCAATGAGTCCATATCTCTGCAGCTGCACCTATGATTTCAATACTAGCCACATCATAAATTTAGACTTTTACTCATGTTTAGTGAAGATATGGAACTGGCTAGCAACTATCCTGGGGGGGGGGGAGTGGCTGCACAGGAAATGAACAATCCTGAGCAATGAATAGTGGTCTCCTCTTTGTCCATGGATAACAATCCTGAATGCACACAATATTTACAGAGTGAGCTTTGCTCTACACATCAATGTAAAAAATGGTAAACACTGTTTACCATTCCAATGTCAAATATGGGGGGACAGTTAACAAGCATCTTTGGTGGGATTCGAATCAACAACCTTCGGCATTCTAGATTCTTTACAGCATCAAAACGAAATGGAGGTTTGGATCTAAAAGTACAAGTTTTCACCCTTCAGGACAGCTTGGAGGCACAGGACAATAAGAAAAATCCCGACAAGCGACAGGCCCTCTACCTTCATCAGAAGTCAATGCACCATCTGCCAGCACTTTTTAAAAGATAGTCACTGCCAGCTGTCAGTGTTTTAATACCCAGGCTTCTCCAATTGGATTTTACTTGAAATATTACATCATTTTATCATCACGTGCATAATTGACCAGTAATATCACCTAATGCACCATTTCAGTCTCGTTTTCCACCAAGGTCTGCTATATAGATAGTTCCCACTTGACATCATACAAGTGTAACAACAGCCCATCTTTATGGGCAATGCTATATAATTTTTTAAGCGAGTAAATATGCGTTTTGCTTAGACACAACCAACAGCACACAGGAGTTTTATCAAATTCCTCACACGATTGGCTGGTGAACCACTTGGCTGCACAGCAAAATTAGAACAATTGACTCAGCTCAAAGTAAAAACCCCAGATGCCCGTTAAGATGGTGTTTATCAGGAACTTTCTGCATAGGGACAATTCATAGCACATCTCAAGATCTAAATGGTAATTGTTCTCTTCCTTACTGTGTAATGCATATGCAAGGTGTCTCCAGCTTTGGATCTCTGCTCACAGTTTTCCACCTTCTTCTTGACGCCGATCTGGAGCTTCTTAGGCTTGTCACCGGCTTCAACAACATCCAAGATAACAAGACAGGAGATGAGGAGGAATGAAAGCATCCCAGCACTCAGCATCGACTTTAAAGACGACATCTTTGAAACTTGCTCTTTAATTAAAAAAACATTTGATTTATTATTCCTAATATCAAAATAATGAATGATTGATATTTATTTGTAAGTAACAAACTTGGACCTTTACTAGGTGTGATAATCATGACCCTTGGTTAAAGAAACCTGACCAAGAGACCCTATTATTATCCCAGTTACACATTTACAGTCTGATCTTTACATGATTTATGAAACATGTTTAATTAGAGCCCTAAAGTCATCTGTATGAAAACATGACAGTGTTTAAAACACATTTAAATTTGCAGTAGTTTACTTATTTTATTCTATTTTATTGCCATAAACCAAGAGTAGGCCTAACCAAAGTGGTTTATTACTTGATAAATAATACAAACAAATATAGTTGGATTAACCCTTCTACTGTCTGACCATTCAATATCATCCACTGTGGTTTTGAATGGTAGATAAACTATGCCAGCCTGCAATGTAATATCATGTGGTAAATGCATCTACACGGTACACACATGTTATGTGCACAGTTGTGCCATCATACACAACCAGTGCAGTTGAATGGTTTCAAATGGTTGGTAAACTCACTGGAAAATGTTACCAAGAGTAGGAGGGTTAAAGATGTTTCTTTGGGTAGAATGTTTTTGCCGATTTGGCGCGAAACTTTTGATTAAAATTTTACAAACCAGAAGCCATTTCTATAGGTTTGAGAAAGTTACAAGCTTTCATTTGAGGCCAATGATTGGTGGTAGTTAAATAGACTGCAAGTCTTGCACGTATTCACACATTGGGACCCGTATTAAAGAGCCAGAGTTTGTTTCCTTTACGTGTGCAAGCAATGTACAGTTTGTATGGGACCAAAGTGGTCCCAAACTGTATGAATACACGCGAGACTTGCACAATAAAATTGAACGCTAAAACAAATTATTGTTGGAATCCTGACATTAATTTAATGGAGCTTCCAAAATTAAAACCTATCCCCCCCCAAAACCCACCTAGCAGTAGCACTACTTGGCAAAACAACCAATTGGTTTCATTTTTTAGTGTAAAATTCAATTAACTTCTTCTCTCTACTACTACTGTAGGTAGTCTAGTACGGAAACAGGTCAATTTGTATGTACCCTAACTCCTATGCATGCCAACTCGTACGAGGTATCCCTCGTATATCTAACATACTATACTACAAGTGTAATATAGCTAGACTATCTATTTTTATTTACATCAAATTTCCTTCCTCCATGTTATTGTTCATCCATGAAGGAGAGACTTTTCTTTCCTCCATGCTAATAATTGCCATATGTAATTTTTGGATAGACCTAGACCCAGTAACTGGGGCGCTGTACTTGGTTTTTTTCGAAATTTTGACATTTGCGGTAGGACCACAGATGTCAAAATTTCGAAAAAATGAGTACAGCACCCCAGTTACTGGGTCTATACTGGGGTGCTGTACTCTGGGTCTAGGATAGACCCAGTAACTGGGGTGCTGTACTATTTTTTTTCCAAACTCTGCTAGTACGGTAGTGGAGTACAATGTCAAAATTTAAAAAAGAAGGGAGAACTGTGGAACAGCGCCCCAGTTACTGGGTCTAACTTTTTGATAGTTATTGAATTGTCAAAGGGAAACACAACTTTCACACAAGAAGAAAGCTGTTTTGGGTTATTTGGAATGAAATAAATAGGCATATTTTAAGTAAACAATTCTCATCAGCACAGACACAGACAGCACGAATGAACAACTGAACTAGACACAGTAACTAGGGCGCTGTACTCCTGTTAAATTTATTTTGACATCTGTGGTCATCTAAGATGTCATGTTCTTTTTAAAGGAGTATACATACAGTACAGCGCCCCATCCGCTTCCTGGGTCTAGAGAACAAACCAAGCGCCACTTTTGTGGCCAAGCTGATTGAATCATGGAGGTAGGCTGAATCAAGGATTCAGCTTCAGCTTGGCCACAAAAGTGGAGCTAGAAGAAGTTAGAACTTAAAGTAGAACAAACCATCCATGAATGATGATGAAAGAAGTTCTCACACTCACCACAGAGTAGAACTAGAAGAAGTGCGCTACAAATTGACAAGACGAGCTAGCCCAACAATTTGAACAAACAACTACCTCCATGGTTAGATCATGGATGGTTAGGTCCTTGCTCTATGGTTAGATCATGTGCACAACTGCATGTATCCATTCTGGACCCGCAAGGAATTCCTTCCCACCGACCGCCTAGCCCCATAGGGTCAATCCATCTGTGGATTGGTCCTATCATAGAGCAAGTCTGGTCCTTGCTCTATGGTCCTATTCATGGATGGGGCTACCGACCGCCCAACAAGAACTTAAAGCTCCACTTAAAGTCAGCTCCACTTCTTTCTTTCCTCGTAGTCTTCCTGGAAGCACCTTATCCTCACCATCATATGAGGTGTTTAAGGAAGTTGATGTGGCAGCTAGTCCATAATTTCATGGATCCCCTTTTTACTTGCACTTTGTAAATTCATTTAATTGGCACTGTATGGAGTGGCGCCCACGCTGCGCATGCACATTAAGTTTTTCCTTGGCGTTATATCCCGACTTACGGACATTGCCGAGTACCACATAGTAGGATCGGTTACCCTAATACCGCGGGGGTTATCGCTTTTTTGTATCCAAATGAAAAAATATTACCAACCTGTGTAAAGTGTCCTGTTATTGCTGAAGTATTACTTTCCACTATGAGCTAAAAAAAATACATTGTTTGTCTGATTTAATTCGTCAACGACGTCTCTGAAAGTGAGCATGCGCGTGGTGCGATTCTGGAGGAGAGCCTCATATCATCGCGGCATCATGCTGACATGTGATATGTACGGTAAAGGATATTGAGGGCGCACTTCTTCACAGCGGCAGCAAATGGTATTTTACGAAAAAAAAACCTTGTTTTAACTCCGTACTTCTGTGTAGAATTTCGAGAGTGTGACACGTCCAATGAAAAAAATTCAAATTGCAAAAGTGAAAATTGGGGCTAGCACTTTGAATTTGCATCAACAAAATGAACTTGGCAATAAAGTGTGAAAAGATTAGGGGTACGTTTTGACGGACATGGTCAACGGAAATTCACTAGGTCAGTAAAAATCACATTTTTGTACAATTTTTTGTATAACTTTCCAGGAGACGATACATTTTTTCTCGGAAGTCCACAAAATAGTTGTCAGGGCCTTAGTTACCGGTTCACTTATTGAAAGTCGTCGCTTGGTTGGGAGCGCGTATTGGCAACGAAAAAAACAGAATTTCTGGTACCGCGGTATTACGAGACCCGCGGTAATATGAGGTTTGACTATACTAGTCCTACTCCTACTATCTAGGATATAGTAGAAGAACAGCACGGCCAAAACTACAGTCAACACACACTGCACAGTGACAGTTTAAATACCGTCACAACACACAAAACAAGGAGGAGGAAGAAGGACGTTCCAAAAAAAGCCAGACTCACAATTATGAATTAAGACTAATATGACTAAGAGCACATTCTGAAGAAAAAAAACCGGTATTCAAAGATTTCAAAAACTTTCTGCAATATATTAATTATTATTATAGAAATGTTTTATTCTTACACAGAACTGTCCAGAGTCACACTCACAGTCACCCGGCCAAGCGCGCACAGCTGAAAATAATGCTGTTGTGTTTTTTGTAAGAAAGTACACGTTGCGGTAATTTAGTCCTAAACCTGAGAAAGAGTGTGTTTCAATATTACACCCAGACGTCTATTACACAAAAAATAAGTGTCACCGAAAGAACGTAAATGAAACCAGACTGTGTCAAGTTGTGTCAACCTCGTTCTGTCGATACTTCGCTCATCACCACCAGCAGCTAGCTCACACATCGACGACGTCCCTTCCGCGCCGGCGCCGACGATACCCCCGTCCCCCCCGTTATACTATACCGTGCGTTAATCAAACGTTTACACACTTCGCTTGCGGACTACGTTAATATCTTCCTTGAAATCTGCTGCATCCGAGCCTTCATAATGTCGTAAGTTGTATTTTTTAAACAAAAATGTGTAATTAGGGTATATGAATGTGTAGTGGTATGTTTATTTATTTTATTTATGCTAAAGGTAGGCTATAAACGTAGTGGTTTCTGCAGGAAAACGTTGGCCGATAAATAAAAAAAGGATCTTTGGGCTTTGTGCTTGTTGTGTGTAGCCCTTGAGCCTTGTAAGTTGTAGTTGTATTTTATGGAGGTAGGAATATTCCTACCTCCATGCTAACACTAACACATTTACTATACTAAAGTAACAGTAACACATGGCGGTGAATGAATACAATATACATGCATACCCATTGAGGAGGATTGAGGAGGCCCATTATTCAAACATATTTTGGCTAAAATTCCGTATCCTGCCACCACTTTATCTCACTTATTTTGTTTTTTAGTTAAAATATAGCTCTCTGGTGGTGGGCGCAATCTTTGAAGTTGTCATTTTTTTAATTTGCGCGGTGTGCCTCTGTATGTCTGTATGTGACGGCGCAAACTTTAAACACGATGTATTGTAAGCTGTACGATTGGATGTGTGGCTAAGGGGGGGGGGGGGGGGGGTGGTTAAGGGTTTTTCACTTGGCCACACTGTATAATAATAATTGGTAGGACGCAGTCAGTGCCACTGCACTAATCCTGGGTAAAGCTCCTGTACAATCATACAATGCGAACACAATTTTAAGTACACATTTTTCAAATTGTTTAACCTGATTTGATAAGCTGAAACTCCATTCACATATTCTTGGTGTCCATGCATAACTAACTACTTTTGATGAGTTCACAACTAGCAAATACATCCATGGATGACATTATTTCTGAAAATAAGTCCGAGTTGTGCACTGGTGATGTGACCGTCGTGTACCAATTGACTGTTAAGGCTCATGTGCGCATGTGCGACATGCATAGCATCTACAACTACAAGCGTTCACAATCTGTCAGTTTAGGCTGTCACAACGAATGCGTCAATTTCCATTTTATTTTCACAATAATGTCATCCAAGGATAAAATTTACAATTCTGAATCCAGCATACTTAAAGTTCAGGATACAAGGAATATGTGAGTCAAGTTTCAGCTATATCAAAAATGTGAAAAAAATTTGTTATAAAATGTTTCGCAATGGTACGGGACCTTTATACCCTGGACTCCGTCGCGTTGTATGCAACGGAGGAGTCCAACCAGGGCTAGGGCTGAGGTACATTGTGCAACATTGCCAACAACTTCAAAGTCACTGAACGTTGGAAGTTCATTTGATTGGTCCTAAAATGGGGCTATGGTTATGAAAGCATTCTCTAAACTTTTCTGTCATTCTCCCTCCCTTTAGGTTATTAACGAAACCCAAGAGTGAGATGACCTCGGAGGAGCTCTCTAAGCGAGAAGAAGAAGAGTTTAATACAGGGCCATTGTCTGTCCTTACACAGTCTGTCAAGAACAACACACAAGTCCTAATCAATTGTCGAAACAACAAGAAACTACTTGGTAGAGTCAAGGCCTTTGACAGGTAATTTTTTAGATGGTCACGGTCACCACCACAGTAGGCCACCAGCCACCTTGATGGCCTCGGCTCCCAAATTTGCTTATTTTGTTATGATAATGATAATGATGAGCACTATGTGCCACATACATGTATGGGCACTCAGGTTTGCGTTGTGGTATCTTGCCTTGCCTTCCCCCTCTGGGACCCTGGTTCAAATCCCCCAGGACCACTTTGTGGATTGGGTTTTCAGTCCCTACCTGATTGCATGGGTTTCCCTGGAATAAATCTCCGAGATTTTCAAACTTAAACTTCCTTAATTTGTCTTCTCTACTCTCCATGGGGTTCTTAATAGCTATTATGGGGATTGAGATCATTTTTCTAAGAGTCCTTGGCTTCACAACCAGAATTATTAAATGAAATTAAATAAATGAAATGATATTTTATGACAGGTATGCAGAATTGTAAGTATGAGATCCATATGTAGCACCTTGTAAAGTTTTAATGTGTTGCAATCTGTATTCAGTATGTTTGACATACTGTTTCCTGTAAATCTTGATTTCTGCTGTGTGTTTACAGACTTTTTATCCAAGATTTCCAATTTGTTTTCAGACATTGCAATATGGTTCTGGAGAACGTGAAGGAGATGTGGACAGAAACACCGAAAGCCGGTAAAGGGAAGAAAAAGTCAAAACCTGTCAACAAGGATCGCTATATTTCTAAGATGTTCCTGCGAGGGGATAGCGTTATCCTGGTGTTGAGGAATCCTCTGGCAACGGCGAAGCAGTGATGCAAAGGGATGCGAAACTGTTAGATAAATGAATGACCATAAAACGGTTTACATGCAATGGAAAGACTTTATGGCGATAGTGGCTCATGTTTTGTTTTGACTTGAATGGAGTGTGCAAGTTGGATTTGTGACAAAGTGAAGCGTGAGTATGCCAGTGGGCTATAATACTCTGGTTTTACTATTGTTATTTTCAATTCCAACAATTCTATTGTTTCTGTGTGTTGTCTGTTCACTTGTACAAAAGAAGGGAGTGAACTGCTTTTTGCATAAAACAATAGGATAGGAAGCCTAAAGAAAATTTGAGGTCATGGGTTGTATAAAGTCATAACTGGGATGTAAGCTGAAAAAGAAGTCTTGCTTTTGTAAATACATGTACATTGGATTTGTACTAGTGTTTATGTAAATAATTATTTGTTACTGTTATGTTAGTGAGTGTGTCTTAACTGTACCCATGGACAACAAGGAATTTAACAAAAGGTATCCGGTGTTTTGTCAGACCAGGGAAGTCTACAATTTGATATTGTGTTCAATTCAAAAGCATAGTGTTCCAACATTATTATCCCTGGTCATTGGGCCATTTATTTCATTCCTAAAACCATCTCAGCTCCTTTGGGAGTATACAGCCTGTGCTGCCAAATATGTAATGCACCATCTCTGCCCTCACAGGTACCCACTTACCCTAAGTGAAGAGGAGCAAATATAGTTTAAGGTATTGCTCACGAACACAAGTGTCATGATCAGGATTTGAACCCACACCCTGATGACTTAGCCACCAGAACTTGATTCTGATGCACTTAACCACTCGGCCATGACATGTGATAAAATCACAAATACATGTTCATTGAAGGCAAGGAAATAGTACATGTTCTATACTAGTCTATGTGTAAGAATATGAGCAAGGTCAACAACTCGTTTGTGTAATATGTACACGATGCAAAATGACAAATAAACAGTACAATTTAGAGCAGCCATCTTGGTTTTTGTCCAATTCGAATCAATGTACAATGCTCGAGCCTTGGCCTTCATTTTTGAAGTGGTACAGCAGGTTTCTGGTTTTAAAAAAAGAGCACTTGCAGAGGAGAACCAAAGGCAGTATGTAGTGGGTGGATCCCGAGTGATGGTTATTCTACCAGATGTGTATCACAGCAAGCTGAACTAGGTTTTCCAGATGGTATATGGTTTGACATACATGTAGAAGAAATAATAATTTGTTGATTTAATTTTGTTTAACTCAAATGAGGAGCACAGTCCTTTTTGAGGTTGTTTGAATTGGATTTAAGTTTAGCAACTTAAACACGGGCATGCAACTTTTCAGCCGATCATATTTTTCTCCTTGAATAAAAAGTTAGTAACATAACTTGTAAAACACTGTGGATAATGGAAAGCCTTTAAGCCTTTTTTGTAATTTTCAAAGTTACATTAAGTCTGATTAAAAAGAACAGTGGACTTCAAGTAGGTTTCGTTTTATTTTGCAAGTAACCTGTGGTTGTCAAATTTTTTTTCTGCATCAGTGAGCCTATGTATGAATAGCATATTTATGTCTTGGTACCACAATAAAGAAGTTTTAGATTTGATCCAACAACTTTTGTATACGGTGAAAATAATGACTTGATTGAGATTAAACCTGTGTATGGTATTGTTTAAATTTAACCCCCCAAAAACATTGGGTTTTCGTATTTCAGAAAAACGTTTACACTGTGTGGGCAAGAGTTCTTCCTGATAAAAAGGACTAAAACCAGGATCAATATGGGAGGAAAATTGAATTAGTGTCATTTTCACCTTTTACAATCCCTTGGGTTATAAAGTATACATAGGTAAAAGAGGATGGGTGTTTCTTTACATCTGAAGAAAATAACAATGCAAATCGTAAATTTATGGTACCTGTTAAAACTTCTACCATTCATGGTTTCGTGAAAGATGGCACTTTTAATCCGAGTCTGACACATCACAAAAAGAACTGAATTTTTATTAACACAATCATTTCCAAATACATTTAAGTTTATTTTCACATACACGAACTTTATCATTCACAATGACACACAGTTAAATTTGATGAAAAGGGTAATAAATTTAACTGAATGAAAAAAACTAATTATTGATCGAGTGCAATCTAAAGGTATCCAATGTAACAATGATAGAATTATTTATAACAAACTTATCTCCTGCAAGCCTTCGTTTTCAGATGCAAACAATGTGTGATAATAAAATACATACATAAAACATTCGCATTTGAAAATTGACCAAACATGTTCTAAATGATTGAAAGAATTTCCTTTGAAGTATGATATTGCGTCAAAAGAAGTGAACATAACAAGGACACAAAGGAAAAGTATCTACCAAGCAATCTTTCACTGAGATTTCTTTTTAGAGAGAAAAACAGTGGTACAAACTCGACTGTTGAGCTGTTTCCCAATATTGTTGCTGCCTATGTGAATTATGTAACGATACAAACATAAAACTGATACTCAACTGAAAGGAGAAAACAAAACCACTAAATGTACAGCTTTAAAAAGTGCATGAACATCACCATAACAACCAACCCCCCCCCCCAACAAAAAACCCCAATTAATTAGTTTGCATTATACCATACTATCCTCAATTTGATGAGAACTGGTTAAATTGGATAAAATAAGCATGAAATATTTGTTTTAAAGCAACTCTACAAAAGCCCTCACAATTCTTTTCTTTGCAACATGTTGTGGATACCTATTTTGTTCCTATGTCACTATGGCTATTGGTATACATGAAGTTGTACAGTTCTTAGCCTCTGTAAATATTAACATTATCAATGATGTACCCCTTTGAACCAATCGACCAAAGTAACCCTTTTCCATTTTAAAAATATTGTTTCTACACCGAAGTCAAAATCCAAACCAGATCGTCAGTTCACCAATCAAATAGCACTTGACCTAATCATGGGGGCAGTATTGTCTCGTCAACGAAAACTTGGATATAATACACAAAACTCATGGAGTATAACTATCAGTAACTGCAAAAATAGTTAATGGCCCAATGTTTTGACCCTAGCACCCTAGCAGAGTCTTTCTTTATCAACAACATTAAGGATCTTGATACATGTACAAGTATTTGTTGGCACACCCTTCTTGAATGTAACATTTGCATATCTGTACTGAACAATTACAATGTACTCAAGCTGTCTGACTTCCTTAGTCGCAGGGGCTGTGTGATCTTGACTTTGAATGGGAATGGGATCGGGACCGAGATCGGGATCTAGATCTGGATTTAGATTTGCGTGGTGAGACACTACACCTTGGTGACTTGGACTTGCTACGTCTTGGGCTCTTGCTTCGACTGCGGCTCTTGCTGTTACTCTTGCGGTCCCTTGAGCGAGATCTGCTTCTGGAGCGGCTTCCAGATCTTGAACGTCTAGAGCGAGAATGACGGGGTGAGCGAGAACGAGATCGACGAGGTGAACGAGAACGAGAGCGGGAACGAGATCTAGATCGGGAACGACTACGAGTGTAACTTCTCCTGCGAATAACATAAATTCAAAAAATTAAAATAAGAAAAGGGAAAAAGGGAAAACTTTGTTTAAAGGTTATTAATGTTTCTGTCAAGCTAGTGGTCTAGATAAGACAATAAAAGAGTGCGGACCATGTTTTGCTTGCTCTTCAAACAAAGTTGCCCCAGCCAATATTATCATCACCTTTTCGAAGGTCAATGAGTTAAAGAAGGGAGGGGGAGGGGGAAAGGAAGCTTTTGTGTTTTCACAAATCATTAATAATTACCTTGGGAGTTTATGCATTCTGTTTGGTTAAAGACAGGTCACATTGGGGGGGGGGGGGGGGGGGGGGGGAGGGAGGGGGGGGGGCGGGTGTTCACATGCGATATAAAGATCGGCTTTGTAAACTAGTGATAGTGAACAAATGCCCCCTCAACAGGCATATACTTGTGTACGTGTTGGGAATGGTTTCCTTTGTATTTTTGTTTTGTTTGATTTTTGGCAACAGATTTTGGTGCTCCGGACATGCCCATACCATGCGCATGTATAAAAAAAAATTATGAGGTAGCTGGTACACACAAGAAACCAACTTAATGCCAAGCATAAAACTGAACACCAAAATATTTCCCAAAAATGGTAATCTTAATTTTCAGAGTTCATAGTCCGGTTCTTGAAAATAAATAGTATAATAATGTGCAAGATTAGGCGACAAAATTTGAACAGTCAAAGGCCAGTGAAGGCCAGTGAACAAGATTAGCATAAAATCACAACTTTGGATGATTTTTACTTTTGTTAATGATATTTGTTAATGATATTTGTTAATGGGAAAGACCTTGGTTGGTGGCTGGTGGCCCCTGTTAATGGACAGCCACAGGTCATTACCACACAGTGAAGTCCAGGTCATCACACCGTTATTCCCTAAAAAACATACAATCCTCTCTGGGTTTGTAAAAACTTGAAAATCTTAGGGAGTATAAATTAGAAAACAACTTACTTCTTCCGCGGAGTATCTTCTGTTATTTTGATTTGTCTTCCACTCAACTCGGTTCCGTTTAGCTTTTTTATAGCATTAGTCATGTCAGCCAAGTTGTTGAATTCGACAATGCTGCATGAGAAACAAGATACACAATTAACAACTACACCACAAATTTATCATACAATGAGTTATGGTCAACATTGAAATTAAATCCTTTTGGGTTGAACAAAGAAAACTATCTAGCCCTTTGATGGTGTTGGCAGTCTCCCTATTTTGTTAATACCTTCGTTAGAGGGCGCCAAATCAGAAGCCATTCAACCTGTAACTGTGGTATGGCTTGGGATCAACCAACATTTTGTTACAACCTGGGAAGCGGTAGCAGAGGGTAGGGTAACTTGATATTCAAAATTGAATTTCTGATTGAAACAGCTCAGTAGAATATTTTAAAACTATGCTTGCTTCATCTTCTCAGGTCAACTGTCTTTAAACACTGCTTTATGCCTTATGCAAATAGTGTCCTATTTCTTATTGAACAGGTTTTATCCACCTAAAATAAAATTCCAGACTGGGCCGACTTTGGGTCATGCATTTGTTACAAAATTGCAGATTTTTCCACTCAAAAGCAAAATCATTGTAAACATAAATACATACATACCCTTCATTTTTACGCTGTTTGTGAGCATCTGCAAAGGTCACTTCACCAGCCTGACGCATGTAGTCTTTCAGGTCCTACAGTAATAAAACACATGGGTACAGAAACCAATTAAAAGAAAGCACATTTAAGGCATCTTTGGGAGCTACATCCAGCGATAAAATGCAACTTTGGGGAATGGGAGGGGGAGGTTCAGCAACATAAAAGGGGTTTGACAGATCATATTCGAGCCGAGGCGATGGTGTCATGCTGGTAAGAAATAACTTTTGGTTGCATGCTGCTACTGACAATATTTGGGATAAGGGAAAACTTTGTTTATTTTACAGGAGCACGCCAGGTACAAATCTAGGGAAGGAATACGATACAAATAAAATATGGCAAAAACAACAAATAAAAACCCAAAAATCCCACAGTAACGTGTTTGGTTTTTAGTATTTAGAAGAATTATTCTGAAAAACATGTAATATTTCATGAAGAATACAGATTAACAGAAAACATGCCTTTCCATTTTCATTAAAGGTAATTATGTTACCATGGGATTTTTTTGTCTTGATAAATGAAAAAGTCAGTTTTTGATGTAATGAACACCAGGAAATAAAGTCCCCAACAGAAAAGTAATTTTATGTCTTCACTAATTGCAAGTATTTGTTTATTTTAGATTATGTAGTTCATGGTGTTCAGTACATCAACCGATCACATTAGTAATAAATATGCCTGAAACAAATGAAAAATGAGGACTAGAGCTATCCTTGTAGCGATCTAGAACATCGTTGATGATCCGAGATGAGGGGGGGTGCAGTCCAGCAGAGTCCTTCAGCCACATGTACATCCTACCCCTTAAACCGACTGACTAAAACACAAGCTCATTGATCACCAAGAGAGAAAGAACACATGAACGTGTAGTAAGGAAGTACTGTAATTCAGACAAAAAAACTGTAAAAAAACAAAAAAGAAATCAAACCAAACATTTGCAATGAAATTCTTGCATAATTCATCAAAACCAATCCAGATTTAAATTGTTTATTGCCATAATTGATTGAAGGTTATTTCTTCATTATTCCCTACCACAATTTCCAATTTTAGAATGACTACCTTATGGCTATTCATGTGCTCTATCTTAAAAGTGACTGTGGACTCCCTGATCTTTTATCATTACTATACCTTCCACAGACAGTAAGGCCAAGCTCTCATCAGCCATCGAAATTTACTTGAGAGGGGCAGCTACAAGACCCATGAGAGAACAGCCAGACAGAGAGGCACCCCTCGGGGGTGGATCACACTTTATGCAAAACAGCCAGCCAGCCCAGATTCAGCTCAGATTGGCCCAGGTGGTGGTAACCATCAGTAGTATTTAAACCCAATAGAAATTGGGGTTGAAGAACAGTTTGAGGATACACAATTTTTTCGCATTCCTCCACTTAAGTGCCAAAAGAGGTTTTTCCTGATTGTTTTTGCACCTTCATGATTCCATGTCAAAGTTTTAAGGGAAGGTGATCAAATGCAAAAAATTTACAACATTTATTTTTGTGTATTTGTTACATCCAATGAAGGTTACCAAAATATTGACTATGTTTTGCAATATAATCGACAAATTTTTGAAAAAAATTACCATGGTTCTACTGTTCTTTTATTTCACTTCAAAAGTTTTCACATCAACAGTTGCTCAAAGTCTATAACTTGATCATTTTGACTGAAAACTGATATCACTTATCAAAACATATCATTTTGTTTTCATAGAACTTTCAGGGGGCCACTGTTTTGGGCCCAAGATTATTGCATAGAACATCCCTCATGGGAAGTGGTACAGCCAGGCGGTCGTCCAACCAGAACTGCCAAAAGGATTAAGCCATCTGCTTGCTCGCTATCTCTCTACACACAATTGGGGGTTGGTTAAGGAGCATGAGGCGGAGGATGCTTCAGCAGCCACAGCCCTGTTTAGCCTCGGCCCTCAGAGCGATAGACCATCATCGTCTGCCATGACCTAGCCCTTTTAAGCCCTTCGTTAGTGGTACAAGGAGGGGTACCTTCCCTCAGATAGAGAGACAACCCTCACTGCCTTACATGGTCATCTCAGTCGCTAAAATAGTGCTGAAGAAAGGACAACATTGCAATGGTCAGTTGGCCACTTGTTTTACCATACAATATCAATAGTCTTTTGGGGGCTTTATGAAAATTAGGACATGACAGTGTTTTTTACCCATTCCCAAAAGTCAGGGCAAGTTAAGGAAGAAAGATTGAGAATCAATCAAGCAAGTTGGACAAATGATAGCAAATGATGAGGTTCATTATAATCACAGGATGGAATTGTTATGTGGTCCAGTGATGAACAGAACAAACTGATATCATACCTGCCAACTAACACGACTGGAGAGATTATCAACAATGACACGGTAGTCAGTGCGCACAGGAGGACCGTATCTGTAAAAAAGCAACAGGAGATCAAAGAATGTTACTTTGACCATGTACTTGTCAAATATATCTTACAGGGAGGACAATAGAATGCTTGTTTGGTAATACACATCATTATGTGTGTGTATATATCCCAAGTGAACCAGGATGGCACATTTCATGAATTGGATGGGTTAGTAAATCATGGTAACCAAACTTTTAAAATAAAATTAGTGGCGACATTCTTTATATTGCAAAGACCGGTCAAGTTTTCAAAACCACAACAGCTTCAATCATATACATGACAGCCTTTAAGAGCACCTTAAAATATAATGCAATCATTATTTCCATACCTGCCAACATTAAAACCTCAGAAAGAGGAACACCAGTTTTACAAATTCACAGTTACCGACGCAAGAAACCTTGCGAGTAAAGCTTATTATATGTACACATACAAATGATGTATGTATTTAAAATAATGTACAAAAATCACTGTATTCCGTAAGAAAATCTCTACTGTCTTAAGCAAATGGTACCCTCTTTGCCATAACTTGTTTATCTTGTTCATCGCCGTCTCTTGTCAGAAATAGGAATGTTCAGTTTTTTTTGCGGCCTGTCATCTTGAAAATCTGGACAATTCCAATTAAATCTGAACAGTTGGCAGGTATGTATTTCTTACTTATTTTGAGAAGAATAATTTATGAGTTGCCTCACCTAGAAGATCGACCAGAATAAGACGATGAGCCGTTATGACTGAAGGAACAAAGGGAAAATACACATTATGTTTGCATATTGGGGGTAGTCGGGTTATCCGCCAAATTCACATGCTACTTCACAGGTTGAAAACTCAAGTAGGCAACAGGACAATTTTTTCTTCAATTATCTTAACCAATTTATATTTTTTTGAGCTGGAGAACCATGAGTGCATACCACTGATCTTCAAAGTTGTAAAAGAAATGTCTTCATTTTCTCAAAAAGGAAGAAGAAATGAATCTCGAATAATACGCATATTTCAATATCATTTTAAAGCTTTGATAACAAGCATAACATTTGAGGATCCATTTCAGTAACCTGACTTTGTCTAGAAACATCATGATCAGTTGGGGGTATTTACATAAGTTAAATCAGCATTTTCCCTTCGTTCTGTTCAGCCATCCAGGTCATCTTTGGATATATACACACCACACACTCCTATTTCGAAATCTGTCTCTTTATAAAGAGATTAAGTGTTGCTTTAAAAGACCATTTCATAAAGTGGCAGTCCACTGACAAAGGTTCAGGATGTGGCCCTGTATAATTCACTGTAGGCTGCAATAAGGAACATTTTTCCTTATTTGTTTTCCTTCATACAGACATGCACACAAACCACATCGCTGGTTGAGCATGAGGAGGGTTTTTCAGTTCCAGTTTGGCAATGCCCTGCCTGTTGAAGGATTCCATGTTTTTCTTGGCTGTAAAAGCCTTTCACCTAAAACTTTTGACATTTTAGGCTAACTTATAATTTGATGGTTAGCAAAAATAAAGAACAATCTGTCACAGCAAGATGATCAGCTACTGTTATTTTTTGCTTTTACATGATTTTTGCTTCAAATTTTTATTATTTAAAGCTTGGGTGATAACGTATTTTTTTCCCATCCTTGATATATCATCAGACATATATCAGATTTTTGATATTATCCAATTAGTTTGTCACATCAACACAGATTATCACTTTAGAGCTGATAACCATAGGATCGTACTCACAAAGTGCAGCGTACACGTCTATTTCACAAGAATTGGAATGGATACAAACCATGAGAGAAAATCTTGTAATCGTTACTTGAAACTGAACCGCCACAGATTATTAAAACAGATGTCATGTTTTATGAAAGTAACAGACAATAAGAACTATTGTCCCTTGCACTAAGGTTTTCCTGACCAAGTTTATTTTTTGTAGATGCATAAAAACATACTGCGTAAAGTCACACCCATTAAGAAAACAGTTCTAACCACGTGGGTAAGTATTCCCCTGCAATGCAACGTTGCTTCCATAGGGGATGTGTTTATTTAGTCAATATGACAACATTTCAACTCTTTTGTTTGCTGGCATCATTGTTTTGCATTAAATCATTTATTAAATAGTCGCAAAATAATAAATGTTGACATGGATGACAAGAAAAGAATAAATCACGTTTTTTGTTGTACACATTTTCAACAAGTGGTATCATGAGACATGATAACAACTTTTAACATTAAGCACTTTGTAAACCAGTGAGGCAGAAGTCTTTCACTGTCTTCTGATCAGAGAAGCCGTCAATACTCGTTATTCCTGCCAGGTAAAGAGCGATCGACTGCGGAACAATTTACAGAAAAATTTGCTTTTTACTGGGTGGTGGCCCCATTGGCCACTTTACCCTGTGCTCATGATGGTATTAAATTTGTCTCATCCTTGAAAGCGTTATAAGGCGGCTTTGAATGGTTCCTTTTCAGATGGAATCAAACAGGGATTTGCAATCTTGTGGTTTGAAAACCTATAATTCCTCCGACACAGCCTATTCGTCCATCAAGAGACATTTCACCGCATAATGCCTCAATCTTTCATTAGTATTTAAACTTTCCGATATAATCGGATAAAGTTGGTATCACCATTTTTCAAAAATATTGTAATATTGTCCAAGCTTATTCCAATTGGCCTAAAAAACACACATCCATAATGAATGGGAAAAAACTTTTTTAGTCAACTGTTCCAGGATTAGGCCAAACAAAATAATATGTGTGTTTCCGGTTACCCGACTGTCCCTAGAAAAACATGCAGACCCTAGGAGTTTTTAGACATTTTCAGAAAAAATTAAATAAAATATACCTGATCCCACTCCTAAGTTTTTGACAAAATACCCAATGATTTAAGGGTTTTATATTTAATATTTCCTATTTTTCAAATGGTTTTTATAAGTTGTAAAGTCTGGATATTTGCTAGATTAATATGGCCGCGATCGCAATTCCGAATCGCGATCGTTCATTTCAGTATACAAATGTCAAAACACGAACCACATGATGCCGACTGCCGAGTATCCACCGCACGTGCACAGGCCCGGGCCGGCCCCACGACGTTCGGTCGCCCACAGTAGGTACTGTACATGTAGTACGTTCATAACACACATGCACAGCACACACACATGGCCTGTTGTACTATACTGAACTGCAGTGGTCCAAAGTCCACGATAACCACCATTCCGCACGCTGTGATTGACCGTTGAAATTACCATATATTCATATTCATAAGAGAGCTGGGCTAGTCTTCAACGAGAACGCAGTAACGTTCAAGCCAGTAAAGAATTGCTGCACAGTGTTTGTGCCGCACACGCTTGCAGATTGTCGGTAATACACAGCCTTGGATTAATACTAAACATCGTCAATGTTTGCCAATAGAGGGCGTTGCGGGGCAAAGTTCATTGAATTTATTCTCAATGTTGTACATGTACGTGTGTGTGCGTTGTCGACCGATCGTTGAATCACGAATGTTATTTCATTTACAAACGGAGTTCTAAACGGCCGATTCCTCAAATCACAAACCCATGATAATAGTTGTTGATGGAAATAGTATTAATGGCAGAAATTATGTGATAAGAGATCGTCCCAAAACGCAATTTTGCCAACTTCACTTCCGTTTTTTTTTATATATTTTTTTAAATTAAGTTTATGAAGTTTCAATTGACACCTACTGAAGAGTAAAGTATTTCATGATTATTGAATTCTTGTTTATATCTCCCATATTTTGTACAAGTGTGGTACTGCAACTATATTTATTGTTACTGGCATTGGACTAGACGTATGTCATTTTTATGTGCAAGGGCAAAAATATTTGTAACATTTGTTCCTACCCTAAGTTTTGGAGCAATAAAATATTCTGTCAAAATAAAATGTTCTTTTGTCCCTACCTACCCTAAATTTTTTGTCAGTGTAATAGGAAACACACATTATTTTGTTTGGCCTTAGGTTAAATAATTTTGAAAGAATTGTCATAGTCCTAATTTTTCTTTTCTGTGTTTGGTGTATTGCTCCAAATGGAGAATAACAACATTTATCAGCTATGTATTTAAAAATAAACAGTTACACAATGACTTTTACTTAAAGGTATTATACAGATTTGGTAGTCGCAGCCAGAATCAACATTTTGTGTGATCAACCATATACAAAAAATAACAAAACTGTGAAAATTTGGACTTAAATCTGTTGAACGAGTCTGGAGAATTTGTGAAAACCATGCACACCTTTCACTGTCCTTAATTTTGGTTGTAAAAACCAAAATCAGCTGTTGCCATTTCTTAAAGTTTAATTTTTTTCAAAAAAAAGAAAACAGTTTTCAGATACAGTTGTTTTGAACATGACTACATTTCAGAGGGAAATTTTCACAGAAAATATGGATCTAGTATGAACTTCATAATCATTAAGCTTTCAGACTTAAATTAAACAGTGACTTTTTAATCCATACCGCTCCTGTATAATACTCTTAATGGTAAATGCGACAAAGACCAAAAGAAAAGATGACTGTATTCCTTACTTGTCGATCCAGCCTGGTCTTCTTTCACTGCCACCGCCGCCGCCGCCGCCGCCGCCGCCACCGCCACCACCTCTACCTCCTCTATCCCCTCTATCATTACTGTAGCGATCATCCTTTCCTCTGGCTGGTCCACGAGCATGCTCAATAATCACACTGTAGAAAAGCATACAAATATTTTTCTTACAGTCTTGAAAATTAAGTTGGCAGTTATCCAATGGTTTGTTTTTAAATACTCTCTTAAGAATGAATACATTTGCTTTAATAATTGATTTCTTACCGTTCATTGCAAAGCTCCCTATTATTCAAGTCGTAAACAGCATCTTCAGCATCTCTGCGATCATCAAATTCCTAGAGGAATATTAAACTTATTCAGTTATGTTTTCCCTACACATTAAACATAAAAAGCCATTCAGAGTCTCCATTACAAGCAGGTTGTGCAAGTAACCAAAACTAATGGATAAAGTGCCTGAAGGCGAAACTACAATCTTAATTTTTTGTTCTAGCTACAGACTTTGTAGGTCTCATGTAAATCAAAAACGAGAAAACAACCCTATCAAGGACCATTTTTTTCTATGAAATAAAATCTTCTTTTTAAAGGGTGTGTACAACATTGGTAAGATTGAAAATACGAATGCTCACAGATTTGCACATAACTTACATGGTATGAAGATGGTCATGGTGGAAAACTTCCCTTGAAATAGTTTTGCTTGAAATGCCATAGTTTTTAGGAAATGAGTAAAACCATATTCTTTATCCTGCAGGATAAAATCATTTAAAGTTTTTTTCCCACTGTTTTCTCATGACTCCTTAGACCGATTGAGCTTAAACTTTCACAGGTTTGAAATTAAAAATACCCTTAATTTGTTGAAAAAACAACTAAATTGTTTAAACAAATAATTTGTAAAACTTCAGATTTAAACAAAAATTTAACCTTGGGACAGGGATATTTATTTTTTTCAGAAACCTCATTTGCCAATTATGCCAAAATTTGTGCGACCATCACAGGGTTCTGCCCAGGATTTGTTTAGTGCCGGAAATTTTTTGTCCTAGTACGGTCAAGTCAATTTCCTTTCAATCGTGCACGAAGTGGTTACACACACGTGCGCCCTGCAGCTGTGCCTTGAATGTAGGCCCTCAGTGCGCGCACGTCTTTACCGCCATGGGAAAACAATTTACAGCATCTATAGCATGGTGCTTACTCTGCAGTTCATTTCCGTTGTATTAAACGCTACAGAATAGGGTATGCACCGTGATGAAACTGGTATCATGTTTTTCTAAGCGTAAAGCTATAATCAGCGTGACTGGAAACCATTGCGAAATCAATGCGGGTTTCGTGCGTTGGATAAATGTACATCGTACAGGCAGGAGTGATGCTTGACCCTGGATCATTAAAATAGACTCAAACCAAAGAAGTAAGCTACTCGAAACTTTGGATAAAACTTTTTAATGGTAAATAATTTGTTTTACACGTTGTGTGGTGGTCGGAAAACGAAAAAATTCTGCCAGTGGTGGTCGGGGAATCATGAGTGCCGGTCGGGTTTTCCGGCACCGACCACCGTGGGCAGAACCCTGCCATCACATATGTTTAATGATAATATGACACTTCAGTCAAGCAAAATCTTAATTATTTCCAAGTAACCAGAAACGAGGTCAAGTCTTAATCTTGAATTTCCTTTGTTGATTTCTTAAATTTATTTTACTTTAATATATATCATGGTTAAATTACTTTCCCAATAACATGATGTAATTCTTAAAGCCATTCTACATTAAACGTAAGTATTTGAAGAAACAGAATTTTGCACACCTAACACTCAATATGGTTGGGACCAACTTGGTAAGGAGAAAGTTCAAACTCAAATACGCACAAGACTTGCACGGTCTACTCCTAACATTTTGTTGTTCCCAAGTTAAAACCAATAAACAAATTGATTACTTACCACAAATCCAAAACCATTCTTGAGATTGATTTCTCTAATGCGGCCGTAACCCTTGAAAAATTTCTCAATGTCTCTTTCCCTTGCCTGGTAGCTCAGACGCCCAATATATACTCGGCTCATTTTGCTCTATGCAAGATAAAAAAACATAAAAATAAAACTCTTAATAAGTACAGACAAAGGTCAAGTCTCACCATGGCGAGAGGTAGAAATTATCATGGTATCCAATTACACGGAGGCCATATACTCAGTTGCCCTGGTCTTGGCCTTGGTGCCCGTTCAAAATTACCAATAGGCTTAAAGATTTTCCAAAGGAAGCTCCCTTAATAAAACAAAATTGGCTTTGCTCTCTCAAAGATGAAATTCCAATCGCAGTATTCATGTCAGATCCGTAATTGAATGGAGGATATAAGATGAGGCCATGACCTCCATAGCCCTGGTCTTGGCCCTAGTGCCATTTTAAAAGTTTCAAACCATAGACTTAAAGATTTTGCAATGGAAGAGCCCTCTCAAAGATGAAAGTGTTTGTGAATACTGCAGCAATAGATGCAGTTGATATCCTCTGTCATGTGGATGAAATCAACATTCTTGATTGAAATATTGTTAGTTTTTTCTAGACAAAGTAGACACTGTTTATTTAATCTCGAAACAATCTTTCACAGGATCAACACGAGAGACTGTTACTGTTTCTTGCTTGATAATTTTGCCTCGTTGAAGAAGACCACATCATGACCAGGGTTGTCACTAGCCCAAATTTAGTGCCGGCTAATTTTCTGCTCGGGAACCTAGTACTAGTAGTATCGCGGAGTACAAGCTTTTAGCCAGGATTTGAAAATAGGGTGTCCAAATTTGACTGGATTGAAAAACAGGGCGTCCAAATTGATACGGAACAATCGTTAACATTTCAATGTAGATGTACTACATCATGTACATTTACAGTGTACCACTAAGAGGGATAGTTTGATAGTGAGGGAGGTGAGCATTTAAGAAGTACTGTCCTTCCCAACATTACGGTGTGCAGTGAGCATTCTTTATTAAACCTGCATTACCCATACTCATGGTGGGAGGTTCACACATACAAACAGACACTTACGTTTTGACTCATACACTGCGCATGTGCGATGTTCTGCATACATTAATATGCGCTGAAAGGTTGCGGCAGCCAGAAAAGAGCGGGAATGACGTGCCTAGACTTGGTTCCAAGTCTGTGCTCCTGGTTTTTAGTCTACCTGCATTGCCTGAAATAGCGCCCTCTTGTGGATTAACCTCCGTCTTTAACCTACGAGTTAGAGCGCGTGATAGCCAATCTGCGGGGGGATTTTGTGTGGCTGATGCAGAAAAATAACCCTTATCTCAGACTTGAAATCAAGTCTACAACACGTGTGTCTCGAGTGCTGCCGATCTATCACACACAACCCTGGTAGTAGGTACACGACATGTACATAATACATACACAACGCTTTTTACGTCGACATACATGTACATATGTATTTTGTAAACTTGTCTGTCTACTGCGTGGCGTTTCACCGCTATAGTTTCTAAAGCCTTTGCGGTTGTTCAAGCCTTCCCACTAGTCGGGGGCACTGTCTGATGTTAAATTTGATCCCTTTGTCGGTAAACAATGAATGGGCGATCAGTATATTTAAGATAAATTGGTTGTATCTTGCATAAAAATTACCTTCACTGCAGCTGGCAGGTAGTAATAGTTTTGGATTTGCGTTCGTTTTGCTTACAATTTCAGGTATTCGGATGTATTATTTTTTTTTTATGTACAAAAAACAGGGCGTCTTCAAGGGCGTCCGACAGTTTTTCGGGGCGTCCAAAAATAAAATAGGGCGTCCAAAAGACGCCCCGACGTATCGCTGGCTAATAGCTTGGCGGAGTATCGCGCCTCATGGCCAGGGGGATCCAGTAGCCCACCTCGGTCTTATCACAGTCGCCATTACAGCCCACCATCTATACATGTCTAAAACGCTAAGTTTGAAAAGTACGATCAAAGTATAATCAATTTTTCCCACTTATAAACATCCCATACTACGCAAACACCTACTTTATTTTATTCCTTACATCTGGCGAATTATTATGATACATGCCAGGGCTTACCAAATGATGACTTCGTCCAGATGTGACGTTTTGAAAATGGGCCCCCCCAAAAAAACGGTGTACAAAAATTTCATTGAAGTTCGTCGTGCCTAGGGGCCGCCATCTTATTTATGATTCGCTGCCTGTTGATCGTGAGAAAGTCAGGGCGCCCGGCTGATCTGCCAAGTCATAAATATGTATGAGGTGAAGCCGTGCAGTACTGTAGCTTGAGACTTGCCCATCTAATGAATATGCAAGCACCCGTGCCGTTGCATGTAGCTTCACAAGTTGCATGTTCATTGGGTGAGCGACGTAAGTTACTGCGCGACGTCACCTTATGCATATTTATGACTTGGCAGATCAGCCGGGCGCCCTGAAGATAGACTAAGGGTGGACGATATGACGATATTATCGTCGCTATTCGATATTGAAACAATATAGACAATGTCGATGATGGTTTTTTTAAATATCGAAATATCGCGATATTATATAAAATAGACGATATGGTTTTAAAGAAAACTTAATCACGCTTTTCCGTTCAAAGGTTTCCAATTTTTGTAGTCCATTCAATAATTTGGACGACGACCAGGCATGAATATTTGTAAACGCCAGGTTTTTTTTATGTAAATGCCGCAAAATCAGACTGTTGAATGAATTGGGGCTTTGAAATATATATCGAAAGAAACAGGTCCCATTGTGTACGTCTTCCCATCTAGCCATGGTTGTTTTTTTATTCGTGGTATCGCCGAACGTGATGCACAGGCTGATTGGGCGATTTCCACACATCGCACTCACGGATTCCCGACTTCCAGAAGACGCCCTCTATCGGTGGAATAGTCGCGACGTGTATAGTGTTGTTGAGTGCATGTAGGTCCTATGATTTTACTAACTCAACAAGAAAGTCTTGCACCAAGACTAGCTATGCCGCATTATTGCCGCTGCTTGTAAGTTGTATTGAATTTGTAAATAAAACATGACGGTCATTAAAAAATAATGAATAATGAAAAAAAGCCTCATGTGTTTTCATTAAAGTTCGGACACAAATCTATAACTTTCATTCTCTTTAGTCTTGGCCTAATTGTGATCAATGGTATGCAGTGGGTGCGCAAAGCTGGTCACAATAACCAATGGTACAACCAGACCAGGAGAAAATAAATTACGACGCACGCAAATGAGAAGTTATCAGTGAGTAAAATGTTGTCAGAAATTGTCAGGAATGGATACTAAAACGAAACCCTATGTATTTTGTCATAAATACTGGAATTTATTGTTGGCTTCTGATGACAAAATAATTAAATATTCAGCATTTTCGGTCGAATTTAGTGCCGGTCGGTAAAGCTTTTGCAAGGCAAAGTCCCGGTCGGGTAGCTCCGAGTCCGAGTGCCGGCAGGTCCAACCGACGTAGTTACAACGGCACGATGATCATGACGGTCACACAAAGCCGACAACTGACAATGCCTGACGACAATGTTTGAACAAAAATAAACAAAGATTATCCATTTAAATAAAAATAGAATGGCACAAGAAAAGCGCTCCGAAAATTTACCCGTTTCAGAAAAATGCAAATGAAATGGGGAAATGGAAACAATTTTACAATTATCATTTTTTTTAGGCCATTTTTTTAACCAGAAAAAAAGTCCCCCCCCCAAAAAAAAAATTTAAAAAAATAAATCAAGTCCAACTCCCACTAAAACAATCAAGTAGATCCCTTAAAAGGTGGTGGCCGGACGCGGAATTTACTCCTGCGTTTTGCCGGACCGAGCAAGACGATAATCAAGACAAAAGCCACCGTACCCCATGGTCCCATGGATGTCCGACCACGCACCTTGTTCGATCGTTCGTTGATGTTCCAAGCTGAAAAATACATGCGTGACTGAAAAAGAAAGCTTATATAACGATAAAATGGAACAACAATAAAACTATTCGAGGCAATAAAACACATATAATACATTGCTGTTAAAAAGGATACATAAAATGAAGATTAAATATCAAAAATAACGTTTTCTTACAGTTCAATATACAGCGTACTACAAAACCAGCTCCACTCACGATTGTTACGATACAAAAATGGCGTCTTACAATTGCGCACAGCTAGGTGCGCAGCGCAGATCGCAACAAAAATCTGCCGGGTTTCACAAATAATACATCAGGGACAGTCAGCGGAGCTCAAACCTATGGTGGCCCTGAACGAACATAATCGCAAATGATCTGCGCATGTTTACGGTCTGCAAGTACTGAAATATGCCGGTGACAGGAGATTCTGTGCCCCCCCCCCCGCCCCCGCCCAGTTTACATGTAGTGCCAATGTTTTCCTATTTGAATTCACTTTGTTTTTCCTCTATCTACAACAATGTTTCCCTTTTTTGCAATTTGTGCCACCGGTTAACCGCGGTTGGTTCTCAGTAAATATTTTGCCCCAGCACCCTCTATACAATTTTCATCTTGCCGATCACTATAGGGCCTAGCACTCCTGCTGTCACCATTGGTCATGCTCCTTACATCCAAGCACAGTAATGAATGCTAATATTCACTGAGTACAAAAAGGAGCCAGACTATTTCTCCTCCTAACAATGATTTATATGGGCGGCCAAAAGGGCCAAAACTAATAAATTTATAAACTAAAGGACAAAACAAATATCTAAGAAAAGAGTTGTTCAAACAAACACAAAGTCGAAACTAAGGTAACAAAACTCAACAACAATCAAAGAAAATTATTTTTAAACAATGAACAATTTTCAATCAAGCTTTAAAGCGCAACAACAATCAAACAAACTTGTTTTTTAACAAGAGGAACTCTGAATCAAACTAATAAAACAAAACGCAATCAAATATAAAATAAAAACAAAACAAAAGTAGCAAAACACTAAAAGAATGAATCCTTAAAAAGAACAAACACAGACAATAACAAGTCAAATAGGGACGAATACTAACGCAGTCAAAATAAAGAGAAATCATCAATCAGCTATCGTTGAAAACGAAATCAAACTAACTATTACAAAATGGTGAGGGCGGTTGTCAAAGCTAAGGACAAAATGCAAGAAGTATCATACTCCCGAGCGTGTAATCAACATTTACGAGAAACTAAGAACTGAATGAAAATTAACGTTGGTGGCGTATGTACAGTTGTGATTGATACCCGGCCGTCCGTCCCGTACGTATACACGTTTACATATACTGCATTTTTGTCATTAAATGGACGCCCACGTAGTTGTAAGAAATATTCGAAGCAGGGTAGTGAGACTATACACAGCTCTTGAAAACGGTGATAATAGTTCTGATAATATTCAGTACAGGCTTGATATAGTCTATGCAGGGATAGTCTATACAGGGATGTCAGTGTGCACGTGTAGAACTTGTGGTCCGTGTCAAGAGAAAGAATCAGCCGCGCGGGGGGGGGGGGGGGGGGGGTGTAATACAGAGGCCTAATTATGCCATGTGCCTAATATCATTTTCTCAACGTCTGGAAAAAATTGTGTAACCCTTATAATTAGGAGGGATGAATAAACACCCAGTGAAGGCCTATAATGATTGTTATTAATGTGGTTGTAGGAAATTAATGCAATTATATAAATTTTCATCTGTTTTATTTGTGTTTTGTTTTGTGTGTGTGTGTGTGTGTTGTTGATTTTCCCTAATGTTCTTTTGTAATTTTTTTAAACTGAAAAAAACCCACACAATAATAAGCAGATATGTTTGCTGGTTTATTGAGTTCATAGAAAATGGAATTAAATGTAACGTACTTTTAAAGGCCTCACAACACCCATTTTTGAAATTGTAAACCCCGTAGAACATTGTGTACAACGGATAAAGGCATACGCTTGAAATTCTGACCCCAAAAAGGAGTGCCGTGTTCCACCACGATTTCACTGATACCACTCCAAATATAACATTTGTTAAATTTAGGGGAAAGCTCCATTAAAAGAAAGAGGCCGGAGTTATACAGCCTTTTCGTCTTACCACCAGTCTTGCCTGTTATATCCTTGTCCAAACAGTGGACTGTAATCTATAATTGGATCTTCATGCACAGTATATGAAAACATTTTGTGGGTTTAACATTATTTTGAAGTCTGAGGAGTTGAAACCTACGAGTTCCATGTGATAATTATAAATTAAAAAACCGCCAGACAGTTATGTTGCTGACAGCAGGAAGGCAAGGGCGTCGATGGGTGGGGGACGGGGGGACATGTCCCCCCCCCCCCCCCCCCCACTTTTTATACTGGGGGGGGGGGGGACAGCATATCAGATGTCCCCCCACTTTTTGATTGACTGTTCATTAGAAATAGGCCTATGCAACGAAATATAAAATATACACCATTATCTTGATTTAATATTTCATTACAATTTTTGTTCAAATAAAAGTATAGCGAACAAACGGTGAAATGTTTTCTTCATTTTCATCTTTTGTTCTGATGGACCACGCGCAGAATGGTATTTTGGGCCTATTTCCGTTTCTATAATACAGACAATAGACGACGAAGTTTCATCCCAGACATGAACGCCAAAATCCCGCTTACATACCTTGTTAGCATTCAAGTTATGCGTCGTTTGTGTATGCTATAATGTACATGTACTGTACACGATCCCTCCTCAAAGGAAGTCTGTGTGTGCGCGCACGTGCAAATGTGTCACATTTTGTTACAATCGCACAACGCACAAAATGTAGTAAAATCCAGTTTTTGCCATGACAAGCTTTGTCAAAGAAGCAGTATTTTGTTTTTTCGAAGAACTTCAAGCCGACACACGATAAACGCCGGACTAAAGCTTTAGTCTCCATACATGATTATCCATCAACAAGGGAAGACATTTTATAAATATTTAACCTAAAGCTTTTTTTTAATTTTGAGTGCGTTCCGGTCCTACTATTTTCTTTGCCGTCATTCTCTACTGTATGATGCATATTATTACCATAAACATTTTTTTTGGTCACATGGTCTGTTTGCACAAAACTACACGTATGATGTCACCGTTCCCTTTACACAAATTAAATTTAAAAGTAATGGTGTGGGGTGCAAATAATGTAAGATGTATTTTTTCAAGACTTGCTCGCCCGTCCCCCTTACTTTTCAGTAGCGATCGACGCCCTTGATAAAGACCACCAGTGGCAGGAGAAAAGAACCTGTACAACTTGTTTAGGATGTAGTGACTCATGATGGGAGCGAGTGTGCAATGTGTCGGCGCAATATATCCATGGTATAGAACAAAGGAACACAAAAGGAACATTTCTGTTCTCACATTGGAATCCTTTATATTTTTGTGTCCTCACTTTTTTCATGCGCTTCGTCATGGAGATTGTTAAAAGAGTGACAAAGGAAAGTCCTCACATTGAGCAATGTAAAAATGTGTGTATATATACGCACACATTCACCAATCTATGGTGTTCCATATGTGCCACTCCTTCCGTCGCCTTTTCAATTTTGTCCGTCGCCTTTTCAATTTTGTCCGTCGCCTTTTCAATTTTGTCCGTCGCCTTTTCAATTTTGTCCGTCGCCTTTTCAATTTTGTCCGTCGCCTTTTCAATTTTCTTCCGTCGCCTTTTCAATTTTGTCCGTCGCCTTTTCAATTTTCTTCCGTCGCCTTTTCAATTTTGTCCGTCGCCTTTTCAATTTTCTTCCGTCGCCTTTTCAATTTTGTCCGTCGCCTTTTCAATTTTCTTCCGTCGCCTTTTCAATTTTTCAGGCGCATTTTTTTTCTGAAACGGCCACGTGACTGTCACATGATGACCATGTGATGATTTGTTGGCAAAGAAAAATGATTGGATACCTCAACCATACTGTCTATGTACAGGCTTTGCTTAGTAAATCAAGAATGGAACTGAAAAAGGATATTATCTTAGTTATCTGGTCTCGCGACTGTGGATGAAGCAACGTATACATTTTGGCAACTGCGGTATGCCTCCCAAAGGTCGAATTTTCTTCGGATTCATGTGATAGTCACCTGGTAGTCACGTGGACCCACGATGGAAAAATTGAAAAGGCGACGGACAAAATTGAAAAGGCGACGGACAAAATTGAAAAGGCGACGGACAAAATTGAAAAGGCGACGGACAAAATTGAAAAGGCGACGGACAAAATTGAAAAGGCGACGGATAAAATTGAAAAGGCGACGGACAAAATTGAAAAGGCGACGGACAAAATTGAAAAGGCGACGGACAAAATTGAAAAGGCGACGGACAAAATTGAAAAGGCGACGGAAGAAAATTGAAAAGGCGACGGACAAAATTGAAAAGGCGACGGAAGAAAATTGAAAAGGCGACGGACAAAATTGAAAAGGCGACGGACAAAATTGAAAAGGCGACGGACAAAATTGAAAAGGCGACGGACAAAATTGAAAAGGCGACGGACAAAATTGAAAAGGCGACGGACAAAATTGAAAAGGCGACGGACAAAATTGAAAAGGCGACGGAAGAAAATTGAAAAGGCGACGGACAAAATTGAAAAGGCGACGGAAGAAAATTGAAAAGGCGACGGACAAAATTGAAAAGGCGACGGACAAAATTGAAAAGGCGACGGACAAAATTGAAAAGGCGACGGACAAAATTGAAAAGGCGACGGACAAAATTGAAAAGGCGACGGACAAAATTGAAAAGGCGACGGACAAAATTGAAAAGGCGACGGACAAAATTGAAAAGGCGACGGAAAGGAGTGGCACATATGGAACACCATACCAATCCCATGTACACAACGATGATTGGAGGCTTCATTGATACTTTTAAAATAAAATCAAAGCAAGAAACATGGTTGCGATCGATGAGCCCTGTTTTTAGTACAAGGCAAAATAACGAAATAATTATTAAGTAGCATTAAATCAATTGTTAGATATAATTAATATCTTTGTACAGTGATCTCTCTGCTGCCGCTTCCCACATGTTATCTTAAGTAAACTTGGGTGTGAACCCTGAAAGGCAGCAGCAGTTATTCCAGTTAATGTTGAGTGGCTTCTGACTAGCACATGCATCCGAACAAAGATATTGACAAAATAAAGAGACCGCCAACATAGGGTAACGAGCCCGTAACTTTGGGGGGGGGGGGGGGGGGGGGGGGGGGGGGGGGGGGGGGGGGGGGGGGGGGTGCGAAAATGCAAAAAATATATCAAAATGGCTTGAATTTGGCTTTCATCACACACAACCCCCCCCCCCTCCCCCAACCCCGTCGCTGCGAGACGGGCGGTGCTAACGCGCCGATGTACATTTTCATTCATAGTATTCATAGTCACCCCCACCCCCCAAAAAAAAAAATTAATAATAATAATAAAAAAATAAAATAAATAAACAAATAGATAAATAAATAAATAAATATGCTAGTGCTGATAATAACTTATCGCTAAAATTCAGACTCAAACTACTTCTTTTTATGGAGAAGTTATTTCTGCCTTTAAGAATGCTGGCGGCACTCTCAAGTCTCAGGTGTAATTTTTCTAGTGTTTTAGAGACAAGAGAAACCCCTATTTTTAACAACCCCGTTGCTACTACGTACTAGCGATAACACGTTACTGGACAGTCCTGTCCTGAAATCAGTTGGCATAACTAAGATCAAAGAAGTCACCAGACAAGGAAACCTCATATTCTTTAAAACAGTAGCTAAAAAATGTTCCATCCTAGAATTAATGCAGGTAGAATTGTAGGTAGACTCAAAGATCATATTGATTTCAGCCTAATTCAAGAGAAAAGACAAGGTCCTGCGAATCACATTTGTAATTGGCTTGTTTTACCAGATCAAAGTGTATATCAAAGTATGTAGATCAAAGTTTATATAACTCTAGGCAACCTACTTTGTATATATTATATTAATTACTTTGTTCCTTTAATTAGTAAATAAGCTTTGGTGTTTTGTTTGTGAAGGATGTGATATTTTTGGAGTGTGAAATAAACGGAGTCGTGACTCCAATCAAGAGCAAAAACCAGAAAAAACCCCAAAACTCCTGGGTTACAGGCCTGTATAAGGCAAGATAACCCATTTGCAGAGCGCATGACGTTAATCCGGACGTTGCGGGTTCAAGTTCGGCTCTAGTCAATATGTCTTTGCTCAATCAGTTTCCCTTGTGTTGTGGTATATATAACTTGATAATTCATTATAAGAAATGTGTACATCAGTAACCAAAATGAACAGAACTACGGAGCTCTGGAAGTGCCATTAAGCTAAGCTTGTTGAGATCCTGAAATAATTTACTTCAGGACGATTACATCATAAACGGAAGATGACGACATTCCGAGTAGATTTATCTGGAGATGACATCTTGAAAGTAGCATGTCGTTTTCCAGACATTGTTTTATCTCGGGATGACGACATCCTGTGAAAGTAGAATGTCGTATATTCCCAAGATATTTTATCTTGGGTTCTCGGCAGTCGACTGCAGTCGATATTTTAAAGATGTTATCATTCCAAGATGAATTACATCAAGGTCGACATCCCACGTTCAGGATGTCGACAACCCGAGATAAATTTTCTCTGGATGTCGACATCTTACATTCACGGCGTCGACATTCTTGCATAAAACATATCGGGACGACTCAATCTTACCTGAGAATGTCGCGCACACTGCAATAAAATCATGAAATTAAGATCTCCAAAACTCACCTCAAGGCTGGTTTTGAGATTCAAATGTTATTGGTGTCCGTTTGCGAATGCTGCAGCTAGAGATGCGGTTAAAGGGAAAGCATACGTTTGTAATCACTCTTAAAATTAATGGCAATAACAACTTAATCGGTCAGAAATAAAGCAGATTTCGATAGTATAAAGGATTTTGAGAATCATTTCACTTCGAAGAAATGTGGTTATGGAAAAAGATATCAGGTTTTATGCCCCAAAACGTTTCTTAGATTGTGTATTCCTACCATGGATTATTCTTCCTGCGTGGACATATTCTCTCCGGTTTTTCGGCGATTTCTCAAAAACACGACCACCTTTTGAAGTGGAATTTTCACAGGTTAGTTTTCTTGTATATCTATATTATGTAGGACTAAAACGATCGAACGGTTCCCAAAACCAAAGGTATACTTTGCCTTTAATACTGTCATTTCAATGTTCCCCTCCAAAGTATTTATTCTCACTTTGTATGGATACTTTATATGTATGGCCTCATCTGGCTACGGCTATGACTGGTGGCTGTTGCAGGAACCTAATAGCCACTGCCAAAGCCATTTATTGTCCTGCAATAAGGTATAGGTAGTCAGGTATCACTTCGCTAAACGTGGATGGATTCGACGTTCTTAATGAACATACCGTGATAGTTTTGTCTCAACAAGTATACAGTGTATTTAGCTGAAACTTTCACATGTGACTTTTATTGTGTCTTTCTTTGTGATATTACCAATGGCAATACGGTAAATCAGCATTACGTTGACAAAAAACTAATCCACCACCTTAACCTTATGTGAAATTTGACAGTTTGTCTGAGATCCGAGTACTTGGCTCCAATCTTTAATTTAGAATAGTGCGCACCGCTATTGGTCATGCGATCAAAAAGCCCTGTAATAGTGGAATGGAATGTGGGATTGCTTTACTACTGCGGTTGTGCTAAATAAAGTGTTGTACACTAAAAAACAAAAATTATAATAATAACCACACTTCACGTATGATTTTAAATATCGGAATAAATGTAATTCACAATATTTTGTCGTTGAAAACATATTGGATTTAGAACCCTAAAATTATCTTTACACCAAAAACAGATGGTGTGATGGTCTCATATCCTACTGCAGAGCCTGTTTATATGTATTTATAAAGAATCAAATTATGAAAACACACACACCATAATTTGATTGTTTCAATTTAATATGTATTGCATTGAATCATTTCCAATGACTCAGTTATGGTCCATTTCTAAGGAATAGAGTGACAAAATTCATTTGGATATAATAACAATTATTTAAAATGTTACTGCCTCTCAAACATGGATAACACAATTCTGACTATTTGTTAAAAATATGTCGTCTAATCATCAACAACTTTAAGTTAAAAAATATACATTAAATAAAAAAAAAAAACACATAGGCCTATATAAATGTGTCCATTCATCAGCCAAGAGAAACACAAACTGCTTATCCTAATGTTTCTTTATTTGCAGATTCTTTTGATCCATTATCTCTTGGTATGCTAGGAGCATCAGAAATGTTGAACCACCTGAGAAAAAAAAACATGGGAGCAAAGGGAGAAATTCCTTGTTACTTTTTGAGATTGAAATTACAAAATCTTATCCCTGGGAGAGAGGAAAGAACCTCCATATGGGGATCAATATTTATAGGAAAAGTGTGGGAAGAAATACAAAATTCAGTGGTGTCTTTAGTGTGAAGCTGTAGTTGTGTTAAGAACATACACAACATCTCTCTTCATATGATCCACTGTTTCTGCAACATACCTAAGTATTCATTGTGATGAAATATGCACAGGTTTAATTCGTGATACATGTCAGGGTTTGCCCTCTTCTTTTCCAATGACTAGCTGGCTAGTAAACTTTCACTAGTCTGCCAGCTTTTTCACTGGTCTTTATTTTCATGTTTTCTTTCAACATTGTCATTAGCATGGGACTTGTAATTTCATTTAATATGAAGCGGTTTACATGTAGGATGTGACTTCAGCAAAAACTAGCCAGCAGGACTAGTTGGACAGCAATCTGACTGGTCCTTAAGTGTTTTAACAAGCATTTGGCCAGCGGACCACTGTTAAGAGAGAACACTGTATGTTTCTTCAAAGATATCAAAGAGAAGATTAAGGAAATGAATTGGAGATGGGCAAGGAACTTAGCTAGAGGGCATGACAACATACAGACTCACTGAATGGTAACCAAGGTCAGGCAGGAGAAGAAGAGGAAGACAAAGAAGGAGATAAGAAGTTGTTGGTAGCCATGTTAGTCAGGAGATGTAAGAGATGAAACCTCCACATGTATATGTAGGCAGACAAAGTGCACCTTCAATATTTCTGAAAACTTTTAGTTAGCATATTTACAATAAATAGTTAAGTTTGAGTCCGCGACCTTTGAACCTTAGTCTCTTTTCCATTTTTGATTTGAGCAAGAGAGAACACATTTATTTTCTGTGGGTGCTTCTCTCTATTTTGTAGGGAGAATAGTTCTGGCCGTGCTCCGAATAATGTTTATTTGGGAGGGATAATGTCTTGGAGCTCTCTGTGAGTATTGTTTTGTGTTTAAATCAACTTTTCAATAGATAAATATTGTAATTTTCAGGGCTAGTTGAATCTGGTATTGTAAACTTGTTTGTATGTAGCCAGCCTCATGACCTTTTGCCCATCACATAATAATTTGACCATGTTATTTTAGTTGTAATGTGCGCGATTAAAATCACTTCAAGTGCAGGAGATCATTTTATATTTTAGATGTCATCATGTGGATTTTGCTATTATATTTTAGTGATTGCTCATCCTTTTTAATGAGAGAGCCGCCCTGTTGGAAAGGTAGTGCATTCTGCCCTTCCAGCCTCCTAGTGGATGATATCCATGCCTACACCCTAACGGACTGTGAAGGGGTTACCCTATTTCAGTCCCAGGAGTTTACCCTGTTTCAGTCCCAGGAGTAGGTGGCAACAAGCCCCTGGTGATCCTTGGTATGGGTCGACAGCCCAAATCAATTAAGTGTAGCCCTCACCTTGAAGTGGCCATTCGGCCTTGAATTGTTAGGCGATATCTCATTAAAAAAATAAAAATAAAAACAAACACAGCAACATGGAGTAGAATGACAAGAGACAAAAGAGAATGGAAATTGCTAGCCAGCTTCATCTATCAATGGATAACTAAACCTGATGATGATGATGATGATGAAGTGTTTCTAACTTGAAATTAAAAATCACAAACCTGCTACAATAAGTGGGGATATGACTCCGGCTGTAAGTTCTACTGTTTTGAATATCAGTAACTCTGCAGCAAAATAGACGAAGGCTAGCACGAAGGAATACGTTGTGGCAATGTATAACCTGTGAGTGTGTGTGGAATGGGGGGGGGGGGGGAGATCATATTCACAGTAATCTTAAAGTAGACATGAGAATGGCAGATAATAGTAACAATAATAATAATAATTGTCATTTACAAACGCTCTACTTAGTTAACTTAATCACATCGCTTACAATAATCAACAGGATAAAAATAAAGGGTTTTCCAAATTCAGAACAAGGGGGAACAAAAGACACAATGACACGAACAATCATTTTACAAAACTACTGAACAAAAGACTTTAGTGTCTTTGTTGACACTCTTGATATCAAGTCATCAAGTGATGCAGCAACGCCACAGGGCTAAACTTAGTCACTATCCTGGCCTACAAGAACTTATCAAGGGTGCGGTAGGCTGTTTCAAACCTTCTTCTTCGTCAACAAACCAGTTGTGCAAAAGTCTGTTAATTTTAAATGTAAACAATTTACAACAAAATAACGAAGTGATTTTTGTATTGACACACTATTAAACTTACGGTTTACTTGTGATGAACACAGCGCAAAGAATCCTCACTACACCAGCCAGACAAGTCCAAGTTCCAAACAGTCTACCAAGTGCTGGGGTCACTGGATTAACACATTTCAAAAATAATAAGATAATATTATTTTAAAAAAGGAAAAAGATTTGCTTACTGTTTTACATTAAATTCCATATTCAAAGTCACTAGTACTGTGAGGAGATTTCTATCCTATTTGGTAAGAATGAAAGAAAATTTTTGTATAATTATTACACTCTCTTTTGTTTGGGGGGGGGGGGAGGGCAGAATAACTTATGTTTGTCCCTCTGGTGTTCTAAGAACACCCTAAAACTCAGAGGTCGCATTTTATGTTTTGTCAAGGGTTTTGCTTTATTTATGTTCATATCAGGCTTATTTTCATTGTGGCAGGTTAAATAAACATTGGTGATTCGCTATAAATATTATCTGATCTTGAGTGCATTTCAGAAATACTGAGTATTTTTCTGGAGGATTTGAACTTGTACAAACTTTAGATCAAGTGAACTGTTTTCCAGATAGAGTTTATACTTATTTTTTTGCACATTGATAGTTACTATTTTGTTCTCGATCATTACCAATAATATTTGCCAATAACAGGAACAACACATTAAAACCCTTTACAGATTAGGCACTTTTCTTGTAGGAGAATAGGAACTGGGAGGGTTGAGGCCACATGCAATAGCTATGTCACTCCCCACTAAATTGTTTGGACTTGAATAAAACTGGAATGCGTGACCCAGTGATAAGCAATTGTTACTTGGGCTTGCTTGACCCAGTCCTTCAGAGTCCTTTGGCAATTGAATATAGAAAAAGTTGGGACTGTAAGGGTTAAATTTATGTAGTTAATAAAAAATAGCATATTGTATGTGTATTCGATTCAAATTGAATAATATTGAGCAATGGAGAAAGAAAAATTATGCTTGTTTTTGTGGCGGGTGGGGTCATTACCTGAATCTTTGTCGAGAGTGTAAATTCTGTCTGCTAGGAAGGAGCAATCAATGAAGCTCTGCAATGAGGTGACTAGGGCTGTGACACCCACAATGCCGACCCAAACACGAACAAAGCTCTTCATCTTCGACGAAGAGGAGTCAAACTTGCAGTAGAAAGTTCTTTCAATTCAAGCACAAAACCTGCTTCACAATCAGAGTTAATTCACAGTCACAATTAACTAGAAATTCAACCTGCTCAATAACTGAAACTATCGTGCACACACATGTCGCCAACAAAGTTGCTGGTGGCATATCAAGCAGTAGTGGTTAGTTACAGTACCACCATGGTACCAGCATGATTGGGATGGGATGTGATTTTTATACAAATCAAATCTAACTACTTAGCATAGCAGTAGAGCAAGTCTATGCCAGCATTTGTAATCTGGTAGGTCTACTAGTTCTACCTCCATGGTCTAACAATACATATCAAAAGTACTGTATACAATTAAAAAGATAATAAATTATCAAGCTTGAAGATTAACTTTTGATCACATGATTGACATTGTCATGGAACATTTAAAATATGCGTCTGCATCTCATATATAAAGATATATCCAGGCCCGGGATGCAGCAACGCTATATTTAATTGTCCGTATTCCATTCATCATCATGCTTTATAGTCAATTTAGTGTGATAACACTAGCTAAAATATATCTCTTGAAAGTGTCTTGTTTAAAGGTAGGTCATTTCTCTCTATATCATGGATATAATCATGAGGGTCACACCATGGAGGGAGCCATTCCTACCTCCATGGTCACACTCAATTCATCATTATCAATGCTTTAATAAAAAATGCATGAATTGATTGGTGTTTACCTGTGGGAGTGTGGAGGGTCCGAGGTGGTGCAGTGACCGTACCGGTGGTGGTGGTGGTGGTGCTGCCTGCCACACCATGGAGCAATAAACAGAACTGAGTGATGGTAACTGCTGAGTGCAGTGGTGGTAACTGCTGGTGGGGGTGGGGGGGGGGGGGGTGGGGGTGTGACAACGACCCGACGGGGACGGTATGCGACTGACTGCTGCTTTACACACTCACTGTGCATGATGGTACATGTATATGTACAACATGTAGGTACATATACGTATGTACATGTGTGTACATGTGTTGTGATGTGAGTCGTCTGCTTGCTTTGTAATTGGCGCCACCAACGACGAGTTTTGGTCAGTGGTTCGTTGGCTTGGCTCACTGTTATTGTAAAAGCTCCTGCCTGCACGTGTTTATGTTGGCATTAAAAAAAAAAAAAAAAATTAAATAATAATCCGTAGGCCTACCGATCGACACGCTCAATCACACCCCAAAACGAACACACTTGATGATTGGTTTGGTTGCTAGACAAAACGCTCTCCAGCTACAATTGTTATTCACTTTACGGCGAGTTAACAGTTTGTGCAACATTATGTCCTTGGAAGTCAGATTATTTCCTTTTATTTGCCACAAAACTGTATTTCTTTCGACCCTTCGCTCTTGCCCCCACGTACCCCGATTTGTAAAGCCCGAGCCGCCGCTGCTGCTAGCCCGGTTCGGCATTGTTGATTTGTGTTATAAAAAGTAGAAAGGTGGCTGCACCTTGATATTACCAGCACAAGATTTAGGCAAAAATCAGAAATAAATAAATAGTGATACCTTTACAAACTTAAGGGGGCCTCATATTTGATCCAATCCAACTCTTTTCTGTAAAGACTGTAAAGTGGAAATCTTTAGAAAGTGTACGAAGACGACCCAGGGGGATTTTTCTTCGTTTCTCCCAAATAACCTTTCTTGAAAATATTTGCTTCGTTTAAAATTATTTTCGTAAAAGGCTATCGAAAATAGGTAGTAAATTAAGTAGTCACTTGGAATTTTTAATAAAATTGAGCGACTGATTCCCAAAAGTGTAGGCCTGAAACATGTCGTGCTTGAGGAAGCAAGGGGGTTTCAGTCCTTGGCAAAGGCACCTCCATTTGAAAATCTTGAAGATGGGAAGTAAGGAACACCAAGGCCGAAGACCCGTGCAATAGAGGTTGTGGCCTCTGTGGGCTCCTTTATTAAATTCCAGGTCTGAATAAGCTGCCGGCAAAAACACAAACGCCCTTCTCAAAGAACAGCCCAAAATGTACCAGATCCCCCTCCCTTGGGTCACCTTCATTAAAAGATGTTTCGATACGAATCAACTGCTATGATTGTTCGTTGTACAGATTATAGACTGTTCCAATTGTGTCTCTAAAAACAAGTGAGTTATCCCATAGAGAAAATGGTTATCCCTTCGCGGTATGGAACACCAGCAGACCTGAGGGGATACAATCGGGATGGGGAACCTAAAACTCTGTGTAAACAACCAGGGCAGACCCGGGGGGGGGGGGGGGGGGGGGGAGGGGCGGGAGTCCTCACCCCGCTCAGACTCCTGCCCGCTTCCCCGAAATGAGATCAAACATTGCTGCAATGAATGGTTCCTTATAAATAGGTCCCCAATTATGTATTTGCCTCTACTTGCCAACCCCCCCCCCCCAAAAAAAAACCCAAAAACAAAACAAACCCAAAACAAAACAAACAAAAAAATAATAATAATAATAAAATACCTCAAATTTGAAAATGCCTGCATGGTACGCTACTGGTTAAATGGAAAACAAAAGTCCATACAAAATCGTGAATTTTTTTTTTATTTGCTTTTATGTTTTGGTTTTAAAAATATTAGCCTATTACAAAAATGCCTCTCGTTGAAATAATTATAATGATTTTAATTTAGTCTTAATTTTGTTTTTCAATAACTTGTTTTTCACAAAAGAAATGCCTAACTCTTACGAAGATAATTGAATAAGTTGTAAAAGAAGTAAGTACAAAAGAATTACTACTGGATTAAGAAGCGCAGTCATCTGGCCAAACCGAGGGGGGGGGGGGGGGGGAGGCGGGGCTGAAAACAAAAGGGTAGTGAGGACTAAACGTACACAATGAATAATGCCTATACGTGTCATTCATGCATTCATTCATTCATTCATTGTTGGTTTATTCATTCAAAACATCACGTGGCAGCCAAAAGCTGAATTGAGGTGCATCAAGTCAAAATGATAAAAAGAAAGCTAGACATAAAGGCAGACAAAACAGAAAAACAGTAAAATTTTCACAAGGCACAACATGAAGTAGACACAAATGAAGACAATACAATTTAAAATTGACTACCCCCCCCCCAACCCCCCAACCCCACCCAACCCCCCCCCCAAAAAAACCCCCCAAACAAACAAACAACCCAACACCCCAACAAACAACCCAACAAACAAACAAACAAACAACCCCAACAACCCAACAAACAAACAAACAAACAAACAAACAAACAACAAGACAGTAAAAGTGCACTAGAAACAAACGAAGACAATTTGTTTTTAAATTACTAAATGGAAATTATAATGTACAATGGGCAGGAACAAAAAACAGTAAATGAATTGGAAATTGTGTGAAGTAAATCAATGAAATACGGAATGGCACTGCTCCTCAATCTGTAGTTTTACAGAATAAATGCTGGTAGTTAAATGAATGTCCCCTTAATAAAATCAACCCTTTTTTGGCAATTTTGCATCATGTACTCAGGTTATTAATTAAAACGACTGGTTATTTCTCACAAACTGGTTAACAAATTATACACCATTATAAAGCTTCCATAGGGCTACATTTACATCTAAATTGTTTAACGTGCCACGAGGTTTTGGAGAGAAAAAATTGCGTCCATTTTTCGATTTGATATTTTATTTATTGTAGGCCTATCGGTCACCGGTGACAGATTTTACATATTTTAGACCCGATTTGAAAGCGGGACAAGTCAGCTGTGTCTATCAGAGGGAGCAGCAGCAAGGATGACTTTCTAAGGATAGTAATGCTGTGGGATGTGAACCTCTAGGAACTCAAGAGCCTTGTCAAATGAGTCAACTTTTTACATGCAAATACTTTATAGGCAACCTATTGCACTGCATGCCTTGAGAGCACAAGAGATATTTTTCAAAAAGTGACTTACATTACCCCCAAGAATTTTTTTGTAAACATTCAAAATGTGAGTGCATTTTCTTCACGGAGATTGTCTGGTTCTGATGCTGGTTGATTGTAAGTTGCCTCATGTGACATGGCCCTGTAATAAGCGTAGTAGGCATGAACATGCAGCAGGCGTTTTACCCTTTCAGTTAAAAAAAGAAAAGAAAAAAGCCCAACAAATTAAGGCTTTACCCCCCAAAAAGTATAACATGACATAGAAATAAAAATCATAATAATAATACAAATAATAGTTTAAAACATGTGATATAAAGGAGTAGTATAACCCCACTCAAGAGAAGAAAAAAACAACCACACCCAAACAATTATTGGATAAGTATAGGTTATTGTTTTCACCGATACCAACATTATTTTTTTAGTTTTATATATATATATTTTTTATCCATGTATTTTGGTTTACAATTTTTTTTAATCTCTGACTGTTGTCTATTTTTAGATGATCTTTACTCTTCTTATTATTGTAAAAATTAAACTCAATTCAGCCTCCTTAGGGCTGTGAAGTTTTTATTTATGAAATAAACCAACAACAATAAAAAAAAAAATCTTGATGAGTTATGAGTGTACTGTCCGAGTACAGCGTTCAAAATCATACATCTGGCAAGACTGGACACACGCCATTAAACAACTCAGTGACTCAGCATTTCGGTGACAGGAAAACCCAAAATGTTAAGCGTTAATAATCTTAATGCATCTTTTGTAATTAAAGTGAGAGGAGTGGTACCATTGAAAAACAAACATCTGCAGCTGTACATTGCTGTAACATTTGCTGTAACATTGGTGACTTAATTTATAAGAACTTTGTTTTGCATTTTCTGTTATTGTGAATGTATATGTTCTAAGGCAAGTGTATTGTTGTTGATATAGGCCTTGGTTTAAACAAAAACAAAACAAAACAACGGGAGGTTTCGATTATTTTAAACAATATGCCTCGACGTTTCGAAGTCTTTCATTTTCCAATCATACCGCTTACGGTACAGTAATTTTGTTCAGAGTCAGACAAAATTGATGCACTTTCTAACCAGATTTGAAGAGCAGAAACGCAGTCTGGCCAATGTAAAAATAAATGAAGTTCTTGGTTTCATGCGTGACGTAGCTTCCGAAATTCTTGCCCACGATGCAGTGCCAAGTCGGGTTGTAAGTCTTGTCAAACTCCTTCTTGACGTAGGCTGCTATGTCCTTCTCCACGTTGAACTTCTCAAGGGACTGCCTGGCGATATCTGTGGCGTAGTTTTGCTGATCTTCATCCATGTCCACATTTTTGATGACAGGGGCTTTTGTATCCTCGCTAACTCCCCTAGAGCGGTTCATCTTGATAACAATCTGTCGTTGAAAAAAAATGAAATGAAAAATCAATCAATCAAAAATATATAAATTTAAATATAATTATATGTTAATATATTTGAACTTATTTTCATTCAAATGGATGTCGATTATTTTGGGATTAAACTCTGAGTTTAAAAGAAGATGCAAAACAAAAAATAAAAAATTCATTAAAGTCCAGGCTTCCTTTTCTCTCTTTTTATTTCGTTTCTTGTATCCCGTGGGTAACAGTTTTTTACCGACATTTCAAAATCATACATCAGAGCACTTATACCGAGATAAGAAAAGAGCATACAAATCACAACGGCGTAAGGAACTAATACCTCTAGAATTAGTCTCGACAAAGTACGGAAAAGAGATCCTAGGCCTATATGGTAGAAATAAGCCAAATTATCGTTACAATTAATTATAAATATTTTTTTCCATGGAGTATTGTACTTTTAAGTTCTTTTTTTTAGGATTTAAAAGGATGCATAGGCCTATATTCTTAGTCATTTTCCTTTTATACGACATATTACAAGTAAAATAAGGTATGCTTTTATTTTTTTACCCTTGAAGTTCGTTTTACCAAACAAAAGTGCCTCATTGTGTGGTATGATGTTAAAGTTTGTTTTATCCTTAATGAACGAAACAACTGCTTTCCAAAAGGAGATTTTAGCGGCACATGAAAAAAAAAAAAAAATTAATAAGAGTCTCCTCTTCATTGTTAAGAAAGTACATAAACTAGCGTTCAATTTGTTTATTTCTCAAAGAAAATTGTTCGTGCCTAGAATTATGTGTATTACTAGTCTGTACTAGTCTGTACTGGAACCAGTCTATTGTCTGTTTTGCATTTGAAAAAAAATAAAAAAATATTAATGACCATTTAGAAAAACTATATACTTGCAAATTAAAGTTCCATTTAGAAATGAATGTATAAGTTAGTTTTCTGGAGGAGGTCAGAACCTTTATGATTCTGTTTGAGCCTTTCTTATCCATCAAAAGGGTCTTGAAATTGAATGGAAGTTGAATTGTCCATTTCATAAGAAAACATAATTCAAAAAAGTAGATTTGATGGGCCTTACAAAAAACCCATATGCCAAGAAATAAGTTATAATATAAAACTAAATTTTAAAAACAATAAAAGGGGATAAATTGTCCGTGTCTTTTTAAACCACAACCATTTCGTTTTGTTTCGTTTTACACATGTCTATCTAACTCATTGTCTTACGTCACAAGAGAGCTAAAACGTAGTAACTAAAAATTGATTCAATAATCTTTCCTTGAGTCGTAAATGTACAAACAATTGACGATTTTTGAATGTAGTTTCCATTCATGGTTTACTAAAATTATTTTGACAACTTACAAACTGAAAGCATTTAGTTAGAAAACTAACTGAATATAACACCTTAAAAACCTACAACAAAAACTAAGCAAGGGCCGCATAGAAAAGTGTTTTAAACCTTATTCTGTTGCTTTAAGCATAATTATAGGGGACTTATACTTTTATAGGGCAATAGTTAACAACTTTTGCTGTCTTACTCACCGGGTTGGTTGCGACAGGACTCGGAAAACTAACACTCGACTGATGGTCGTATTCTCTCTCTCTTGATCTGACAGACGGAAACTACACAGAGGAGGTACCGTACGGAACGTGACTGACTTCCGTGAAGGGCTGTGAAGTTTGTGTCGAACTTTACTCAGAAAGGCTGACTACCGTGAATCCTGTTCCGACCCTTATATAGCATGAAATCCCACGAGAAACGGTCACATCTCTTTGGTCGTACGTAGGTATTAAGTCCAAGTTCCCACGGTGGTCGGTGGCAACCTGCGGCACCCTCTCCCCGGTAGCTTGCTCGCTTTCGAGCGGGCTGATTTCTTTAACACCTCTTGTCGTAGGAGAACAATAATCTGGTCACTGACACATTCCGAGTGTTGCCCTTGGAGTTTGTGGGAAATTTGTTAAGTCGTCGGCATGGTTTACCATGACAATGACCGTGTTTGCATGATGTAGGTGTATGGTTGAATACGCATTATAGTCACAAGGTTACACTCAAATTGCCAAGGATTGTAGCATAGGAAGGGGGTTTGACACAGTAATCTCTCTATGCTTGCCCCCGGTAGAGAAGACAATTTTTATAGAGTAACTGAGCTGTTAAAACTAAAATCTTTCCCTTGGGACCCAGTGTTTTAGTAAACCAAAATTGAACAAACTTTGGCATCGAAAGGGCTTGCAGTTTTTTAAACCTATATTGAGCTAAAAGTATTTTATTTTAAATCTGTCTGTTAAAGCCCGAATAAGCCTTTAGATTATAGGGAAGCTAGACGATGATTAATCTTCAGTTTTTAGATATAATCAGGGAGAGGACTAAACAAACCAAATCCACATGCAAGGCATCACTCTTAATGGAACACTCGAGGCGAAAGACAGTTCAAGGTTTTCATTTAAAAGCAAAAATTGAGAAGTTTTAATGAAGCTATTTTTCATACACTCTAAAAATTGTCTGCGCCTCACGCACGTCTGTGAGAGCACATATTTGTCCCACAATCATGAACACTTCAGGCACATGTGAGATGCTATGTCATGTACCTCTTGCACCTCTAGTGCCAGTTGAACCCAACACGAAATGACTAGCACATAAAGACTAGCACTTATCGACTAGCACTACTTTTGTCCCAAAATCATGAACACCTCATGTACACGATGCACCAAACGGTCTAAATGAGTGTCACTTGAGGTGACTAAATGACTAGCACATAAAGACTAGCACTTATCGACTAGCACTGCTTTTGTCCCAAAATCATGAACACCTCATGTACACGATGCACCAAACGGTCTAAATGAGTGTCACTTGAGGTGACGACATGACTAGCACATAAAGACTAGCACTTATCGACTAGCACTGCTTTTGTCCCAAAATCATGAACACCTCATGTACACGATGCACCAAACGGTCTAAATGAGTGTCACTTGAGGTGACTAAATGACTAGCACATAAAGACTAGCACTTATCGACTAGCACTGCTTTTGTCCCAAAATCATGAACACCTCATGTACACGATGCACCAAACGCTCTAAATGAGTGTCACTTGAGGTGAATGATGAGTTCTGCATCTTTGTCTCAAAATCATGAACATCTCAGGTACACGCTGCACTTATGGTCTAAATGGGTGTCACTTGAAGTTGAGGTGATTGTGCCTGGGAGGGGAGTTCATTGACTGTTGCAAGCATGGATGAGCTCTGCACTTGTTGTGAAATAGCTGTGGAAATCAAAGATCCAAAAAGTATGTTGATTATGATTCAGGCTTTCACTTAAAGTATGACATGCAGATAACTGTGTACATTTTCATACAGCTGCTATATCATGTATATAGCTAAATTTTTAGGTGTTCGGAGCGGAGCGTAGCTCCGAACACCTCTTGTTATTGTTCGTTTTTTTTTGTTTTTTTTACTTCGTCTTCTTCTTCTGGCCGTCGATTGTCCGGTAACAAAAGCACACTTCCCAAGCTCATATAAACTTGAAACTTTACATGTAGATAGATAACCATTAGGAGACGAAACCGTTTCAGTTACGTCATGATGACGTCATCAGGTGTCAAATTACAAGGTTTTTAGAAAAAAATTAATTAATCTTTGAAATTCTGTAACAAATCACACTTAAGAGACCGTCGGTTGTTTTATGCGGGATCATACTTAGGTCATATAGGTCTTTATTTTTTGTCGTGTGCGTGACCTCACATGACCTCTACTTCCGGTCGAAACAGGAAGAAACAGGAAGTGCCTTGTAATTTAAAAGTGGCACACTTTTTGAAGTTTTTTTTAACGGTGTTATAGTCGAGCAAGAGTCTGGTTTAACAAAATAAGATAAGTGACGTCATAAAAGTCAAGAGCGCCCTCTAGCGGCAGGTTGAAAACTGTTAAAAATACACTTTTACTAGATGTCTGTGGCGAAGTTTATGATAATCGTTTCAAAATTGGTATATATAATGACCTTTATGCAGACAACATATGTGTGAAGTTTTATATTGATGACGTCATCATGTGTCACGTGGTATCGCCTTAAAGGTTTACTTTTTGAAGCCGTGTATCTACAAAACCACAAATTCGACTGAGTTGAAACTTGGCATGTTGAAAGACAGTGATAGTGACAACGTAAATCTAAAGAAACAACATGATGACGTCATTCCTTTTTTTAATACAAATATTTGAAATATTGACCAATTATTACGTGTATTTATTGACCCGCTGTCAAACCACGGGCTACACACACACTACGCGAACTAAACCAGTTTACTGTTCATTTTATCACGTAGTGTGTGTGTATACGTTGAGCAAATCATCCGCAAGGTTCAAAGTCCATCAAACATGCTTGTGGTCTAGTCTCTGTTCAAGGTTCGCGCAACCTGCTTTTGACAATACGCTTTGTTAGTCTCTAAAACAGCCGTCCATGCAAACCCCATTAACAAACAAATGCTCGGCTTTTGATCGTGTGCTTTTTAACCAAAAGTTGAACATTTCATGAATTCATATCTCGTCGTCTTCTTTTCCCTCAAGATTGTCCAATAAAAAAAGACACTTCCTAAGCTCGCATAAACTTTAATCTTCACACATAGTTAGATATGCATAGGTAGATGACACCGCTGTGATATCATCATGACTTCATCGGATGTCAAATTACAAGGTTTTTAAATATTAATTTTGTAATGTTTGAACTTCCATATCAAATCACGGACATGAGACCGTAGGTTGCTTTTTGCGGGATTATACCAAATTAATTTAGGTCTTATTTTTGTATTGTGTGTGTGACATTACGTTACCTCTACTTCCGGTCGAAACAAGAAGTGCCTTGTTATACTTCAGTTTTTGACCGATTAATATTGTTCTCTCCCGTGCAAATGAGACTGAGAAAAGAAGGGAAATACTCAGGTCCAATTTTGTCGATAAATAACGACTTTTTAATTGTTGCATTCGTATACACAGGAAGTGTGGCGGCTTTATTTATTATTTTGAATAACATCTTTAGGATTGTAATCAAGTGGATAATCATTCAAAAATAATGGGTTTTGATTCCAAAGCGACTACCATGGAAACTAGCATGCAGATCGATGCCCTCACGCCCGTCAAACACTTGATTCTTATGTTCTATCATTCTAAACATGTAAGCATTGTTGTGAAAAAAATCGTACACGATTATTTCATAATTGTTATGTGATCATTATAAAAACAAGTAAAGGGAACCAGCCGATCATATCAAGAAACATTATACTTCCATCCAATGGCCGTCCAAACACCATTTAAGTAAATAAACTCGCAATTCAAAAGTCAACTCTAGCGGGCGCTACAAACATTTTGGGATTAGTGGATTAATGTAAACTCGGGACATAGTGAGGTCATTGTGCTGCTTCAGTTCTATGCGTGATATGAGTAGGTACTTCAGTATGTAATACATAAAGTCCAAATTGCACGGGAAAAGTTATAACTTTATTGGGTTTAAACAATGGAAGGAAGAAACTCTTGTTTCATTCACTAACTTTTGATAAAAACTTATCGTACAAATTTCTAACAGAGTCATGTTTACCAATTTTTTCAATTAAATTTGAGCCACTGCAAGTTCTTACAAGATTTATAAGTACAGAACGACTTGGGTAATCAAGCTGAAACTTTGCATGTATCCAAGTTGTGATATGTTACATCCAACAAATTTGTTCACATCACGATGACGTCATCGAGTGTGACATGACGTCACCTTAAAGGTGCAGGTTCAAGAGCTATATACTGAGTAGTATGCTTGGTCAAGCTGAAATGTAGCTTACATGTATTCAAACTGGGATGTGTTACTACCAAATTGAACGTCATTCCGAACACCTTCTTTTTGTTATACAACAAAAAGTTAAGTCTAGTTATTTATTTTTCTTTATTTTTCCAAAACAGAAAAGATTGTGTACATTGTAAAGTATGGAACAATAACATATACTAGTTAAGACCAGGGGCAAAAAGCTTGCTTATTATACTCGTGTCACTGGCCAAAATCCTTGGGATGTACATTGATTGTGACTTGTATTTAGCTGTTGTTTTAGTTAGCATACCAATCGAGTGGAGTGATGGCCGGTAATCTGGTTTTACTATAAGACATCTCTCATCACACAAACACATACATTGACGTGTTGTTAGACCGGTGATCATGATGTCCAAAATAATTTTTGGGCTTCGTCATGGATCGCTGTTTGAAGGCCTATTAAGGAATTTAAAGTTTAACAATAGCATATTTATCTACATCTATGTTATTTATACTCACTTCCTGTTCTATGCCGTTATTCTCTAAAATTAGGCATTGTTCTTCTGTAGTTTTAGTCTGCAGTTCCTCAAAAGTCGCCATGGCTGTTTCTGTTCTAATGAAATACGTTTTGCGCACGCGCGGAGTGACCTGCTCACATTAACTGCGGAGGCGCACAGGTAAAATATTTGAACTTAACTGTTTTGTTTTAATACTAAAATATAAATAAGTTTTTATTGTTAAGCCTCAGTACAAATGAACATCGTCCTTTTTAAAAACGTTTTTGCAAATAAATTTACCATATGCATAGGCCTAAGGCTGATTCAATAATATCACGTGACAACTTTAGGCGGGAATATAACCAAGACATGCACATCAGCTGCTTAGGCCTAATGCCGAGTTAAGCTCAAGTGTTGTTAACCTGCACGTACTGTGACTGAGGGCTGACTAATAGTATCACGTGACAATTTTAGGCGGGAATATAACCAAGACATGCACGTCAGCTGCATAGACCTAATGCCGAATTAAGCTCAAGTGTTGTTAACCTGCACGTACTGTGACTGAAGGCTGTCTCATAGTATCACGTGACAACTTTAGTCAGGAGTGTAACCAAGACATGCACGTCAGCTGCATAGACCTAATGCCGAATTAAGCTCAAGTGTTGTTAACCTGCACGTACTGTGACTGAAGGCTGTCTCATAGTATCACGTGACAACTTTAGGCAGGAGTGTAACCAAGACATGCACATCAGCTGCATAGGCCCAATTCCCTGTTAAGCTCAAGTGTTTCTAACCTACACGTACTGTGACTGAAGGCCACCTCACCGGCTAGTGACACGCTCGTCAAGCACCTCACGCCAAAGCACACAAACACACCTCATGTACCACACGTGCATGAAATGAGCTTTCCCTTTTCTTTGAGATGCCTCGTGTGCTTGACCATAAACATTCACATTATTTACCACCACGTGCTGCACTTCAAGCAGTGCAAATTCTACTTCATGCACATGAAGCAAAAGGTTTACTAGACTGAAAACACATTAAGTGCGTATAATTTAACACATAAATAGCTGATGTGCAGTAAGTGCGTAGTGACATGCGCACGTAGGTGCTTGAAGTGCGACAGAGTATACTTGTACAATAGGCCCTACCAGTTTAAATTGTGGACACAATGCTGTCACTATATAATTATGCGAGATAATGCTCTCTCAAAACTCAGTTTATATTTCGATGAAGCAATTTGAACTTGATTACATAAATGAGCCAAAAAAACACGACTGAAAATACCCACCTGCTGGAGTGTTAGACACTGTTTGCTTTAAAAAAATGTGACCACCCAATTAGCTGAAACTTTCCAAAGCAGTCTGATGTATTTCTTGAAGGATATAGACGAATGCATCTACTCTTTAAAATATAGACCGGTTGGGGATCACTCGATAGCCTTTTCCTTGCAAGTTGACAAAGGGAATCATTTTTCATGATTGTTATTACGTGGAATGAGGATCATGTGCGCAGCAGGATCATGGTATTAGGATGAAAAGTACTGAGGTTTTTAACAAACATAAACGAAATGAGTTTGTAGAATCAGCCAGTGGCGTTGGGGGCGCTGTGGCCAGACTTTTTTGAAGACCAGACGAGAGTTTGCCCCATTAAATAGTCCTTTAATGACACAAAAACTTAATTTGTTTGATAAACTTTATTGTGGTTGTCCGTAGCATCCCTGCATAAAATAAGCGCTCATTTTCAATCTAGGAAAAAGGACCCTATGTAAACACTCTTGCGATGATAGACCGAATTGTCGAGAATTTCACGCGTTTGCACACAATAACAAACAACTGGAAATTATGCAGGCGCACCCAAGCCAACAAAGCTATAATCTCGATAGGCCTACATGACGAATGTTTTCTCCGTCATTGCTCCAGTACATTGGCAGATTTGATATCCTTTGACATTTTATGTGTGAGAAAAAACATATATACGGGTTTCGCACCCAGATGTGGGCTTGTTTTCCCAATCGAGGGTTTCGTGTGGAATTAAAGGGAAACTTTGCCTTGGATTGGGCGCTTTGGGCTATGAAAACTTTTCTTGTGAAATGAATTGCTGGCTGGACAATTGTTGTAAAAGTAGAATATAATGATCGACTCAAATGTGCATCGAAAAAGTTGTGTCGTTTTTATTTCGTGAACTAACACGGTCTGCCACTTTTGACTCCACAAAATGGCGGACCGTGATAGTTTAGAAATGGAAAGAAAAGCAACACAATTTTATGTCGTATTTGTGTGGATCATTATTCTACTTTTAAAACTTATTTCGAACCATTATTAATTTCATGACAAATGCTTTTTATAGCCCGAAGCGCTTAATCCAAGGCAACGTGTGCCATTAAGTTACGATTATCCAGACGTTTCAAATAATCAGTTTCTATCAACATTAATATCGACGGCTTATATAACAATAGCTACATCTTGGTTTGTTGGTGCATGGCGGGGCGGTGGGGGGGGGGGGGGGGGGGGGGGGGGGGGGTGTCTTGATTGGTGACGCTATGGTAGTTTTTGTACCAGTCAACAGTAGAGGACGCATTATTGAATGGCTCTGAGGGACTGGGCAAGTTTACCTATCTGTTATACAGATATATTTTGGTCGATCTTTAGTAATTCATTTTTCTATATCGGTGGCTATACTTTAACAAAATGGACGTCGCCAATCAAGACTATAGTGGCGGGGATGTATTTAAGACACACAACAACTTAATTTTAAGCTGCATTTTCCCCACACACTGATTGAGAGTCCTGGAAAAAGCATCCACAAAACTGTTGCTGCTTCAAATCCTATTGGCTATCTAAAAATTGTCTGCGCCTCACGCACGTCTGTGAGAGCACATATTTGTCCCACAATCATGAACACTTCAGGCACATGTGAGATGCTATGTCATGTACCTCTTGCACCTCTAGTGCCAGTTGAACCCAACACGAAATGACTAGCACATAAAGACTAGCACTTATCGACTAGCACTACTTTTGTCCCAAAATCATGAACACCTCATGTATACGATGCACCAAACGGTCTAAATGAGTGTCACTTGAGGTGACTAAATCACTAGCACATAAAGACTAGCACTTATCGACTAGCACTGCTTTTGTCCCAAAATCATGAACACCTCATGTACACGATGCACCAAACGGTCTAAATGAGTGTCACTTGAGGTGACGACATGACTAGCACATAAAGACTAGCACTTATCGACTAGCACTGCTTTTGTCCCAAAAATCCTTAACGCCTCATGTACACGATGCACCAAACGCTCTAAATGAGTGTCACTTGAGGTGAATGATGAGTTCTGCATCTTTGTCTCAAAATCATGAACATCTCAGGTACACGCTGCACTTATGGTCTAAATGGGTGTCACTTGAAGTTGAGGTGATTGTGCCTGGGAGGGGAGTTCATTGACTGTTGCAAGCATGGATGAGCTCTGCACTTGTTGTGAAATAGCTGTGGAAATCAAAGATCCAAAAAGTATGTTGATTATGATTCAGGATTCCACTTAAAGTATGACATGCAGATAACTCTGTACATTTTCATACAGCTGCTATATCATGTATATAGCTCAATTTTTCTTTATTTTTCTTTATTTTTCCAAAACAGAAAAGATTGTGTACATTGTAAAGTATGGAACAATAACATATACTAGTCAAGACCAGGGGCAAAAAGCTTGCTTATTATACTCGTGTCACTGGCCAAAATCCTTGGGATGTACATTGATTGTGACTTGTATTTAGCTGTTGTTTTAGTTAGCATACGAATCGAGTGGAGTGATGGCCGGTAATCTGGTTTTACTATAAGACATCTCTCATCACACAAACACATACATTGACGTGTTGTTAGACCGGTGATCATGATGTCCAAAATAATTGTTGGGCTTCGTCATGGATCGCTGTTTGGATCACTTTTGTGCATTCATAATTAAAACAATCTCTAAACTGATTCTTCATCCATTATCGAACATTTTTAATTTGTCACTAGCAACTGGAGTAGTGCCAGACGACTTAAAACTAGCTAAAGTCATACCTATTTTTAAAAGTGGTGACTCAGGCAAGTTCATTAATTATAGACCTATTTCATTATTACCTTGCTTTTCAAAAATCCTTGAAAGATTAGTGGCTAACCGCTTAAATAAATTTATAAGTAAACACAATATTCTTTGCGATTCTCAGTACGGTTTTCGTGCAAACTATTCCACACAAATGGCTCTTCTTGATCTTGTAGATAAACGTAGTACATCATTGGATAAATCAAACCATGCCATAGGTATCTTTTTAGATTTATCAAAGGCCTTTGATACAATTGATCACGGGGTTTTGATTTCTAAACTATACAGATATGGAATACGTGGTATAGCCTTAGAATGGTTTAAAAATTACCTCACAAATAGAAGACAATTTGTCATCTGGAAAAATGAAAAGTCTATCTCCCTACCTATAACATGTGGCGTTCCTCAAGGTTCTATTTTAGGACCTATACTATTTCTTCTTTATATCAACGATGTTTGTTGTTCTTCAAAGCTGCTTTCATTTATTCTATTTGCCGACGATACAAGTTTATTGTATAGTAATCCAAATCTATCTCAAGCTATTGCAGTAGTAAATGAGGAACTAATTAAAGTATCATCTTGGTTTAATTGTAACAGATTGTCCGTAAATTTAAAGAAAACATATTCGATGCTTTATACTAACAAGAGTGTAAAATAATGTAAATTTTGCTATTTATTTTAATAATACTTTAATCAACCGAGCCGATTCCATTAAATTTCTTGGAGTAATTATTGACAAAAATATTACTTGGAAAAATCATTGTGAAAAAGTGCACACAGCTACTTCAAGAATTCTTGGAATTCTTCGCAAACTCAAGCATATTTTACCCGAAAAGACGCTTTTTTCAATATATAATACTCTATCCTTACCTCATCTTCAATACGGAATTTTGGCATGGGGCAACACATACCAAACTTACTTAAATAACCTCTTAATCGTACAAAAGAAGTCACTCAGAGTAATTAATAATACTCCTTACAGAGCTCACGCAGCACCGCTCTTTGCTAAACATAACACTCTAACCGTTTTTGATTTGTACAAATATCATTTAGGTGTTCTCATGTACAAATTCGACAAAAATACGTTGCCTCCTCCCTTAGCTACATTCTTCACAAGGAATGCTGATGTTCACAAGTATAATACTAAATCGTCAAGTAAGCTCCATGTAAACTTAGCTAGAACAAACACAAGTAAATCAATAATCCGAAATCAATGACCCATCCATTGGAACAAGTTATCACCACTTCCCCCCCTACGAACACTACATAGCTTTAAAAAGTATACGAAAAAGTTGTTGCTTTCTAGTAGCTATTATTTATAAATTCTTTATTTTCAGTCCACTCTTAGCACATTTATCATGTTATATTGTACGATCTTCACGTGTAATTCAATAGGACATAATGATTGTGTACTACTTTATCTGTTTATTGTATTTTCATTTATAAATTATTTATGTTCAGTAAAACCCCACATTTATTACATTTATCACATTCATTGTGTTATATTGTACGATTCCCTTCAGTAATCCAACAAGACGCAAGGTACATGTTTCTGTTATAATTATTGTTTAATTGTAGCATTTATTGCATTGCATTACCCAGGTGCCTGGTCTCGTATAAGCCTCGGCTTTCTATCAGACACCTCCATACTTCTACTTCTTTAAAACTCTATACCCTATGTAAACATTGTATTTTGATTGATGTATGGAAATAAACCAAACTAAACTAAACTAAACTGTTTGAAGGCCTATTAAGGAATTTAAAGTTTAACAATAGCATATTTATCTACATCTATGTTATTTATACTCACTTCCTGTTCTATGCCGTTATTCTCTAAAATTAGGCATTGTTCTTCTGTAGTTTTAGTCTGCAGTTCCTCAAAAGTCGCCATGGCTGTTTCTGTTCTAATGAAATACGTTTTGCGCACGCGCGGAGTGACCTGCTCACATTAACTGCGGAGGCGCACAGGTAAAATATTTGAACTTAACTGTTTTGTTTTAATACTAAAATATAAATAAGTTTTTATTGTTAAGCCTCAGTACAAATGAACATCGTCCTTTTTAAAAACGTTTTTGCAAATAAATTTACCATATGCATAGGCCTAAGGCTGATTCAATAATATCACGTGACAACTTTAGGCGGGAATATAACCAAGACATGCACATCAGCTGCATAGGCCTAATGCCGAGTTAAGCTCAAGTGTTGTTAACCTGCACGTACTGTGACTGAAGGCTGATTCAATAATATCACGTGACAACTTTAGGCGGGAATATAACCAAGACATGCACATCAGCTGCTTAGGCCTAATGCCGAGTTAAGCTCAAGTGTTGTTAACCTGCACGTACTGTGACTGAGGGCTGACTAATAGTATCACGTGACAATTTTAGGCGGGAATATAACCAAGACATGCACGTCAGCTGCATAGACCTAATGCCGAATTAAGCTCAAGTGTAGTTAACCTGCACGTACTGTGACTGAAGGCTGTCTCATAGTATCACGTGACAACTTTAGGCAGGAGTGTAACCAAGACATGCACGTCAGCTGCATAGGCCTAATGCCGAGTTAAGCTCAAGTGTTGTTAACCTGCACGTACTGTGACTGAGGGCTGACTAATAGTATCACGTGACAATTTTAGGCGGGAATATAACCAAGACATGCACGTCAGCTGCATAGACCTAATGCCGAATTAAGCTCAAGTGTTGTTAACCTGCACGTACTGTGACTGAAGGCTGTCTCATAGTATCACGTGACAACTTTAGGCAGGAGTGTAACCAAGACATGCACATCAGCTGCATAGGCCCAATTCCCTGTTAAGCTCAAGTGTTTCTAACCTACACGTACTGTGACTGAAGGCCACCTCACCGGCTAGTGACGCGCTCGTCAAGCACCTCACGCCAAAGCACACAAACACACCTCATGTACCACACGTGCATGAAATGAGCTTTCCCTTTTCTTTGAGATGCCTCGTGTGCTTGACCATAAACATTCACATTATTTACCACCACGTGCTGCACTTCAAGCAGTGCAAATTCTACTTCATGCACATGAAGCAAAAGGTTTACTAGACTGAAAACACATTAAGTGCGTATAATTTAACACATAAATAGCTGATGTGCAGTAAGTGCGTAGTGACATGCGCACGTAGGTGCTTGAAGTGCGACAGAGTATACTTGTACAATAGGCCCTACCAGTTTAAATTGTGGACACAATGCTGTCACTATATAATTATGCGAGATAATGCTCTCTCAAAACTCAGTTTATATTTCGATGAAGCAATTTGAACTTGATTACATAAATTAATGAGCCCCCAAAAAACCGACTGAAAATACCCACCTGCTGGAGTGTTAGACACTGTTTGCTTAAAAAAAATGTGACCACCCAATTAGCTGAAACTTTCCAAAGCAGTCTGATGTATTTCTTGAAGGATATAGACGAATGCATCTACTCTTTAAAATATAGACCGGTTGGTAGGTTTTTGTACCAGTCAACAGTAGAGGACGCATTATTGAATGGCTCTGAGGGACTGGGCAAGTTTACCTATCTGTTATACAGATATATTTTGGTCGATCTTTAGTAATTCATTTTTCTATATCGGTGGCTATACTTTAACAAAATGGACGTCGCCAATCAAGACTATAGTGGCGGGGATGTATTTAAGACACACAACAACTTAATTTTAAGCTGCATTTTCCCCACACACTGATTGAGAGTCCTGGAAAAAGCATCCACAAAACTGTTGCTGCTTCAAATCCTATTGGCTAGTGGAATTGGGGTGGGGCGGGGGAGGGTTCTGAAAAAAATAAGTAAAAATCTAAATTGTTCCAATACATTTTCTGGTCACTTTAAAGACATATTGCATGGTTTTAAAAAAAAATTAAAAGATTTTCCCCAATCTTTAAACCCTGTTAATCCATTTTCTTGCCTTATTTATTAATTTGTGGGGCGAAAAAGAAGTAATTTGCTGACTCGTCGTCAGCTGAGTTTGCGAGACACGGTGTTTTGGGCGACTTTTGGACTGTGTTCACGCATTATGCATCGGTGAGTTCAGGGGAAAGACATTGCAGATAAACAATAATGAAAAAAGGTTCAGTCTATCTGTATGCGGGGCTGGGTGGGGATTGGGGGTGGGGTAGACGGTCACATCGTGGTAGGATTGCGTGCCGGATTGCGGTCACTGAGTCAGGGTCCACCTATTAATTATTCGGCACCAATAAAATTGATGCATTTTCTACTCAGAAATAAACAAAAAATGACAATTGACAACTTTACATAATGACAGTATTTAATTCAAAGCACCACAATTTCCATGAAATAGTCAGTGTCAAAGATTTAGTGTGGGTGTGTGTGTATGGGGTAACACAATATCATTGTCACTGAGAAGTAGCGAGACATTGCAAGGTTTTAAAGCTATAGTCTTTGTTCATATTTTATTTTATTTTTTTGGATAAGGAATACAGCGGTTTCGAAGCGAAACTAGGTGAATATTTTAAGGGGTGTGGCTCAAGGGGGTGCACCATTTTTTCTAGGGGGCACTTCTGCAAGGTGTTCTTTAATGGATATTTATACACGGCGACATGACTTTGGTTTGTAAGTGGCTACTTTTTACGCTTTTACTTTTTTTTATTATAAGCGGCGAATGTTTTTTGCGGCAACTTCTTTTTTTACACAGCAACTTTTTTTGGCGGGGTCTTTATTTTGGGTCGGCGGCTATTTATTTTTGGCGGCGCCTTTTTTTTTATATGCAGCTACCTTTTTTTAAAGCGGCGCCTCTACTTTTTGGCGGCAACTTTTTTTGGGGCAGCAACTTTTTGGGGGGCGGCGGCTTCTTTTTTGGACGGCGCCTTTTTTTACGCGTCGCCTTCCGGATTGTGTGTTTGTGTGTCTTGGGGGGGGGGGGGGGAGATTCATGTACAGATTAGTCACTCACAAGCGCATAACTGATCTACTAACAAATAATTGTGCAGCAAGACGTTTCTTAACCAGAATGACATTGAAAGTTACGTTACTCAAGGGCTCCTGGACTAACGTAACTTACCATATCCTTCTGGTTAAGAACCATCCTGCTGCACAGTTATGCGCATATGTGCGACTAAAACACAGAAACATAACCCGGAAGGCAACGCGTAAAAAAAAAACCGCGCCGTCCAAAAATGAAGCCGCTGCCCCCTAAAAAGTCGGCTGCCAAAAAGAAAAAGGTGACGCCAAAAAAAATAGAGGCGCAGCTTTTAAAAAAAAGTCGCCGCGTAAAAAATAAGTCACTGCTTATGGCCAATTTAAATGTAGTTTTCGTTTAATGCATCTTTTCTAAACAAGCCCATTGTTAGCGCTCTTGTTATACCGTAGCCTACCGTTCACAAATGTTGTTATAAGACAATATTACGCGGTAAAAGCAGCTAATTATCTGCGTGTATATAGAAAAATAGCTTCAAAACTTTGAAACTACTAGAACGCTTATACATTTTAAAATTCTGGTAGTCCTTATATACTAAAAACTCGAGATTTCAAGGGGGGGCATGGATTATTAAATAATTTCCGGGGGGGACACTACGTGCCCCACTCCGTGCACCCACCCTTAGTTACGCCACTAGATCATCGCTATGGACAGACAATTTCTAATACGCAGAGACAGAATGCAAAGAGTGAAGATTTGTGGGTTCTTATCATAGCAAATCTTTGACTGCCAAATTTTGTTTTGAAGTGCTTTTGCTGCGAGATGAACAAGACGGTTCCTGCACCTTATTTCCAAAAGGATATTAAACAATGCAGACTCTATAATTATAATGCAAACTATGGAGTTCTGGAAATGCCATCTACTTTACTACGATCCCGAGATAATGCCTTTCGGGATGTCGTCATCCCAAGATATGTTCCTCAGGATTCCGCAGGTCGAATGGCTCCATCAGAGCGCCGTAGAACCTTAGTTTATAATTTTTTTAATGTATAACAGATATAGACTAATATCAAAACATTTTTCGATTTCCCCCCATTTCTTTCACGTAAATATTTAGAGACTAGGTTTGCTATGGATCTCTATTTACCTGCCCACTTTTTAATTAGTACAATTCACATTAAAAGTTCGTTGACTTGGAGAAATACAGTTATAACACCATCCTGGATGAGACCGGTACAACATTGGCGTGTCAGCCTGCTAAAGTCTATCAGCTTTCGGTTGACTACCCTCTGTCGTCTATCCTGATTTAAACAGCAAGATTGCAAGTTGTCCCAAATAGAAATAGATGAAACTTTTGGTCTCGTGGGTGACGTAGCTGCCAAAGTTCTTTCCTACAATGCAGTGCCACGATGGTGAGTAGGTCTTATCGAAGTCTTTCTTGAGGAACGCAGCGATGTCTTTCTCTACGTTGAACTTTTCTAAGGCTTTGGAAGCCGCGTTGACGGCGTATTCTTGCTGGTCTTCTTCCATGTCGGTGTTTTTGATGACCGGCTTTGTATCCGTTTGACTCATCTTGAATTGATCTACAAAGTAACAGAAGACATTCGTTTACAATACAAAATTATTTAATTCTCCACAATTATTGTTAATCATAATATTGTCTCAAAAAAAGAGAACCACTAATATTTTCCCAAACGCTCTTGTGCCAAACAACGCGGGAACAAGACCCCGTTTTTGTCAGAACGAATTCAATTTAGCGAGACACTTCTCTTACGATCCTCCACATTAGTTAGTGAGTGGTGAGTGAAAAATATCGTCCTCCTAACGATTCACTAGAACCAGGGCGATGAAATTGAGAGTACCAGCAACGTTTAGTGGTCTAAGGGAAACCCGAAACATTTAAGAAAAGACGACCGTAGGTAAAACTAAGACTTATCTTCTTCCGGGAAAAAAGTTTCCTTCATTGAACTATCGTGTAAAATTTATTAAATTAGCTAAATTAGCTAATTTATTAAATTAGTGAATAGACCGTGTGAGTCTCGCGACGATAATGTCACCATTGAGCTTCAGGGCACCTCTGAGATTTAAGTGATTACACATTAAAGTGATTTAAGTGATTACACATTAAAACTAACAATTGTGCCGCATGGATTTTACGTGATGTTGCATGGCGTCGCCGAGACAACTAACGTCTTAGTTTCGCACGGTTTGGGAACCAGGATAGGCAAGATTTGCGAAATTGTTTACAATTTACATTTTCTAAATTTAGCATTTTTTTTTATTCAAACCATATATTCAATGGGTGACATTTTTATAAAAATATCGCATTAAAAATTCTTTTCAAAAACACTGCCACGCTTATAGCTGCTATATTCCAGGTACCCGGAAGTCCAGATTCTCGCGAAAACTCGTACCCTCTCGAGGTCGACTTACAAAATAAGTCTATTGGAAAAAAATGCTAACTCGGTGTATTTATCCTTGAAACGGTCACGGACAAACCATGGTCAATGAAGATCATCATTGCAGGACAGGGTGCAATAATTGAAGATTCAGTATAAATGATTTAGTTAATACTGTCGAATGTGACTCATAAAAGTCCAACCTACCACCAGTTAATTCGCTGAAAAAACTTAAAGGCATAAGAGTCATACTTTGGTAATGACCCCGGAAAAAGATGCTACCCGGATACTTACTTGTTTTAAAGGTAAGCATCATGGGACATTATTTCGTCTGAAATGCCACGTTGATTAGAAATGAATTTGAGAAACGATTCATGCATGAATCGTTTCTCATAATTATTTCTAAGGGTGAGTGACCATTCGCAAATTCTTCGTCCAGAGATACGGTTGGTTATAATATTAGCAACTGTCAGCTTGCTAAACGTGGATGGATGCTACGTTCTTGAGAAAATACCGTGACAGTCTTTTTAGCTGTTTTCTCAACAAGAAGACGCTATTCAGTTGAAACTTTCACATGTGACTTTTATCTTTAACAATAATTTTGCCAATAACTCAGCATTACGTTGACAAAAACTAATCTTTGATCCTACCTTTAGTCTCTTGGTTGGGTCACCACAGCCTTTATCTGCACAAGACCACTCGATACAACAAATTAATCTTGCCGCTGAAGATTCAAGCAGAGAAGTTTGGGACAGCCGGGAGTATGTCTTGCCCTTAAGTACTCTGAATCAAAAGCTGCAGTGTAATCGCCATTAGTATCACAAAACATTCCCTCGGCCCGTGATTGGCTCAAACATCTCAACTCTGTCTGATGATTGGCTGCTAACGCAGCATTGGTTTTTTGGCAGCCTGATGGTCTGATGGACATTGGCTAGAGGACCATCCCCAAAATCCATGCTTTTTTCATTCGATTCCCAGAGGTGTGCTCGGATAACGGATTGAAGTGTCATCTTACGAAGCGACCACAATAACGCCTACATTCTAATGGGAAATGGTCAGTGATTGGTCCTCATGGGGAGAAAGTGACTTATGATTGGCTGTCAACGTGTAAACCCTTAACCCGGTACCTTGTTTCGTTTGCCAAGGCCGTAAACTCTCTTTGTAAAAACATCTCTCTTGAGAACGGTAGTTTAAAACAACAAAAAAGGAGGTGAAAATAAATTCAAGGTAAGAATGTGTTGAGGGCATTTTTTTCTCTCGTTGTATCAAAGTTAGAGACGGGTTGAACACCTTCCATAGTAAATGGAGAAAAGCCATCATCTGTCTTCTCTAAAGATATTTTCATGGTAAATGGGCCATCAGTGTGCCCTGCAATCTAAACTGCTTTAAGATGAATAACAATTCCTACCTTCGGCTCCCCTGAGTTATTTTCATCTTGAATGTTTCTTCTTGTAGGCTCTTTATATACCAAGAGTGACTTTTAGCCTTGTTTGGGGAAAACTTGCAAACAAAACCAACATAACAGATTAACATAAATAAATAAGGCCAAACGCTTCAGGGTAACACTGTTCTAAACTGGTATAATTATAAAAAACGAACAAGAATCACAAATATTAGTAGTTAGCTTCAATCCGATAATTCACCCATGATAAAGTTTATTATTATCAGTACCTATCCCCATACAACTGCACTCTCAAAACTTGCGGGTCAGAATTGGCCAATTCCTGGGACGGGTTGACCCCCGAAAACATTGATTGGTTAAAAAAAAAATATATTGCCCCGAATCTGCGTTAATTTGAACTATTTCTGGTTCATTTTTACACAAAATCAAAGCCATAGGCCTACTGACCCATAAATGAGGGCAAGTGGGGATGAAAACATAATTTGGCGGATAGTTCATGTATCTAATCGTTCATGATTGTGTGCATTTAAAAAAATCTCTATACCACCTCCTCTCACTGGTTACGCCACCGTGCTCCCCGAGCACATCCTTCATCCTTCGCATGTTCACTATATCCTCTCGAAGCAACGGCAATTATTAGAAGTTTGAAACAAAAGGCAGTTTTTTCGGGAGTGGTGGGGATCATGGGGAAGGGTGAATTACACCGTGCAGCAGGCCTTAGCCTCCCTCCCCTAAGGGTCTCCATGAGTGTAGACAGTCCACAACCACCCCTACTTCTCTTCGTAACGTCTGGGCTATCGGTAGAACTCCCTACAGATTCACGAATATTCCCACGCCTACGTTGGACTTCAATGACAACAGTACTTCACTTGACTCCTTTGTCTTTTGATACGAGGTGTTGAAATAATTCTATTCACGAAAGCGAACAAGTTACCGAGGACTGACACGGCACATTGCAGCCGGCCAGCTACTCAGAGAACAATGGCAACTGTTTGAGTACATTATAAACAAGCTTGGACCAATTAAATTGTGACCGTTTATCACGGAAATTCACGCTGTTGAAGGTGAGGTCTCTACTCTCGACTGGATTCACGCCCCTTCAGCCTTCAGCATGGGTATTTAATGGAAGAATAGTGAGTAAGTTGAACACAAAACAACACAGCTTCTCAATAAAGTCTGCCTAGATCGATTCTATATCGTTCTACATCCGAGCCCAAAGCGAAAGAGAGGAGAGTCAAAAAGCCGAGTGAGTGGATACTACAGACTACAGGTATTGTAAAGAATTAAAAAATGTATAATTATTGTAATAATTCTAATAAGTATAGTTCCTATAAAAACCTAATTTGAAGGGAATGTATACGTTTGGTAATCACTATTAAATTAATAAAAACTTATTGGTTAGAAGCCTAGAGCAGCTTATGATTGATAGTATAAAGCATTTTAAGGAACATTTAATTTCAAAGAAATATGGTTGTAAACATATTTTATGCAACAAATTTGAATCTGAAAAACGTTTTTGTCAGAAACGCTTCTCAGATTGTGTCGTCTGCGTGGACGAATTCGCTCCGGATTTTCGGCAATATCTCAAGAACGCAACCAAATTTATTGTTTATAGACCGTTCTTTTGCAACGTCACAGCCCGAGTTTTTGCCAACCCAGGTTGGAAAAGTATGGAAATTAAAGCCATAACTGCAAATCAAAAACAGATTGCCATAGTTTGTAGCAGTGTTACACAAATATTCAAAAAAGTGTTGAATTTGTTGGAAACAAATCAACCAATCATGGAAGGTATTTCCGTTCATGAATCTTTACAGAAAATGTTGAATTTGGTCACAACATCTTTTAACACGATTGAATGTTTTGCTAACATTCGGCCGTCCATGCCAACCGGCGCACTTTGTTTATCAACAATGGAAAGGTCTTATCTATACATTTATATGGGATTGAAACAATCGAACGATTCCAAAAACCAAAGGTATACTTTGCCTTTATCTGAAGTCGATCAAGACGGCAAGTCTATGTAATGAATCATTTGGATCAGTTAAAAGTGTGGAGGATTCTTGGTTTATTAAAGGCACTGAACACGTTTTGTAATTGTCAAAGACCAGTATTCTCACTTGGTGTATCCCAACATATGCATGAAATAACAAGCCTGTGAAAATTTGGGCTCAATTGGTCATTGAAGTTGCAAGAAAATGATGAAAGAAAAAACACCCTTGTTGTACAAATTAGTGTGCTTTCAAGTTTCAGATAGGAATAAAAGGCTTCTGGCCAGAAGTCTTTTATTATTTTAGTGAGAAATTACCTCTTTCTCAAAAACTACGTTACTTCAGAGGGAGTCGTTTCTCACAATGTTTTATACTATCAACAGCTCTCCGTTGCTCGTTACCAAGTAAGTTTTTATGCTAATATATATTTTGAGTAATTACCAAACGTGTACAGTGCCTTTAAAGAGATCAACTATACAAGTTAGCAATTAAAATATTTGTAGCGGCATATCAAGTTTTCAAATGCTTCAAACTACCCATTTTCCAAATGTGATGATCATTAAACAATTGTGTAATATATAGTATAATGTTTTGACACATGGTTCAATTTGAATACATCACTAAATGGTAACTTAAACCCCAAAAGAACTTAACACTGCGTTGTGATTAGTATTAACATATTAGACCCCCTCCCCATAAAATAAAATAAAATAAATATAAACAAATTAATATAAATAAATAATTATACCTATTAATAATATAATATAAAAAAATATATAAAAAAATAAAACTAAACTAAATTAAATTTAAAACAATAAAATAAATAAATACATAACTAAAATGTAAAAAATACTAACAAATAGTTATAGGTAATTTCCCGGCCAATTTCAGCAAAAATTCAGTCAATTTCATTGACACGCATTCAAATTCATGCAATTTACCCTAATCCACTCAAACTGTAGGGTTTCTTTTTAGCTATTAATTAATGCATGCAATTTCGTTTTCGTGCACACGTGCCACACGTGATTTCGTTTTTCTCATTCAGATTCGTTTCAGTCATTCTGTTACATTTACAGGCACTCAAGACTATAGGCTACACTTTGACCATTCTTAAGTTGAATTTTTACTACATATTTAAACTTGATGAAATTGAATAGTTGACCAGCTCTTGCTGATGGGCTGATGGCTTTTGCAAAATTGAATGAGTCTTACGGCCTCATGAAATTGAATGATCTAATTGACCAGTGAATGCTAAACTAGTGAAATTTAATTACTCCTTTTGCCTGTTGAATGCTGATTCAACGGATCATTAATTTTCAAACAAAATTGGATGAGCCGAAAAGCAGAGTAAACGGATGTATACAATAATGAATTCATTCATTAAAATTTTGTAATAAAATAGGGCAGTGATTACCAATCAACGGCTGTTTAATTAAAGTCATTTTAAACAATTTGTATTTTACTCATCATCAACAGATATGTCGATGAACCGCATTTCGATGAACCGCAGTTCTACGAACCGCACGACGACGAGTACGAGCAGCCGGAGGCAAGCTGGCTCCACCGAAGGTTCCCAGCATGCACAGAAAGAGGTGGTCATCAAGAGTGCCGACATGGACCAAGACGTACAAAACCACGCCACAGAACTCTCAGAACAGGCCCTTGAGAAGTTCAACGTGGAGAAGGACATAGCAGCCTACATCAAGAAGGAGTTTGACAAGGCTTACAACCCGACTTGGCACTGCATCGTGGGCAGGAATTTTGGAAGCTACGTCACGCATGAAACCAAGAACTTCATTTATTTTTACATTGGCCAGACTGCGATCCTGCTCTTCAAATCTGGTTAAAACTTGGACAGATGGACAAAGATTTCATGTTGGTCTGACTTTAACATAATAATGTAGTCAGGATTGAAAGCTTCAATGTCAGAGGAAAGACAGTCAAGCAATAAGGATCAAAACGTCCTAAATGTAGGGTCATATATACTTTGGTATAATGACCCCGAAAAAACAATGTAACTTCTACCCAAAAGTTTGCACCGAAAAACTGGGGGTGTTAGAATTGAAACCATTGGTGATTTCACGCAAAACAAGAATCGAAATTTAAATCATAGGGTGTTAAAATAACACTAATTTCTACCAGCATAATGGTGTTATTTAAGGTGTGAAGGTTGATTCTCCCATGGTGTCAATTCTAACACCCCAGTGTATTTGTTATAAGTATGGTAGTAATCCTGCAAAAATGTTTCGTCTAAAGTGCCCCAATTGATTATAAAATCATTTTATACAAATTTGAATCTTCAAGGCGCGTTTTTGGTTGTGTCCGTCTGCGAATGCTGCGGCCAGAGATGCGGTTGGTACCCGCTGTCACCTCAATAAACTTTGTAGTGTTCGGCATTCTTTATGAAAATACCGTGACAAGTACAGGCACTGTTCAGACCATTATTTTTCTGACCTTTACTGAGTCTTTATTGACAATTTGGCCTAAAAAACAGCAAATGATGAAAAACCTAAACAAGCAAACAAACCAATAACCTATATGACCCTACCTTAGCATGCAAATAATTACACGTCCATCGGCCTATATATCGCAAATGAAGACTATAGTTAATTAATGCAGGATAAAAAAAAACATCTGCAAAAATTACAGCGAATTTAATTTGTATATTTTAACACGTCCTTTAGAGTATAGAGAAGCCATTTCTGTTTCTTCTACCGGCAAAACTATCAACAAATGTCAAATAATGGACCGTAATTTGACTCCATGCATATGACGTCACATGCCCAAAACGGCCCCCTCACTGCAGAGTCGTGCCTGAGAGTCGTGTGCAGCGCGCACATGCGTGCACGTTTCCATCCTTTGGCATCAAAGATTGCCAATACCAATGTCGTACTTTGGTGTGGTCGCTGTAGATAGACAAGACGTATCTTGAACCTGGTAGTTCTATACTATCGCTTGAAAACAGGGAACCTCTCTCATTATATATATATTTTTTTTGGCCTAGTTATTTAACCAAAAATGTAAATCTTTTTTCTTTCGCTCCCCTATTTCCATGTCAAGGATTCCGTTCACCTCACCATATTTTCCCCGTACATATATTGACCAATCTAAGGTTCTCATTTGGAACGCGGGAAATTATAGCAGTTACCCTCTTCAAGATTAAAAGAACCTCTGTTAAAAATTTGAAAATAAATAGAATAATCTTCTTGTAAATGTTTAAATTGTAATTATAAAGGAGCTAAAAAATGAATCACACAAAGATTAAAATAAAAATTAAGAGCACGCTCGGCTATTGAACACATGAATTTGTGCTTGAGAGATTGCATTTGTATCTGCATGTATTGCTGTATTTTCCCTTTAGCTGATGCACTTCAACCATAATCACAGGCATTTTATTTTTACACTAGACAACACATCCAGTGCGTTGGGGTTGTTTTTCGTATGGTTTAGGTAACACCCGGTTTAGACAGGCACTCTAGAGTCGCGCCGAACCAAATTGTTGAATTAAGTACATGGAAAGTTCGACTTCTGAAACAGTTAATAGCAACTGGACGCACTGGAAGTCGAGATCGACTGTTGCAGTCGTTCTGAACTACTCTAAAGCGTCTTGTTAGTTTCAGACTTCGATCTTGTCATGAGCTGAACCTAATGTAAATGTGAGGTTCAGTTCGCCTGTCTGAAACACAAATTTATTTGGGTTGACCTAGAGTTGCTCCTTATCTATTTGGTTCGGCACAACTCTGGAGCACCTGTCTGAACCGGGTGTTATTGTCGGTGCCTTTTTTAGCATCTGGCTTTTAGCGAAGCTATATGCATTTGGAGCGTTGGCACATCTTGTGATTAGAAGCAATTTTCAGTAAAACAAAAACAAAAAACACCCGCATGTGGGCACATAGGGTACCAGACTACACGGCACATTAGGCTGTTCTACATCGGATCAACAATGGCGTTGGGCAACCACGTGACCAAAGAAAGCTGGTCCCACTCTCTCAATACAGCATAGAGGTGCATTACACTAAATAGGCAAAAATTCATGCACAAAACTGATTATCATAATTATTGTTATGCTCGCAAATTAATTTGAATAATAACGTTTTGGGGTCATGCAATGACCCCAATTACATTGTGTAATTATGGCAATTTATCACAACCTGGGGCTCTGTGCACACAGCTGTGCTTTTGAGGAGATTTGATAAATTTAGGCTTTAAAGTTGGTCCTATTTGGCTTGGGAACTGGAGGGGTGCCTCATGAAAACTGGCAGCAAGTCGGCTTGGGAAAAAGTACATTCCCGGGGCGTTTTTTCTGGGGAATTAGCAAAAGATCCAACCGGCCGACCTGCCACAAATTGAAAGGAATTCTGAAGTTTAGTTTGAATGGTTTTCAAGAGGCTGTCGAGAGGCCTCAAACCTATAGTTTTAGTATTTTTGAATATTTAGTATTAGCATTGGTTGCTATTGGAGTTTATTTAGTGTGGTGCACCCATAGTTCTGGCCTGTGTTGAACTGCGCCCTCTGTCGACTTAAAAAAAAATTTAATCAATTACTGATGAAAAAGATTTCACGTGAAAAAAAAAATTGCTTTCATACTTTTTACAATTTAAATTCAACTAAAAACGGTGCAGGGGTGTTTTATTTGGAGGGGAATAACTCGACGGGCCCAGGGACTCCCCATATCAAATTGAGCAGAGGATAACAGTTCAAGAGTCAATGGATAATTTTCCCTTTACAGCAGAAGCTGTGAGACTTCTAAGTATTGTTTATGTATTTGTGAATATTTAGCATTTTGCATTATATGCTATGGGGAGTTTGTTTAGTGGGGTGCATCCCTAGGTTCTTAGTAGTTGGTGGTCGCACCCATCCAAGTCCACACACGGACGATACACCCATTCGATTCGAACACAGTCCACGCACGGAGTCCATCATGACGAGTTGTCGCTCACCTGTATACTCTACGAACAAACAATGTAGGGAAGGAAAATCAAAATTTACTAAGCTTCTCCATGCATGTACATGTATGATCATAGAGAAAGCACAGTGGTCCGTTCTCTATGGTATGATGCACATCAGACATGAGTACGTGATAAACCGTGTACGTATCCACGCAGTGGGAGTGGGGTTGTGCTAAGAGTTTGTAGTGGGCATACTAAGTTGGGAAAAGTGCGACGAAACCGTTCTGTCCAGTCGGCGTGCCCTGATCGAGGCTAATGTCATCACTGATATTCCGAAAGCTCTGCGAGAAGATCGGACAAAATGAAGGCGGATAGTTCACGTAAATCGTCTGCACATGTGGATAGAGGTTGGGCTTGGGTTGTTTGCATTGCCGGCCATTTATGTACTGCATTAACCATCGGGTATTTTACATCTCTTGGTGTCTTCTTCATCGAATGGAAAGAACACTTTGACGTATCTGCTACAACTGCAAGTTGGGTGGTCGGTATGCCGCAATTGGTTGGAAGTTCCGGGAGTGAGTATATACTTGCAGCTGTCGCTTTTTACACGCTCTTTCATTTTTAACGTCGTAATAATGACATTTTCATGAGTACACCCGGTACTCATGAGGGATTACACCCGGGGCCCAAGCCAATCCAGCCGACTGAGGTATTATTATGGAGGTAGACTACCTCCATGGTATTATACAGAGCAGAAACGGCACACCAGAATGACGTGGTCTGTTTTATGCATAAAATTACACGTTTTTAATGGTCAGAGTGAAAGTTACCAGTACCACTCTTTCGGAGAATCATTTCCCGGCCAAGTTACGAAATTAGCACTGTGAAGAACCTCTCCCTAATTAAGTCACCGATGCTCTTTGTTTTGATTGCTGTAACCAAAATAAACACGACGAACGTCCACAAAATCACCGACAAAACATAAACCGTGAACATTTTGAAATATTCCAAACAAAAAACAGAAGAAGAAGAAGAAGAAGAAGAAGAAAAAAGTCACGTATTAAATCTTTGAAAAGTTATTCGCAATTTTCATACGCCATGCAACATCTCAATAATTTATACAACAGTCGTAGGAAACATTCCAACGGTTGTCATGTTTTATAAAATTGTGTGCACTTTGTACGAGTTCAATTTGATTCAACGAAACCGAGTTGGCCCACTTAGTTTTTGTTGCCAATCGTTTCACACACTGTCGCGACGGGACCATTGATTATAAGAAAAACCGAATGGGGAGCTTGCTCTATGCAACCATTCATATCAACAAATTGAAAGAAAACCCCAAAATCATCGATGCATAAAAGCTTAAACTCCAAGCTAGTCTTGATTGGCGACGCTGTTTTTTGTATTAGTAGTAGAGGGCGCTACATTGACTGTTTGGGAGGCTGACTCAGAAGGACTGGGCAAGTCTATAAATCTGGATCGTTGATCCAGATGTTCGTGTGATACAGATATCTCTTCTCCAGTAATTCGTGTTGCGGACAATTCGTGTTGCGATATCGCACCACGTTAAACAAAATGAACGTCGCCAATCAAGAGCATGCCTAGAATCCGCATAAGCCCATTTTGCATTTCTACGTGCAGCTTTTCAAGGGACCTTTGTAGTATACGTGCCTAACTGAATAAAAGTCGACCTTGATGCCAACTTATGAAGATTTTTACACCGGTCCTTTGGCTTATCGGATGCCATTATGGCACGTCCTTTTTGTTTGGTTGAATCTAGAATGTGAACAACTATTGAACTTTTGGCTGATGAAGTCTAAATCTCAGGACCCTTCTTTGCAGAAACTATCGTGAGTGGTATAGCAATAACAAAAGTTGAAGAGTGGCCCTTGATGTTCTTAATATTAACTATTATCTTTATATTGCAGAATAGACATCGTAGATACCGGTTAATAATTATTTTACACTTAAAATTTGCATTTAGTGATAAAGCATTCATTAGTAAAAAATGCACCTGATCTCCGCACGGTTTTCAGCCGAAAGTCAAAAACTACTTATCTCTGATAATGATATGCATTGACCCCTTGACGGAAAACAAAACAAAATCAAGAACAATACAAACTTACAGTTACTAATCTTGCCGTCATCCAGGGTATCCTAAATTGTGTCATTGTGGTAAAATGAAGCCTACAGAACGTTGGGTAGTTTCGTAAACCGTGTGCGTGCGGAACAGCGACGACATTGCTGTATACGGTTTTAATACGGCACCAGCGATGTTTATTACAATGTCATCAGGGGAAACCGTTTTCCCGAGTAAGCGCAGTGATGTTAAGACTTTAGTCAAGGCGTTTGTAACTGGTGTTGTGTGCTATCACAAAAATAGATGGCGCTTACTCTCGTGCTGTCATTCTCTTCAAACAACTTTAGCATGCAAAGTAACGAGATAACAAAGACTACAAACCTGTAAATTGGAAATGATGTGTCTCAAGGATTGTGCGTTATTTACACCATGGTCGCAATATGGTGGACGTCACGATCAGTCCTTTGTCACGTGGTTTGAATGACCTCGCGTTTTTCAGATTTTTTGCTGGGAGTTTTCGGAGAAAATACAATTTTACCTTGTTTTGTTGTAAGGTAAGGGACCCATAATAATTTGTTCTATTTCCTGTGGTCTCCATTTACTGGAGACAAGCAACAACTAAATAATTATTTCAGAACATCTTAGAGCTGCTCTTTAATGTGACTGGATTTTTTCTTATAGGCCAAAAATGATACAATTTGTCTCCTCGAAATTATAAAAAATAGTAAAGTAGGGGCCTACATGTATTAAAAATACTATTTGAAGGAATAATCCAAGAAACGCATGGATTGTGCATTAAACATCATCCATGTAATGTTGAAGTTATACTCTTATAGCCCAGAAATATTATGTGGAGCTGCTGTGTACAAACCCCGGCTGAGTCAATCGTTTTATTGTAATGCATCAACATTGTGTTTGACAGGTTTGTTCATGGGTGCCATAGCTCCGCGGCTCGGTATTCGTCGTGTCACAATGTTTGGGTCTGTGGTGTGTGGACTCTCTACCATACTGGGATCATTTTCTACGAATGTCTGGCATCTCTGTCTCAGTGGTGCAATGTCGGGTAAGCTGGTTGTTACTTTTAGTTAAGTTTAGCTCGACCGCTTGAGGGCGGGCATGCGGCAGGAGAAGCTAGAATCAAAGCTTGTTCGGAAAACTTGAATTTCATTTCAAAACAGAGACTTGTTTGTGTGCAAACTTGCTTGGATTTCTAGGAAAGGGACAGAGAAGACCCCTAATGCTTGTGGAGTAAATCTTCGGTGGAATTAACTGTGTAAGAGCCATTTTGGTTTAATATTATATTGTACAGCTCATGCTTTCGCAGCCCTAGTATACTACTCTGAGAACTGAACATTGAGATTGACACGAACTACACGTTCAGAAATATATTTTGGTGCATACATGGATTGTGTATTGTGATGCACTGGAGATGCGATAAGCAAAGAGTATTAAATGTACATATTGAGCAAAGGAATCGTCAAAATAGTCACAAGCAGTGGTTATTGTGTTTAATGTGTGACACTGAGAAAATGTGACACGACAAAATGGTGTACATAAATGTCTCTGGTTCTTTTATTATATGATGTTCGCAAAAACCTGAAAAGATACAATAAACAAATTCCATATAAATACTAAGCTTTGAAAAATACCAACTGAGCAAAGAAATTCATACGAGGAATAGTAATGATAGAAAATAAGCAAAGAAGATCAGAATGAATAAATGTGACTATTGTGAGCTCAAACTCTGATTTGCACAATTTACTTTAACTAGAAAGTTAAGTCAAAGTTCAATCTGAAAATACAAGGCACACATGTGCTTTAACTTGCACAGTCTAAAGAAGAACAAATAACTAAATATGCAAATGACCTCTATCACTATATATATGCTCAGTAAACCATGAACTCAAATTAGTCCAATCATCCTTATGTTATGACCAAAATGCTAATAAAGAACTTTAACCAGAAAACGTCAAGTTAATATTGATCAAAGAATAATAAAGAATGTACAAGGCAAGTGATTGCTTTGACTTGAGACTCTTAATTAATGAAAATGAGTCAAGTTGCATAGAAATGGTTCTACAGTAAACCTAAGAAAGTAATAAAACCAGTAACAGCCTATAATACTGTAGCTAGCTGTTCCAAAGACTTGGATAAAGGAAAACATAAAATCAAGGCAGCACTTGTGGGAGTGAATACATAATGCAGGGGCGGATCCAGGATTTTCCAAACGGGGGGGGGGGGGGGGGGGGGGGGCGTGAAAATTTACCAAGCAGCAAATGGTGAATGCAATTTGTGGCGCCTACGAGCGCATAATGCGAACCCCTAACGAGTAACGGCATGGGCCGGTTCCGGGGCCCACTTAAGTTAAATGCTACAAAACAGAATTTTAGATGCTCTGTGGTACGATCTCATGCAATATCTGACCACTTAAACCAATTTTGTTTTTGCAAGATCATTATTAAAATATTATTTTCGAGTTGAGAGTCATCGATTTGAATCGGCCATCCTGAGTTATAAAATCAAAATGCAGGCTACAACTTATACTTATTCATGGGGCAAAACTGTTGGCGAGTTAAACGATAGTGCAATTTTTAATATAAATAACCAAATAGGGTCTCTTTGTCATTTAGTTTTCACATACTTGAGGATTAAAATGTGACACAAAATATGTTACTACTGATATTGATAAGAACAAGTTGTGCTTGTCTTCAGTGACAGCGCGATCGAGCAACAATAACATTAATGTACGACAAGGTGAGGGTAGGCCTACTAGAGGCCTAGCCCCCTCCCCCAGCCCTACATCGTTGTACTATCTGCACAATTGATAATGACTAGTTTGAAAGAAACACAACGGATATTTACCCTCTTTCTTGAATACGAAACAAATCTGTGATTTTCTAAACAGAGTGAGACACCATGATTATACGATGCTATATCTTCACTAGCCCCATGAGTAGGGCCAATCCACTTCGTTCGTATCCTTGCCAATTGGGCCTAGCACCATTGCAATCCTATTGTTGTGCCCGATGTAGTTTTTAATCCGGGTTATGAAACTTACCGATCGAATGCTACTGTAGGCCTACTTACAGAAAGCCCAAATGCCCAAAAAAAATTAAAAACATCACAGATTTTGAGGGAAAATTTATTGACTTTCTAGTCGCGAGAGTGAATTTTTTGATAACACGTATTAACAACTTGTGCGAGAACCTAGTTGGGTTCCATTAAAAATGTCACAACATTTAAACTATCTATGGGGACCAGCCTGATTTACATAACGCGCTGAGCATAGTATAGACCTTTCTTTTGCAACGTCACAGCCCGAGTTTTTGCCAGCCCAGGTCGAAAAACTATGGAAAGCCATAACTGCATATCAAAAACAGATTGCCACAGTTTGTAGCAGTGTTACACAAATATTCAAAAATAGTGTTGAATTTGTTGGAAATAAATCAACCAATCATGGAAGGTATTTCCGTTCATGAATCTTTACAGAAAATGTTGAATTTGGTCACAACATTACACATTACACGTATTTCACAAAACCTTGATTGCGCTCGGCGCGCTGACTAAATCAGTCTGACTAAATCAGTTGTGGATTGTTGAGGGAACCTGACAATGGTTTTCCCGCAAGTTAATAATAATGTGGGGAAAAAATCACACTCGCGACTCGAAAAGCAAACAATTTTCCCAAAAGATCTGTGATGTTTAAAAAAAACACAATTCAGCATTAGGGCCTTCTACAAGTACAGTAGCATTCGATCGGTACGTTTCATAACCCGGATTAAAATATATATATAAACAATATTGTGTGGTGCAAAACTGATTATTTGTAAATAAAGATTAAATAATGGTTAAATAATGAATTATATATTATATAATGAATTATTTGTAAATAATTGCGTTAAATAATAAGTTTACACTTGGCGCCTCATAGTTGCCAGTCAGAAGCCATTCAACCGCAAACTGCCGTGTAGCCAGGGATCACACCCAAGTATACGATACAACCTGGGAAGCGGCAGCCAGGGGATCACCTTAAGGGGATGCGACTTTTTATATCAGATATCAAAATAATAATAAACCACAAGGGAAACTGACTGGGTAAATGTTTAAATGATTTTGGGTTGAACAAAGAAAAATTGACTAGAGCGGGATTTGAACCAACGACCTCTGAACAAAGATATTGACAAAATAGGGAGACCGCCAACATAGGGCTAGATAGCTCAGTTGGTAGAGCGCCGGCACGTTAAACCGGAGGTCGTTGGTTCAAATCCCGCTCTGGTCAATTTTTCTTTGTTCAACCCAAAATCATTTAAACATTTACCCAGTCAGTTTCCCTTGTGGTTTATTATAAAATATAATTATGTCAGGGTGCTGGGTAGGCACACACAGCTGTGGGGAACAAAGGTCCCCACTCACAACCTCTTTTCTTTGAAGTTGGTCCACCACAACAGGGATATCCTCAGAGAAGGGAATAATAGAACAACAATGGCAAGTCCCCACAACTATAATGTGTGCAAAATGTTGCAAATGTTGCAAATGTGTTCACATTGGTGTATAGTTCATTTTGAACATGATTTGTAACTTCACCTGCACTTCATGCTGTGCTTCAAGTGCAATTTACCAACTTCAAAATAAACATTGCACCACAGCACAACATAGCGTGAAAGGGTCTACTGTACTGTTACAATGCACAGATGGTAGTATTTTTTAAATAAAGTTTTAAGCAGTAAAATCTAACTTTTTACAAACTTTCAGTTTAAACTTTCTCATTGGAAAGTTTGAATGTATCTAAATCAATCAGTGTAGTGGTTTCCACATTGCTGTTTTAGTGTTACGGTGTTAGCCTTACCATGGCTGAGTCAAATTTAAATCTACACAAAGCTTTGGAAACATTGAGGAAGAAACAGGAAAAGTGTTTAATCTGACCACCACTTTTCCATTGAAAATGAGAATGTTAACTTATTCACCCAGAATAAAGAAGAAGATTATTTAACGTAAGTTTAAATTAAGTGGCAGAAATGAATGAAAAGAGTGTACAAGATACATCCTTAAGTTAAGACACTTCAGCATTATCTATAAACTAAAATATTGTAGCGGCCACCGATTGACCAGTAGGGGGAGCCATGCAGCACGACTCCCCGTCGGAGAACTGCTCCTGGCCGCCCCCTGCATGCAGGCCAATCGGTGAAACCCGCCCGCCAGAGAGGGCGTCCTCTGGCTTCGGCCTTCTTCCTCGTGTAAAGTCAGGACTTGTTGAGTGTAAATAAAGCTCCGGAACAAGGGACAGAAAAGCCAGTTAATTTGTACATTCTTGTGTCATTAAGCTGTGTGCATCGCAACCCCAGGTCGACGCTACAATATAAATCTTTTGACCATGTACATGTTCATCTTTACATGTCCATCTTTACAAACACGGTTAATCTCGGTGAAGACTACGCATAAAAACAACAGAGCACCGGTTAAAATACATTCTAGTTGACGGGACCGCAATCTTTTCACTGCATCATTCCAATAACGTAGGCGCCGCCATCTTGAATACATTTATTAAATGAGTGACGTAGGTTCACGCCTCGTCACGTGATCAAAATATAAGAAACTACTAACCAGTAAAAATGACGTACCGATAAACTTGTTCCAAGTCTTTCAATTTTTGTTAATACCGTCGGACTTTTGCCCTTTTGAATACTGTTTACATACCCTTCAATGAACTAATCAGAGCTTCTCCCGAGAATCAAGAGAAAATTGTGTACATCAGACGAAATACAGATAACTTCCTCTCTCTAGCAATACACTTTTCTGTCTTGTTTGCAGTACATTTCGCAATTATTTAATTTATTTGGTACGGAAGTAAGTGAAACTGAATTCCAAATCCACCAAGTTACACTTGAGAAGAATAGGTTTGTTTACGATTAATAGAGTGACATTGTAAATGCAAGGGTTTGCAGTTTATTACGGAGCCCCTAAAGGGACAGGTAAAAAAAAATTGAAAAGGTAAAAACAAAACTGAAATTATTTCGTTCCCTCGAAATATTATTTCGTTCCCTCGAAATAACGAGGGAACGCCTTTCGAGGTAATGAAATGATTTCGGGGAACGAAATATTATTTCGAGGGAACGAAATAAGTTTTTTTGTGGTAACGAAATATTAATTCGAGGGAACGAAATATCATTTCGAGGGAACGAAATAATATGTTATTTCGAGGGAACGAATTAATATTTCGAGGGAACGAAATAATTTGGAGATTTTGTTTTACCTTTTCACATTTTTGTTTACCTGTCCCTTTAGGGGCTCCGTAGTTTATTGACCAGACTTTGTCTTTTAAAAATTATCAGCTGAACAAGTTTTCGGATGTGCTTCCTTTCTTTACATTAAAAGTTGACATCCGCACAGCATATTGTATAAAACATTAGTGTTGTATGTTTCTCTCTATAGGCCTAGAGCTGTAGACAAATCGTATCTTCGGGAAGTATCCAGGCTGTGTCTCTTTAGTAAATCTTAGTGCGGCAAGGGTGACTCATTGCTGCGTTGAGGGCGCTATATCAACCGATCGAAAGTTGAGGTGATCGAATTCATCAAGTGCTACTGTAGTTGTCCGATCAATTAATTACAATTAGAGAAGAACTACATGACTCTTTGCTACTGTGGTATAGCATGCTATTTCCTTCCGAAAAGTGGGTTTATTCCAACTCTACAACCTCTCTAGATAACAAAAAAAAATATTATAATAATTATGGAAGAACTTTCGAGGAGAGATGGGACGGTTTCGCCGGGGTCACGTTCAGTTGCCAATGATTTTCTGTAAGTTTTTTGTATGTGCTTAATTTAATTTCATTAAAGAAAATCAAAGGAACCAAGATTTGGTGGACTAGAATTTGTTTTCTCACAAAGCAGTGTTTTAGAAGCGAGTATTTTAAGGTCACCCAGGCAGCAGTAAAAGGCTCGCCAGTTTCTACGAGTTTTCAGCTGATTAAAATGCAGTTTAAAAAAACTTTCAGTGTTAAACGTTGTAATTTACCCCCAATGGCTGTCAAATCTATGAAGTTCATTTTGTCACATTGTTATAAGAAACTTCATAATATCCATGATATGAAATGACGACTGGGCGTCTTGTGAGGGCGCCGTGACAGTTTAACAGTCTTCATTGGGTCGAGTTGAACTGGGAGGATTGATTCCTAGTCATAATAGACAATTTGACCTTTGTTTACAAAAGGAGTGACCTTGTACAATCCCAGAGCATTTCCTGGCAAGATACTACACTGGTTATGGGGAAGTTTGCACTATTTGTGTCATAACTTCCACATACATTCAAAAGTCATAAAAATAACAGTGGAACAAGTTTTTCATAGCTGCAATAGTTGATACAAAAATCAGGCAGTGCGACCTCCATAAAATAGGATTTAATGTTTTCTTCCATAGGCTGTGCAAATCGTACCTGGAGGAAGTCTAGGCCTTGTGGCTCTTTTGTAAATATGTGACGTCACAGTTTACAAGAATTATAGCAACGTACACTCATTCCACCCAAACTAACACTAACCCCTGTGCTGTCCACTGACCGGCACCGTAACGCCTCGCTTAAAACAAAATGGACATTTGCTATATACACAATTTCTATAGTAAAACAATTAGATATTAGAAGGATTATGTCAGTGTATGTTCTAACATCTGTGGATCTTTGAATATTGATTGTTGATCTGTCATGAAGAAGTTTAATCGCTTCAGAAAAGGGCCGGTGTGGCAGGAGATTCTGTGTGCCCCCCGCCCTCCCTACCCCGGAGATTCATTCCCTCCCCCCGGAGATTCATTCCCTTCCCCCGGAGATTCATTCCCTCATACGGCGAACTGTGTAAACACTTTTTCTGATAGCGCCCTCTTTTTAACCACCCTCCTTCAGCACATGTTAATTTCCCAATGGGGGACAGAATCTCCGGGGGACAGATTTCCCTACGACACACTATGCGGTAGGTTTTCTTTTTTTAATGGACTGTCTTAAAGGTGGTCGGGCAGGCCTAGGACAGGATATGAACTGGACCCAGTAATCCTGATATCCACGTATGGAATAAATAACACAGTTTATCGTGTAACCCGTTTAAATCAATATAAAGCCATTTTTGATACACTGTCGAGACCTGGGCTTGATTTCACAAAGCACTAAGATTATGTCGCCATACTGATTTTTGTGACATCAGAGTTAGATTAACAATTGGAATTGATACGTTTCTGGAGATTAATTTAACTTTGAGAAACCCAAGCCCCGAACTGCTAGTTATGGGGCTTTGTCCTCCGGAGATTCTGTACCCCGTAAGAGAAATTAACATGGGCGGAAGGAGGATGATTCAAAAGAGGGCGCCATTAGAAGAAGTCTGTACACAGTTCGCCGTATGTGGGGGGGGGGGGGGGGGGGGGGGGGGGGGGGGGAGGGTGGGGGGGGGGGGGTGGGACGGGAACAGAATCTCCGGGGAATATAATCCCCTGCCACACACCGGCAACTGGAGGTCCACATCAAGAGACCAGATAGAGGGGCGAACCCGGGAGTATCGTCATCATTGACACACTCATCCTATTCTTCTATCTTGATATTCAACCCTGTGTTATAACACGATGCCTGGATTGCAAATCAGTCTTAATCCGTGATTTCCACTGCTGATTATAGACATGTGAGTGATGTCAGAAGACCAAGTAAAGGGTGTGCGACTTAATAATCGTGCGTGTCAAACTCACATTAAATTAAATAATAATAACCAACAGCCAATTTTCTGTTTTCTGTTTATCCAGGTATAGGACTTATGATGGTAATTTCTCCAGCATTGGTAATACTCTCTCACTACTTCAGGAAGAGATTCGCTCTGGCCAACGGGCTATTCATTCTGGGAATCAGCACCGGTCAGACTGTCTTCCCGCCGTTTTTTCGTCTCTTGATTGAAAACTACGGCTGGAGGGGAGCCATGCTGATTGGAGGAGCTATCCAGATGAATAGTGTGGCAGCTTGCGCCCTCTTTCGACCACTCAAGACAAGTTCAGACAAAGTTCCTGGAGGAGGAAGCTTGAAGGGTTTGGATAATGAAGGGGCTATTGATATGGACATTGAAACTGTTGTCAGTGGCACTCTTCGGAATATCACACAGGAAACGCTGACTACTGATCAAACAAGAAAAACACCTAACATTGAAAACGAACAGCCAAATGACTGTTTGAATAACCACCCAAACGAAGTTACAATACTACCAGAAAGAAAGTTGGAAACGGAAGGATTTGATTATACGATATCTACAGACACCATTCCAATCGAAGCAATTGTCTCAGACCAACAGTTAGATACGAATCTTCACTTGCAGGAATCTGTTCAAACACGACAGGAAAAATACGTCAGCCCTGAAAACGAAGAGCCGACTAGCGAAGTTTCTTGCCAAAATATTTACGTAAAGAATGTTGGCCGTACGGCTGCAACTAATAGGCCTAATCAAAGCTGTCCTGAAGAAAACCGTGGAAGAAAAAAATTCCGAGACCATTTTGGACTGTTTGACGTCTTCTCAAATTACCTGGTTATGCTGATTATTTTCGAAAGTTGTCTCTTTGCCATCGGATTGAGTACAAATGTCACACATCTGCCACCCAGAGTCAAGGAGGCAGGTTGGTCAGAAGACCAGGGTGCGCTGGTACTGTCAATCTATGCGATATTTTCAATAGTAACTCGTGCAACTCATGGTTGGTTCGTGGATAGGAACTACATCGGTGCCTTCAAGCTGCAGTCAATTGCTTTGTTAGGATGTGCAGTTGTCACCTTTATGAATCCAGTCTCTGATAGTTATATTTACTTAGTTGGATATGGGGTCCTTCTGGGTGGCTTTATTGGTATTGTGGCTCCTCTGACACTTGTTACTGCGAAGAGTGTTGCCCTTCCGTCACAAGTACCGAGTATAATAGGCTTGGTTGTAACCGCACTCTTCCTTTTCAGCGGCCTTGGACCAGTCATTGCAGGTAAAGTATAATATTATAAGCTACAGAGTCCTTAACCCTTTCAACTCGACCTTTTTTTGCAAAATTTGCATCGTTTGCTCAGGCTAAATTATTAAGATACGTATCATAAACCGGTTAACACCACTATAAAGCTTACACCAGCTACATTACTATCTAATTTGTTACCTCCCACGAAAAAAAAAGTTGTGGCCATTTCTAGATTTCATATTTTATTTATGTTTTCGGTCACGGCTGACCGATTTTACATGGGGTCGAGTTGATAGGGTTTAATGGGACAGGTAATGAGATAAATGGATAGGTACAAATAATGCATTTCGTTCCCGCGAAACATTATTGTTCTTTTTCCGAAATATTGTCCGTTACCTCGAAGAATTCATTTCGTTCCATCATAAATTTATTTTGCTCTAGAAAATTACGTCGTTACTTCGAAATTTATTCCGTTCCCTCGAAATCATGTCATACCTTTTATTTCGTTAATATTCGACGGGGAACGAAATAATATTTCGGGGGAACGAAATAAGAATTCGAAGGACGAAGTACTATCTCGAGAGACGAAAAAAAACAATTTTTTTTTTCCTACCTGTAATTTTTTCCCCTTTACCTTGACCTGTCCATATTTAAAGGACTCTGTAACATTTTATGTTTCGTGACATGACATTTATGATATCAGAGTATGTTTTTCTTGATTCTCTGACAAGTATATCGAGGTCGTTGTTTTTTTACTGTCCGCCCTCTGACAATCTTGGTGCTAAGGGTGAGGACGTTAGACGTGAGACACCGGACAATTTTTCTTTTTCTGCCGATTTTAAAGATGATAAAACTGTTCATCTGAAAATTCATCGTTCTTTTTAGACCAACAGTTTTTTTCTTCTACTTGGCAATTTATTATATCGTGCCACTGTTTGCATTAAGACGTTTCAAAATGATTAATCATTTCGATTTGTGTGCTAAGGGTGGGGACGTTAGACGTGAAACACTGGAAAATGTTGCTTTTTGTGCTGATTTTAAAGATGATAAAACTGTTAATCTAAAAATTCATCGTTCTTTTTAGACCAACAGTTTTTGTCTTCTATTTGGCAATGTATTATGTCGTACCACTGTTTGCATTAATTAATACGTTTCAAAATGATTAATCATTTCGATTTGTCTTTGTCTTCCAGGAAAGATTTATGACGCTACAGGAAATTACGTCGCTCCTTTCCTTGCTGCTGGTGCCATGTTCTTTGCAGCGTGCATACTTAATACCATTGTAGCAGTCTGCAAGAGAAGGCGGCAGGTTGAGTGAAGTATACGCCCTTCAGTTTTAGTGACGATCAGACAATGTTTGACAACAGCTTTTACTAAAAAGCACCAATGGTCCATTGTAACTCACCTGTCATTAGTTATTCCTCCATATTCGTTGTGCGTAATATTTTATATCCATATCTAGGAGAGAGTTCTGCAAATGACTGTACTCTTCAAATCGAAAGATTAATAGCTTCTTGTTTATAATTGATGTGGAAACTGTTTACTTGCATGTTGATTTCATTTCATTAAAAGCGGGTGTGTGGGACTCTGGGATGATCATTGTTTTATCCTTTATGTGGGATGACGTCCATAAATAAGGTCCTTTTAAAAGGGACAACGGTACAAAAAAGAGGTAATCAAAGAGTTGAAAGATGACAATTGATGACAATTGAAGAGGCAAGGAACCAGATTATGAGTACGCGAATTCCAAAGAAAGGCTAAACATGGCAAGATGCGTGATGAGTACCACTGAGTATCGGTTTCAGGGACGGCTACAGTTGAAGGAGTTGGCCTAGAAACGTGTGGTGCAGCCAAAGCTACGGTAATAGACCTCTTGCGTTATGACATCACAAGCCAGAAACTGTGGCCTCATTGAGGTTAATGAAGACCCTAACATTGACTTCATTATGACATATCCTGTCTCTGACAACCCCAAAACTCCCCAGTGGTTGGTTGAGAGCTAATGTTGTCCCTATTTTAAAGAAAAATTACAAAAGTTGTGTTGAAAATTGTAGACCAGCGTCTTTTTTTTGGTATATGTGCAAAGTAATGGAAAGGGCCATTATTAATACCGTATTCCCTGCTATCCAGTGTGAGTTACATCATTTTGCAACATGGGTTTGTCAAAGGCCGTAGCACGGTTTCTCAGCTTTTATCTGTTTATCAAGAGGTCAGTTGTTTTGGACATCAGTGCTGGACAGGTTGATGTGATTCTTATTGACTTTTCTCAAGCCTTTGACAGATTGTACCTTTTAATCCCCCAGTGCAAAAATTGTCAACATCCAAAACATCTGATGACATCGTTCTGAGAAAAATGGATCTCTAAATTTTTGTACGGGGATGTTTTGGTTAATAACTGACTTTTTTCAAGGCGAAATTTGAAACATGACGTCGTTGGATTTCAACAACAACTAATGGATCTTTACATTCCAAGGAGTAATTTTGGTCAGTTAAAAGGTCAAATTTAAGGACGTATTGATAGAATATTATTGAAAGTCAGTTATGATAACCAGTTCCTTTTTGATAAATGTGCAAATGTCAAAGTACAATAAGTTACAGCAGCGACTTTTCTTCTTAAGGAAACTGAATTCATTCCATGTGGACAGAACAATTTTACAAATGTTTAACAAGTCTGCCATGCAAAGTATTATTACATAATAATTGTCTTATTGTGTTCTTGGAAACATGCGGGCAGTGGATCGTGTAAATTGGACAGGGTAATTAAGCAAGCTAATAAGGTAACTGGTACTGATGAATCAACTGTTGACAGTCTCTATAAATCTCTCATGCTGACCAAAGTTGAAATGATTCTGTCAGATGAAACTCACCCAAGTTTGTACGAACAATTCAATAGAAGTGCAAGGAGTAAACGTCTTTTACAGCTAAGGATTAACACTAAGCGGTATGCCAACTCATTTGTCCCCTCAGCTGTCCGGATTTTTAATGAACAATTGGAACGATGATTCTTTAAGGCCCTGTCACACCTTGACGTTTCAGCCAGCGTATGAAAAATTTGGCGAATACGTCGAATAAGTTATGGATAAGTTTTGTTTAAGTTAAGAGCACGCTGAAGCACGCTGGTATACGTCGTAGTACGGCGAGGTCGTCGACAATTTTTGTGCATGCACAACAATTTTCGACTTATGCCAGCGTATTCTTTCTTTACTAACATTGGTCCTTCACTGGCTTCTAAAATTCCTCCCACTAACGCACACTTTTCAAGCTACCTGCACAATTCGAATGCTTTTTCTTTCTTTCTTACTCCAACTAATGCAGCAGAAATAATACGTGTCTGTGACACATTGAAGACCAATACTAGTCCCGGCTTCGATGACATTAGTTCTTCTGTTGTTCTTATTGCTGAACCTCTTGCTTATATCTTCAATCTTTCTTTTCTCCATGGATCTGTTCCTCTGAATCTTAATGTCGCTAAAGTTGTTCCTATCCTTAAAAGTGGGGACAATGAAGAAGTCGGCAACTATAGAGTGACCTATCCCCATTCTTCCTTGTTTTTCTAAACTTCTGGAGAGACTTGTTTATAATCGTCTCTACACGTTCATCTCTAAATTTCATCTTCTATGTGATCAGCAATATGGCTTTCGCAGTAAACACTCCACCGATATGGCTCTCATCGAGTTCATTGACAAAGTTACTACTGCTCTTACTAACAAACTTTTTGCTGTTGGCGTTTTCCTTGATCTCTCTAAAGCCTTTGATACAATCGACCATACTATTCTTCTCTCAGAGGAGTCGCTCTTCAATGGTTAGCCGACTATCTCAACAACAGGCAACAATTTACTACTTTTAATAAATCCGACTCTTGCCGCCTTAATACTTCTCATGGTGTGCCCCAAGGCTCCATTCTTGGTCCTCTTTTATTTCTTCTCTACATCAACGATTTGTATCTTTCTTCTTCCTTGCTATCTTTCACACTGTTTGCTGATGACACAACTATTTTCCATTCCAGTCCCAACTCAGCTACTCTGATCAACACACTGAATTCAGAACTTACTCTCGTTTCTATGTGGTTAAAGGCAAATAAATTGTCTTTAAATCACTCCAAAACCAGCTTTATTCTCTTTTCCAAATCTAATACTTCAATCAACCTTGATCTTCCCCCTGTTACTATAGACAATATTCCTATCACCAGGGTCTACTCTACAACATTTCTTGGTGTCATTATTGACCACAAACTTTCCTGGTCTGATCACATCTCTTCTCTTACAAAAATCACTCCTCGTAATACCGGTGTCTTGTCTAAACTGCGTTATTTTCTTCCACCCTTTTCTATGGTCTTACTCTACAATACACTTATTCTGCCCTACTTAAACTATTGTAATATTGTCTGGGCTCGGTCAAGCAATAACAAACTGCACTCCCTCATTGTCACTCAAAAACGGGCTATCCGACTTTGTACTTCTTCACATCCTCGTGCTCACACTGCACCACCTTTTGCACAGCTCAACACCCTTACACTTTCTGACATAAATAAACTCCATACTGGAATATTTATGTACAAGTATCGGGCTAAAAAGTGGTGTGCATTCATTGCTCATCAGGACCTACAAGCACAGCAATTTTATCAAAATCGGAAGACCTAATGTAAAAAAAGTGCGTTGGTCTGACATGGAATGACCTATAGCTGATTCACTTCAACCATAATAACAGGTATTTGATTTTTACACTAGACAACATTATCCAGTGCGTTGGGGTTGTTCTTCGTACGGTTTAGGTAACACCCGGTTTAGACAGGCACTCTAGAGTCGCGCCGAACCAAATTATTGAATTAAGTACATGGAAAGTTCGACGTCTGAAACAGTTAGGAGTACGGAAGCCGGATAGTGCCAGGAGATAAGAAGTGAAATATATTTTTCATGAGCGCGAAAATATTTTTTTGTACCATTTATCTGGCGGCCGCCACTTAATTATCCGGCAGCCGCCACTTATTATCCGGCGGCCGCCACTTAATTATCCGGCGGCCGCCACTTATTATCCGGCGGCCGCCACTTAATTATCTGTACCACACGTTCTTTATTTTGCGGATTTTAAGAGGACAGGACGTAGGATTCGGGGGGGACATTAAAGGGGACATATCATAGGAACCAGGGGAGTAAAGAGGACAGGTCATAAATGATCATGGGGGTTAAGAGGACAGGTCATAATGATCAAGGGGGTTAAGAGGACATGTCATAGGATCCGGGAAGGGGGGGGGGGGGTTAAGGGTAAGAGGGCATGTCATAGGATCATAATTGGGGGGGGGGGGGGTGAGAGGACATGACTTTGGTGTCTCTATGGATCACTCCCCCTTCTCTGCCATCTTCTCTGCCCCCCCCCCGGAACCTATGAGCTTTCCTCTTTACTCCCCTGGTTCCTATGATATGTCCTCTTAACCCCCCCCCCCCCCCCTGAATCCTATGACCCGTCCTCTTAAAAACCGCAAAATAAAAGAACGTGTGATAATTAAGTGGCGGCCGCCAAATAAATAAGTGGCGGCCGCCACTTAATAAGTGGCGGCCGCCGGATAATTAAGTGGCGGCCGCCGGATAATAAGTGGCGGCCGCCACTTAATTAAGTGGCGGCCGCCAGATAAATGGTTCAAAAAAATATTCTCGCGCTCATAAAAAATTATTTCACTTCTTATTTTCTGGCACTATCCGGCTTCCGTATAGGAGCGACTGGACGCACTGGAAGTCGAAAGATCGACCGTTGCAGTCGTTCTGAACTACTCTAAAGCGTCTTGGTTTCAGACATCGATCTTGTCATGAGCTGAACCTAAAATAAATCATAGATGTTAAGTTGGCCTGTCTGAAACAAAAATGTGTTTGGGTTGACCTAGAGTTGCTCCATAACCCTTTCAGTACCGCCGTGCCATAGCGGCTCAAAACAACATACCACTTGGTGACCAATGAGCCCGTATGGCACGGAATTATTAGCACTCTCGGTGACCAATCAGCCTCTCTGGCACATCGACCAAAAGTAAGTTATCAAAATGTTAATAGCGCCCTCAATCGCCTTTTGTCCATCCCCATGGTAACAAGCTGGTCACGTGTGCCCTGAAGCGTCGCAACTTTAAAAATTTCAGCGGTATCGTTAAGCGTCCCCCCCCCCCGGACCGGCCCCACGCATTCTTCAGTAAGAGATCATTATTACAACATGGCCGAAGAAAATGAGAAAATTTTGGAAGAAATTTTCGCAGACAGTGGTTCCGAAATGTCATCTGACGAGGAATCGCCACTTGAGGACTCGGAAACGTCAGAAGACAGTGACGATACAGAGCCGAGGGCCTCGACATCAACAGCAACATTAACCTGTTCTAAGAAGGGTAAGAAAACCAAAACAAAGCCGAATTTCAGGTGTGGATGGCGTGAAGCCAACTGTTACACACGGCGACCGCCTGTTAAATTTACAGCAAACACAGGGGCTACAGAAGACTTCAGTTCGTTCTCCCCCATACAAATCTTCAAACTGTACTTTTGTGAAGCAGTGTGGCAGATGATGGTAATAATAATAATAATAATAATAATAATAATTTATATTGCGCAAATTCCATAAAAGAAATTATGTTCAAATGCGCATAACAAGGCAATGTAATTAAACTACAACTAAAGAATTGGTAAAAATAAAAAAGATACTAATTAATAATAAACACATACACAGTACGATAACATAAATCAATCGATTACCCTGTAAATCAATCATTTATACATATGCGCTGAGGAACAAGTGTGTTTTTAACTTACGCTTAAAATCTACAAGAGTCGGAGCTGAGCGGACATTTTGGGGCAATCGGTTCCATAAAGTGGGTGCAGATACAACAAATGCTCTGTCACCGAGTGTTTTTAACATCTTTCCACTAGGTAGACTTAGCAGATTAGAAGTTTGAGATCGTAAGGAATAACTGGAATTCACCCTTTTTGTTAATAAATCACAAAGATATTTGGGAGCCTGGTTATGAAATGCTTTAAATGTCAGTAACAACACTTTAAATTGAATACGAGCCGGAATAGGAAGCCAGTGTAGTTTCTGTAACATGGGGGTGACGTGAGCGCTTCTAGAAGCACCATATACAAGTCTTGCCGCTGTATTTTGCACACGTTGTAGTTTATCCAAGTATAATTTTGGTAAGCCAGAATAAAGACTGTTGCAGTAATCAAGTCGGGAAGTTATTAAAGCATGGACCAAAATGTTAAGGGTGTCTCTAGATAACAATTTACGGATATGTCTAATATTGTGAATATGAAAAAAGCTTACTGAACAAACACTGCTAATTTGTTTAGCCATACTAAACTTTGAATCAAACCAAAGACCAAGATTACAAGCCGTCAGTACCGGCGAGATGTTGACATCGCCCACTTTGACATTAGAAATATTCACTTTGGATAGTTGTTGCCTAGTCCCAATAACAATAAATTCAGTTTTCGAATCATTTATTATTAACCTGTTCTGTGACATCCATTGGCGAATGGCGTGTATACAACTCTCCATACTACTAACAGCTTGCTGCTGGTCAGTAATATTACCTGGTTTGAATGACATATACAATTGAGTATCGTCAGCATAACAATGGACACTAGGTAAATGTTTTTCAATAATGTCAAACAACTCAGAAGCATATATGGTGAACAGTAATGGTCCTAGACAGGACCCCTGTGGGACACCACAATCCACATCAAACCGGTCAGAGACTGCTCCCTGAAACAAAACCCGCTGACCCCTGCCTGTCAAATACGACTTAAACCAGTCCAATGCTATACCGGTTATCCCGATCCTGGAATAAAGACGGTCTAAAAGAATTGTATGATCGACCGTGTCGAAAGCAGCACTAAGATCTAAAAGTACAAGTAATGTGATACATTGTGAATTCATTTTCATTAAAATGTCATTATGTACCTTCAATAATGCTGTCTCAGTACTATGATTCTTTCTATATGCCGATTGGAGCAATGGATACAATGAATGGGTGGTCATGTGACTATGGATCTGATTAAACACTACTCTTTCTGTCAGTTTGGAAATGTACTGTAGATTACTAATAGGACGGTAGTTTTGAAAATCCGCGGAACTTAAATTTTCTTTTTTCAATAATGGAATAACCATCGACTCTTTCCAAACTGAGGGAAATGTACCAGACGCCAAAGACAGATTAATGATGTTGGTAATTGTTGGCAATAAAACATCTAAACAGTCCACCACAAGATTAGTTGGCATAGGATCTAAGGAACAAGATTTCTTAGAACCCGAGTTTACAAAAATCTTAACATCATAATCTGTGACTGGTAAAAAACGATCAAACTGTGCACAAGTACTTGTCCTTATTTGATGAGAAACGCCTAAATTACCAATAGTCATTTCATTGAGTTTAGCATGTATATTTTCCACTTTCCGTACAAAAAATTTACCCATTTCATTGGCAAAAATACGATTGTCCACACCAAGAATCAAAGTCTGTCTTTTAGGTTTTAAGAGTGTGCTAATGGAACTAAAAAGTTTCCGTTGGTTACAACTATTTTCCCTAATAAAACTAGTATAAAAATGCTGTCTAGCCTTATTCATAAGAAAATTAGTACAATTTCTTTGTCTACGAAAATGTTCAAGATCATCCTCATTTTTAGTGAGTCGCCATTTTCTCTCAGCTTTACGACGTAGTTTTTTGGATGTTTTGATCTCTTCGCTAAGCCAAGGTACAGCCGGTCGTATATTAACGGTTTTATTTATTACCGGTGCATGAGCATCTAAATTAGCTCTCAGTGTCTCATTGTAACAGCACACCAGATCATTCAATTCACCAGGTGGATTTAGTAATAACCGATTACTGACCAAGTCATTCATAAGAACAGAACGATCAATGGCTTTAATTTTCCTGAATGCAAGCTGTTTCAAGGGCAAGTCTGGTTTACGGTGATGCAATTTACACAAAATTGAAAAATGATCTGAAAACAAATAATCAGTGACAGGTTTTTCATCAAGAATGTCATCACATAGACGTGTAATAACCAAATCTAAAATATGACCTCTTTCATGTGTCGGTGCATCAACATGTTGTTTTAAACCCATTGATGTTAAAATGTCCAAGAGACTAATCGTTATGCTAAACAAATATTGGGAGCGGGGGCCGAAAATAAGTGTGCATGGAGACCAACTGATGTACCTGAAATGATGGCATTCGTGGCCCTACTTCTTTGCATGGGCATCAACAAAAGGCCTCGTTACTCCATGCATTGGTCCAGGTCTGAAATTCTACGAAGTCCCCTGTACTCAGCAACCATGGCTCGTAACCGATTTACTGCAATTCTAAAAAAAATTCACCTCGCCAATAACCGAGATGTCGAGGGCGACTCTCCCCGTGACAAACTTGCTAAATTACGGCCACTTTTAAACATTGTACTACCATCATTCCTCCGGGTGTACCAGCCGGGACGAAGCCTTTCACCGGACGAGACGATGGTCAAATTCAAAGGACGGGTGAGCTTCAAGCAATACATGCCAAGAAAAGCCGCAAAATGGGGATTGAAATCTTTCTCATTGAACGAATCCGACACAGGGTACACATGTGCCTGGGAGTTGTTCACAGGATCGCAGCCCAGGTGCCCACAAGGACAGTCCTCTGTAAGTGATCCCGAGACGAACCATCCATCCGAAATAGGGGCAGCAGGCAACGTAGTATTGAACCTTTTGCAGGGACTCGAAAATAAAGGACATTGCATCTTCATGGACAATTGGTATACTAGCCCGGCTCTGTTCTCCAAGTTGTCTGAGCTAGGATTCGGAGCTTGTGGAACTGTGCGCTATACCACCCTAGGGATACCCGACGTAGCAAACTCCAAAAAATTTCCTATGAAAAGCGGTGCAGATCCAAAAAAATTTCAGAAAGCAGGCCAACTATGCGTTATGTGGCAGGACACAAAACGTGTCACTCTCCTCTCAAACTATGGCGATTGCAGTGTCACTAGTAAAAAGATTCGGAGCCGGAAAACTTCAACAGGATTTCGTCATATCAAAAAACCGTGCATAGTCGAGGATTACAATAAATACATGGGGGGCACGGATCTGGCTGCACAGTTATGCACGTACTATACTCATACCCACAAAACATTCAAATGGTGGAAACGTGTTTTTATTACAATCCTAGACATATGTTTGCTCAATGCTAATGTCGTCTACAACAGCATCCATACAAACAAGAGCTTGTCTACTTTGGATTTTCGGGTCAAGGTGATAGAGGCACTTATTTCAAACTTTGAGAACAACCCAGTTCACCAGGCCCGTAAAGTGTCGAGTGCTTCAAACGCCCTTTCAACTCAGCACTTTCCAGGTCCGACTGTTGACGGGAAGAAACGTGACTGTGTTGTATGCAGTTCCACCTCTAATCGGAAACAAACTCGCACGATTTGTAAGCAGTGTATCAAGCCAATGTGTGTTATACCATGCTTTGAAAAATTCCACACCAAGCGATAAATTAGGTCAACAATTCAACTCTTAAGTTAATTATGTTATAAATTGGTAAAGCGGTTATACCATTATTGGAGATTTTCCACACCAAACTAATAATTTTCTAAACTTTCTGAATACTTCCCCCCCCCCTACAATGTTGAATCCCACAATCGCATGCCTGCCAACAATCAACATTGAGGCGGGGGGGGGGGGGGGGGGGGGGAGATGGTACTTAGAAAAAACAAGTATAGCACTTTGGCAAAATGTAATGTTAGTTCCTTCTTTACATATTGGTTCATGATAGGTGTTATTTTTATTTTAGGAGTAATTTTTGTCCAGTTCCTCTCTTCTGTTTATTGAATGTGCAATCCTATGAGCGGGTTTGGGGGGTGCTTCAAAAGGAATTTATTAAAACATGTTTATTTGAGGTTTCAGAAACTAATTTTAAAATACTCAAAATGGCCGACTTAAGCAACTGTACCACATTGTTTTTATTTGGTCTCATTGGGTTCCAGCATCCTGAAAACCTGGCAATATTTTATGTTACGGGCCAAAACAAAAATGTTTGGCGGCCATTTTTATTATTAAAATGGCTGCCTTAACCGACTGATGCAATTATTTTATTGTGCGTCTTGTTGGGTTCCTGGATCCTTAATACATTCAAGTTTCGAACATTGGGGCGGGGCGGGGGGGGGGGGGAGGATGGTACTTAGAAAATACAAGTATAGCACTTTTGAAATATTTTATGTTTTTTTCTTCTTTACATATTGGTGAATGATAGGTAAAACATATATTTTATGAGTTATTTTGCCACCATGGCAATTATAATGTTTGTATGTGAGGCTCATAGACGGAAATACGTACCAAAACCTAACTTATTGGCGGACATTTATAAATGGGCAATATTTAATTTTCTTTTATGTCAGTTCCTTCTTTGTCATTAAATGTAGAAAAAAATTAAACTTTTGATTTTACCAGTCATTTGTTTATAAGTCATATTGTGCGTAATCCAAACTCTATTGTTTTTATTTAATGTCTTTTCCTATGAGCGGTTTTTTGGGGGGGGGGGGGGGTTGCTTCCTAAATAAATTATTATAACCTTTTGTTTTTTGGAGGATTCATAATTTGCCAACAATCTAAATGGCAGCCTTAACCTATTGATCAACATGGGTATAGTCACCAACTCCCAGTATCGGTGAGGCTCAACCAATATTTTTTTATATTTTTGGGTTGGTTTGGGGGGGGGGAAGATGCTGTATGAAAAGTAATATCTTAACACCTTATGTTTATTTAACGTCTCAAAAATATGTCTCATGCAGATTGGTATGAACAGCTACTTGACAAATGTTTAGCTTAAACATTTAAACTACTCAATTGTGTATTTAGTGGTAATAATTCCATACCTCAAATATATGTTTAGGGCAATGATTTAGTCCAAGGCAATATGACAAAGGAAACAGTAATTTAATTGGTTGCTCAACTGGCATTATATGACTAGGACCTGAGACTAACCCAAATCTGCCTTGTGAGGGCGCTGTAACCTCAAATTTTCCTAAAATAGTGTTGGTCACCAGTTAGCCATGTCAAGGAAATGTGTCTGGTCACCATGGCATAAGTAGCCAATATGTGTTGGTACTGAAAGGGTTATCTAGTTGGTTCGGCACGACTCTGGAGCACCATGTCTGAACCGGGTGTCGGTGCTTTTACTTTTTTAGCATCTGGCTTTTAGCGGCACTGTGCATTGTATGGTGGCCCTGAAGGGACATCGCACATCGCAAATATCTTTGCAAATATTTGCGATGTCGCAAATATCTTTGCAAATATCTTTGCAAATATTTGCGATGTCGCAAATATCTTTGCAAATATCTTTGCAAATATTTGCGATGTCGTAAATATCTTTGCAAATATTTGCGATGTCGCAAATATTATTGCAAATATCTTTGCAAATATTTGCGACGTCGCAAATATCTTTGCAAATATCTTTGCAAATATTTGCGACGTCGCAAATATTATCGCAAATATCTTTGCAAATATTTGCGACGTCGCAAATATTATCGCAAATATCTTTGCAAATATTTGCGACGTCGCAAATATTATCGCAAATATCTTTGCAAATATTTGCGACGTCGCAAATATTATCGCATACTTTATCGCATACTTCGTCGCATAGTTTGCATATTTGTGGTGGATATTTTTTCAAGAGCCTAGATGGTCTTAAGGTTGTTTGGGTTCCAGCCTTCATTCCTTTAACGTGTACACGCGGGTGGATAGTCGGATACAGTCTGCTCTGTGCGCGCGTGTGTTTTTTAGCTTGCACTATAGCCTATAGGTACACATGAGATGAGACGACGAAGAGAGGTTGACATCCGTGGTCTGTCCAACAAAGGCATGCAAGTCAACATTATGCCGCCTTCAAAAGGATCAGTGGTGAGGATTGTTAATTTTGTGTAGTTACGATAATCGGTTGTCCAGAGCAGAGGGCTAGTTTAGGAACATTAAATACTAGTTTAGGCCTACTACTATACATCCTCCCCTGTCCGGTTTTCGATGTAGTATGCCTTTTTCTTTGAATTGAAAAAAAAATAAAATATTCCATAATCAACTGATGCCCTAATTACCTTCCTTTGTTTATAAGAAATATGCAAACATATATTAAAACGTGATGGACATTAGACTTGTGGACAAGTCGTTAAATGTCTGTCGCGGTGATAGCGGAACGGCTTTCTCGCAATATCCCGCGAGAGGGCTGCTCTGTGCGAGATTATTGCTCTCACGACTGGTCGCATTTACCGACTTGTGAAACCCGCTGGCGGTTTGTGCACGGCCTATGGCCACTTCAGCCGAATTCGTACGGACGCATCTGATTGGTCAATTTCGTTATATCTATGAATATTCAAACTGTAGATGAATATTAAACATCAAATCCTGTACTGGATGGAGTTTTATGTTGCTTTCCTTCCTCCATGCTTTGATCATGCACGATCAAAACCAAACACTGAGTGGTGAGAGTGATTGTGTTCATGAATATTTTGACACAAGAAAATACGTATTCAAATTATGGGTACAACTTGTAAATAATTACAAAAAATCGAACGTAAGATTTTATTTCAGTGTTTGACAGTGCACAGCGTGTGGGGACATGACGTAAAACACACGGGCAAATCGTGTAGCTGCATGCCATGGCGCGCAGAGTTTCTCTCGGTGGGGCTCAGCATGACGGAAACCCCTACCCTAGCATGCCAAGAGATAGCTGTACCTGGAAGCTCATGAACATGTGGGAGGGGTTAGGGAGCCAGACCACCAACTACCTTGTCATTGCGGGTTTGTTAGTCGGTAAACCTCGCTGATCGAATCCGCTGTTTTAAAATCGTTACGTTTCAATGTTCGGTGTACGTTCCTTTCCCCCGATTTGGAAATTAAATAAGATTTATGTCAATAAATAGGAAAACCACTCTTATATTGACGGTGCAATTAAGTTAAACAATTTGTGAGACAAAAACGAGCCCCCCCCAAAAAAAAAACAACACACAAAACCAGAGCCCCTGAAGGAACAGGTGAAAAATAAATTACAAATTAAAATGTGGAAAAAAAATTCTCACTCTGAATTTCTTTTTCCACTCTCGACACACAAAATTCCAACAAAGTCATTTCGTTTCCTCAAAATATTATATAATTCAATCAAAATATAATTTTGTCACATAAAATTATATTTTTTTAAATTTGTAAACAAAGTTGTGTTTTTCTAGGTAGCAAAATAGATTTTTCCTAGAAAATACGTTTTTGTTCCCTCGAACACGCCTTCTCCACCCGAAATACGATTTTGTTACCCAGAAATACGCGTTTGTTCCCTGAAAGATACGCATTCGTTTCCTCGAAATATGATTTTGTTCGCACAAAATATAATTTTGTTCGCTCTAAAATATGCTTTCGTTCAATAAAAATAATTTTTTCCACCGAAAGGAGATTTCTTTCCCTGAAAACAAGCTTTCGATTCATCAAAATACGACTTTGAATTAGTTGCCCGAAACATACTTTCATTCGTATGAAATATGCTTTCGTTCTATAAAAATATGAATTTTTTCCACCGAAAGGAGATTTCTTTCCCTAAAAACAAGCGTTTGTTTCATCAAAATACGACTTTGAATTAGTTGCCAGAAATATACGTTCATTCGTCCGAAATATGCTTTCGTTCCCTTAATATACGCTCTCGTTCCTTCGCAATGAGATTTTGTTCCCCAAAATTCCTCTTTCGTTCCCTTAAGATAGCTAGCTTTTGTTCCCTTAAGATAGCTTTCGAAGCCCTGTAGTCCAATCACACAAATTTGTTAAATTCCCTTGTGAGGGGCGACTATGAGAGGGGACGAGTTTGTTGTCAGGGGGCGACTTTGCTAGGGGCGACTTTGTAGTTGGTGACTTTGTACATGTGTTTTTTGAAATTGGCGACTTTGCTAGGGGGGCGAGTTGACTGGTTTCCGTGTCTGTTGTTTATACACACTTAATACACACAATCACTGTAGAACACATCGGGTTAAATGATTGGAGCGATCAGTAACTATTCACGGAAGGCATTATTTATTTTTATGAGGCAAAACACACATCTTAAACAATTATTATAATAATGAATTTTAAGATAAGTTTACTTTATTTCTTTAGTTACTAAATTAATGAAGGAGTTAACACCCACAAAACACACCCACAGATGTCTCAAGCGCAAGCATTCAGTACATTTACAGTAACTAAAATTACTACTACCCTTAGATAAAATGGACTCGTCTTCATGATCGTTCCTACAGCAACCGTAATGTACACTGCGTCTGTACATGAATAAATGAATATGAACCGCCGGCGGGTTTCACAAGTCGTTAATGACGAAGAAGAGTTGGCAGCCAGCAACTTCGCGCGAGAGCAGTGATCTCGCGAGAGCATTCTTTTACGCGACAGCACCAGATGCGACTCGACTCACCGCGACCATCATTAACGACTTGTCAACAAGTCTAGATGGACATTGAAACTTTCACACCACGCACCGATCTTCGTACACTCCTCTAGCAGTGGTTTCCGCGCGCCACCAGTTTTAAACTGGTGGCGCGCGGAAACCACTGCTAGAGGAGTGTACGATCTTCGATGACTTCAATAGCGTCCCATTTGTTTTGAGTTTGACCTGTTTTCGATGCAAACAAGAAAGTATGGTGTCCGGGTGAAGCCATACGTGGAAGAAACATCTGCAGTGACTGCAAGTGTTCTGTGAGACTTAGTGTATGACTCTATAGCCAGCAGTTTTCTTCATTTTATTCAACATTTTTTATTTAGTTTTAAAAATAACCATGGTATTTTTCAAAACTTATTTTTATTTTTATTTTTTTTTAAATGTAAATAATTCTTGGCTTTCAAATCTTATTTTTATTTAGTTTTGTGTCTTTTTATGTTTCTTAATATTTATAATAAAGCATATAAATAAACAGTGATAATCGAATCACAAAGCTGATGTTTAAATTTTAATATTAATAATAAAAATGATAGAATGTTACAAAAAAAAATTATCCAGACTATTGGAAAATGATATAAGGCACGTGGCTTCTTTAAGCCTCTGTATTTTTTCCCCCAGAATGCTCAGCAGAATATTCAGTCACATGATTTGATTATCGTGAATTGTGAATTGAAAAAGTGTTTGATGAAACTTTTTCGGTGGGGAAATTTTTTTTTATGGCCCTGACAGTATGACATATTTTTGTACCTTGCAGAAATGCCTTAAATACCACAACTTTTTACATTTGCAAGTGCAACTAACCAGTGGAGCCTTACATGTTTCTAAGTTTTGGTCAAATGAGAGGAGACTCTTTGCTTGGCAAGTCAAACCACAAAAATTGTATCTAGGGACTGTTTACATCGCGCGCAGAGAGGTAAAAGATTTGCCTCGACTGTAGTATTTAATGTATAACTCCTGAACTTGATTGATATTTGATAAATTATAATTAAAAAGGCCACCACCAGGACTTGGGTCAATCGGGTGAATACATAACATATGGATGGCTCTTTTGCTGTTACCTATAAATAAAATAGTTAGGTAGTTGTTGCGATAATCGTAACGGAAACCAGTCAAGTCGCCCTTCCATCAAAGTCGCCCATAGTACTACAAAAGTCGCCCCTCTCAAGTCAAAGTCGCCCCTCACAAAGTCGCCCCCTGTCACCCGGTGTATAAAAGGTTGAGCCATTTCACAGAGTGAGGGCGCTGTTGAGAATTTTGAAACAACTTATTCAGGCAGCAGAAGGAGATCCACTCTGTATGTTGGCGTAACAATGTGAGGGGGGCGACTTTGCCAGGGGGGCAACTTTGTAGTGGGCGACTTTGTAGTGGGCGACTTAGCTGGGGGGCAACTTGACTGGCATTCATCGTAACCCACCATCCTCCCGACATTCAGAGAGGATGGTGGTGGGTTACAATTATTGAAACTAAACGCTGTACCAAGTAATTAAGCCTCATTATTAATATTATGATTAGTCGCGCGCCTACGTTAGGGCCCATTTATTATTATTTTTGTTTTTATTAGGCCTACTATAATTACTGATCATACAGCAGCCTATGCTGACATAAAACTGCTTTATTTTTCCTACATTACATTGTACTGGTGGTAGTCTTTTTTAACTATTAAGTTGTTCTGGATAGATGAAACATCAGAATATTTTTGTCAAAATGTTTGCACTGAATGAGACAGTTGTTACACTGCGCCGTGGGTGTTTGACCTTGGGAGAACCAATGGCGGCACTGCACACAAGTAATCATAGTCAGTAGCACTAACTTAGAAGTACAGTGCGTAAATCTTCATACCATGAAGAAGTACTTTATTTACATGTAGTAAAATGCCACACAGATGCCGAACCTGTATCATGACTGTAATTCTTATATTCAAATATCTGCTGTAATGTTAAATAAAATTTGAAAAAATAATTTGTCCTTGCATCTATTATTTTTCTATTAATTTCTTCCTTTTAATTCACTGTTTAGTTGCTATGGGTTGTTGCGTGTCAACTTGTGTGTACGCATCGTGTTGCTGCCGTTCTACCGGACTACACTCCAGCTCTTCAAGGATTGATTCCTGAAGGAGCAGTTGATCGTATCCTTTTGAAAATTGTCATGTCATGTACATTTATGCAATCTGTATACAGATTCTGCTCTTTATTAATGGTTTAGTCACATGAAAAAAATAACCTGTACCATTTACTAAACCAATGGAATAAGTTAAAGCTGTCAAATACATAATTGTATTGTGCTTCCAACTAAAATACAATTCTTTTCAGCATGCATGGTTAAAATAAGCATTATTTATTTTAGTCTTGTGTGGAACGTAGGATGTCCCATAGCGCTCATAATGCTTTTATGTAGTTTTCAATTTTACTTCCCTTTACATTTTCTACAAACTTTGTGTCTGTTCTAATAATTGCTAAAATGTAAAATTCTTCCTGTTTATTATGTCCATAGTTATTTTCCTTGCTACTTAAATATTCAGTTCTGTACCTGTTAGTTATGTACTTCCAATGCAGGCAACACCATTCCAGCAATATGTTCGCTTTTGTTCTTCCAACACAGGGTAACACGTAGGTCAGTATTGTAGATTACTAATAATTCCCCCCCCCCCCAAAAAAAAGTTGAAAACATAACTTCTGATATGTTTCAGAATACTTAAAACACTTCAAATTTATAGTATATTTTCAGGTGTTGTGCTAGCAGAATTCCCAGTTAAGTGAAAAAAATAAATCAATAATCATTTCCTGTGATAATGATCAGTTTTATGACAGGAGCACCATGTCCTAATCCTTTTAATCCCCATACAATTAGAACAACACTGTCTAAGCCCTGTATGGTGGTTATTGTCTGAGAACCTCAAGCCATTGAAGCTATGTTCCTTTGAGCAGCCACAAGGTTTTAATGAGCAAAGAATGACCTATAATGAATATTGGTTATTCAGGTTTACAAGAATCTATTCAATGAGAAATATTTCATAATTGATGTTACTTCATATTCTGAATAATTTCAGATTATGCAAAGAGAGTCATCAAGGAGACAGTGCTCCTTTATCAGCAGGGTGAGAAGACATAAAGTCAAATTTTCTTCAGCTTGTTTGCAATCCTGGCCCCCTATCATTCAAGCATGGTAACAAGACCAGACAAGGACACTGCTGTGGAAAGTTTTGTGTCAAGGTTTAATTTAATAACTGAACCTGTTGGCAGACCTCAACCTAAACCTGGCATTGAAGATGTCCAAGAAACACAGAGCAGGCTGGGAAGAGCGAGACAACATCTGAAGAGAAGAAAAGTATTAACTGAAGAAGGTGATGATTCATCAATAAGAAAGAAGAGCACAACTGGGAAGAAGTCTAATAAAAGAACAAAGGCCGATGATGGTTGTTCAAAGAAGGGACAAGGGTCAACAATTCAGGAGGAGTCTGGGGAGAAGGTGGTGATTGGTGATGATGGCAAGCGGGACAGAAAGTGACCCCAAATCAGTACTGCCCCAAATTGTGGTAAAGGGAGAATAGGAAAACAATGCGATAATGAAAATTAAACTATCCCCCGTTTCAATGAGGTGGTTGGGTTGGTGTAGAGGTATCTTTCCTCACCTTTCACCTGTAGGACTCTAGAGACGGAGGAGACGGAGGAGACGGAGGAGTTAGAGTATTCACAGTGAGAAAACATTTCATGTGTAATGTGTTTTCATCCAGGGCAAACACAAAACATCAATTACACGTCTTTGTTTACAAGTTGCCAGAAAACCCAACTTGCTAGTGTTGACTGTAATTTGTACTTTTTGTTTACATTTTCTTAATAAGCCATTTGCGAGTTACATTTGAATAATGTCTGGTACAATGACTTGTTTAGTCACAAGTTACCGCTTAAATTTGAATTCCTCAGACTATCGAGACAGTTGCTATGTCACATGATTAGGGGCAAGCTTTTGTATAGCAACCTCCAGATGAGCAAACCCTGGTACCATTATGCCATACACATCCATTCAGAATTGTGTATGGGTGTTCACCGTCTCTTACGTAACTAAGCAAAAGCTTGCCCCTAATCATGTGACATAGCAACTGTGTCGATAGTCTGAGGAATTCAAATTTAAGCGGTAACTTGTGACTAAACAAGTCATTGTACCAGACATTATTCAAATGTAACTCGCAAATGGCTTATTGAGCTGATCATTTTTGATAAGGTGGTCTTTTAATGCAAGACGAGTAAGCAACGCAAAGAATTAGTTTGGCAATATTCCCTTTTTAATTTAGCCGTTTTCTATTTAATGCCTCAAATTTGAAACTACATAGGGGAGGTCAACTATGCTAATACATGGGTAGTGTTATTTAAAAAAATTCTTGACATTAAATAATACTTTTAATTTATAAAATACTGCTTTGTGTATGTAAGGTGGTTGTTTAGAATGTCTTTAATTATTCAAGAAGGGTTAGCAACATTCTCTTTTAAATAAGCTGCTTTCAATTGAAACTGAAGAGGGGTACTTTGAAATAAAATAATACTCATAAAGACTGATGTGTGTACATTAAAAGTGTTTATTGTCATTTACTCGTTGATCATCTAAAAATTTATAGTAAATGGAGGCCACCATGTTTGTATCCTCAATCCTGAAAACTATGCACCAGACTAGCTGAACATGTTTTGATCATATTCTATAGAATTTAAGTATAATTTAAACTTTGCATGGTGGAAGTGCAATCAGGTGAGGTTTGCAGTGACATCATGTGTAAAATTTCTTTTGAGCAGTGGTGGTTTGACAACTTCATGAAGACGAACAGAGCATACTGATCAAAACATCAAGTTGTGAAACCACCATTTCTTTTCAGGACCACCACAAAGAGATCATTCACATGGTGTGTTGGTGTTACCACAAACCTCACCGGATTATAGTGATGTTCTTGTAATGACATCCATCCCATCTGAGTGAACCAAATGTTTACAGATTTTTATCCAAGATTGTGGTTCTCAAAAAAGTTCCCCTTTTGAAGCCTCTTTACCGTAAAACTTCCATGTATGTAATATGTAGTGTGAATACAAACCAGTGAGAGACACAACAGCATGGGCTATATGTTTGACAAATTATTTGTGCGTCTAGCCGTCTAACTTTTGAATCTCATTTGGGAGCATTTACAAACATTTCACCAACTATAGCGGCTATAAATAACACATTACCCACCCTAAATTCAGGTGAGATGAGGAACTCATACAATAAGATTGGCAATATTTTTTTTATTTTTTTAAAATTACTTTTAGTCTAGTGGTGGTGGGGGTACAAAAATCCTTTTGTCCATTGGGGTTGGGTTACATCGTTCGAATGGCATCCATTATACATGTACATGAAGGAAGTGGCACTCTGTTGAACCTTCCGAGGTAGCCCCAACACCATCTGACAACTTGCTGGTATTCAACATTGCGATATTTTCTGCAAACAAAGTAGTAGAAGAATAACAAATTAGGTAAGGTTAACAGTTCATGTCAATTTTTGTTAACGCAAAGTTTTCCCATTTTGAAGAAATCATGTACATAGTAAGGGTGGAAATATACTCTTCTGATTTGTCCAGTCCAACAACCCATAGGAGATCCCCCCCCCCCACACACATTTGGGTTCTGTAAGAAGTCAAAAACTGAAAAAGATGAGTCGCAACTATTTTTCTGTAACAGTCTCGACAATTGTGACAGAGATCACAATGTTTTGGAAAAATCTGTTAGTACAGCTTTTATGGTTAGTGTTGTCTTGAGTTGTATAAATGATCTAATCCAACAGTCAATTATACCCGAACCAAGGGTCAGGTAAGAGGGGTAATGTTTTTTATTTTTTTAGGGGGGGGGGGGGGGGGGGAGGTGTTTGCTCATCACATTAATTTTGCAGTTCAATTTAAAAACAAGACACTTGGGCCCTACTTCGTACTTGGTACAGCGTTTAGTTGTGATAATCGTAACCCACCAACCTCTCCGACCGTCGGGAGGATGGTGGATTACAATTATCGCAACGACTACCTGACTATTTATCGGTACCTGCCGTATGTATTGACTCGAGTCCTGGGCCAAATTTCATAAAGCCTGTCAAAAAAAGTGTTAAGCACAAACACTTTGCTAAACAGAAACAAACAGGTTAGCTACTGCCAGTGTATTCCATAAAGTTAACATAGTTGCGACTGGTACCCTGCTAAATTTTGCTAAGCAAATAGTACATTTTCCAAGCAGTATTTTCTGCTAAACAGCTTTATGAAATTGGGTCCTGCCTGGTGGCCTAGTTTTTATACTTTCCATGGAGGTCCAGACTCCCCATGGGACTGGGAGTAGGTTGCTACCTCCATGTACCGTAGTACGTAGTACTACTATTCTATATAGAGAAAGGACCTTGACTTGAGCCATCCACTCTGCTCTGGACGGACAACCGATTATCGTAACTACACAACATTAATTAACAATCCTCACCACTGATCCTTTTGAAGGTGGCATAATGCTGATCTTGTTGACTTGATGCCTTTTTTGGTTGAGATTCATCAAAAAAACGACCACGGATGTCAACATCTCCTCATTCTCAATCTCTCAGTGCATTTGACATACTACACACACACGGCGCAGAGCAGACTGTATCCGACTATCCACCCGGGTGTACACGTTAAAGGAATGAAGGCTGGAACCCAAACAACCTTAAGACCATCTAGGCTCTTGAAAAAATATCCACCACAAATATGCAAACTATGCGACGAAGTATGCGATAAAGTATGCGATAATATTTGCGACGTCGCAAATATTTGCAAAGATATTTGCGATAATATTTGCGACGTCGCAAATATTTGCAAAGATATTTGCGATAATATTTGCGACGTCGCAAATATTTGCAAAGATATTTGCGATAATATTTGCGACGTCGCAAATATTTGCAAAGATATTTGCAAAGATATTTGCGACGTCGCAAATATTTGCAAAGATATTTGCAATAATATTTGCGACATCGCAAATATTTGCAAAGATATTTACGACATCGCAAATATTTGCAAAGATATTTGCAAAGATATTTGCGACATCGCAAATATTTGCAAAGATATTTGCAAAGATATTTGCGACATCGCAAATATTTGCAAAGATATTTGCGATGTGCGATGTCCCTTCAGGGCCACCATAGCATTGGGAGCGTTGCCACAACCCGAGGCAATTTTTATGGGAAAAAACCCAGCAACCCGCATGTGGGTAAGTATAGGGTGCCAGACTACAAATTGTTTTCCTACTTTTCACAATTTAAATTCAACAAAAAACTATAATCCCTCAGTGGTAAGTTTTTTCAAGAAAATCACTTTTGTGAAGATTATGGAAAAACAATAACTCAACAGATTTAAGAGCCCAATAAAAGGGGGGTACACCCCACTAAATAGGGAGAAAACAGAGCGTCGGTCTCATTAGTATTTTGTAGGCCCTCAACATGATTTTTTTTATTAGACAGATTTGAGAGCCCAATAAAAGGGGTACAGTGTACACATTTTCCCCAATTGTGACCCTGGGGTTGTTGACTTCCAACATAAGGTATTTTGGATGACATAGGTCCTGAAATAAATGGTCCTATAGCTATCTGCCAAAAGGGGGGTACACCCCACTAAATAGGGAGAAAACAGAGCGTCGGTCTCATTAGTATTTTGTAGGCCCTCAAAAAAAAATTATTAGACAGATTTGAGAGCCCAATAAAAGGGTTACAGTGTACAAATGTTGTCCAATTGTGACCCGGGGGTTGTTGGCTTCCAACTTGAAGTAACTTGGATGAAATAGACCCTGAATTAAATGGTCCTTTAGGCTATTTGCTGAGAGGTGTAGGGAAATTTTCAATTGATGCTCGGATATTTGGAAAATTACACCGGTGCAGGGGTGTTTTATTTGGAGGGGAATAACTCGACGGGCCCAGGGACTCCCCATATCAAATTGAGCAGAGGATAACAGTTCAAGAGTCAGTGGATAATTTTTCCTTTACAGCAGAAGTTGTGAGACTTCTAAGTATTTTTGGTGTATTTGTGAATATTTAGCATTTTGCATTATAGATTATGCTATGGGGAGTTTATTTAGTGGGGTGCATCCCTAGGTTCTTAGTAGTTGGTGGTCGCACCCATCCAAGTCCACACACGGACGATACACCCATTCGATTCGAACACAGTCCACGCACGGAGTCCATCATGACGAGTTGTCGCTCACATACTCTACGAACAAACAATGTAGGGAAGGTAAATCCAAATTTACTAAGCTCCTCCATGCATGTACATGTATGACGCACATCAGAAATGAGTACGTGATAAACCGTGTATGTATCCACGCGCTGGGAGTGGGATTGTGGGTACTAAGTTGGGAAAAGTGCGACGAAACCGTTCCGTCCAGTCGGCGTGCCCTGAGATCGAGGCTAATGTCATCACTGGTATTCCGAAAGTTCTGCGTAAAGATCGGACAAAATGAAGGCGGATAGTTCACGCAAATCGTCTGCACATGTGGATAGAGGTTGGGCTTGGGTTGTTTGCATTGCCGGCCATTTATGTATTGCATTAACCATCGGGTATTTTACATCTCTTGGTGTCTTCTTCATCGAATGGAAAGAACACTTTGACGTGTCTGCTACAACTGCAAGTTGGGTGGTCGGTATGCCGCAATTGGTTGGAAGTTCCGGGAGTGAGTATACTTGCAGCTGTTGTTTTACATGCTCTTTCGTTTTTAATTTCGTAATAATGAAATTTTCATGAGTACACCCGGTACTCATGAGGGATTACACCCGGGGCCCAAGCCAATCCAGCCGACTGAGGTATTATTATGGAGGTAGACTACCTCCATGAGCAGAATTATACAGAGCAGAAACGGCACACCAGAATGACGTGGTCTGTTTTATGCATAAAATTACACGTTTTTAATGGTCAGAGTGAAAGTTACCAGTACCACTCTTTCGGAGAATCATTTCCCGGCCAAGTTACGAAATTAGCACTGTGAAGAACCTCACCCTAATTAAGTCACCGATGCTCTTTGTTTTGATTGCTGTAACCAAAATAAACACGACGAACGTCCACAAATTCCCCGACAAAACATAAACCGTGAACATTTTGAAATATTCCAAACAAAAAACAGAAGAAGAAGAAGAAAAAAGTCACGTATTATAATATCTTTGAAAAGTTATTCGCAATTTTCATACGCCATGCAACATCTGGGATCGGACAGCATTTTCACATACAAACGTTTCTCAATAATTTATACAACAGTCGTAGGAAACATTCCAACGGTTGTCATGTTTTATAAAATTATGTGCACTTTGTACGAGTGCAATTTGATTCAACGAAACCGAGTTGGCCCACTTAGTTTTTGTTGCCAATCGTTTCACACACTGTCGCGACAGGACCATTGATTATAAGAAACACCGAATGGGGAGCTTGCTCTATGCAACCATCCATATCAACAAATTGAAAGAAAACCCCAAAATCATCGATGCATAAAAGCTTAAAGTTTAACTCCGAGCATGCCTAATATCCGCATAAGCCAATTTTGCATTTCTACGTGCAGCTTTTCAAGGGACTTTTGTAGTATTACGTGCCTTACTCAACTGAATAAAAGTCGACCTTGATGCCAACTTCTGAAGATTTTTACACCGGTCCTTTGGCTTATCGGATGCCATTATGGCACGTCCTTTTTGTTTGGTTGAATCTAGAATGTGAACAACTCTTGAACTTTGTTGACTGATGAAGTCTAAATCTCAGGACCCTTCTTTGCAGAAACTATCGTGAGTGGTATAGCAATTACAAAAGTTAAAGAGTGGCCCTTGATGTTCTTTGCAGAGTAGACATCCTAGATACCGGTTAATAATTATTTTACACTTAAAATTTGCATTTAGTAATAAAGCATTATTATTCATTAGTGAAAAATGCACCTCTCCGCACGGTTTTCAGCCGAAAACTATCTCTGATAATGATATGCATTGACCCCTTGAGGGGAAAACCCCCCTCCCCCCCAAATCAAGAAGAATACAAACTTACATTACACGGTAAATTAATCCTGCTGTTCACCCGAGGTATCCTGAATTGTGTCATTGTTGTAAAATGGAGCCTACAGAACGTTGGGTAGTTTCGTAAACCGTGTGCGTGCAGAACAGCAACGACATTGCTGTATACGATTTTAACACGGCACAAGCGATGTTTATTACAGTGTCATCAGGGGAATAACTACGGAAGCCGGATAGTACGGAAGCCGGATTACGGAAGCCGGATAGTGCCAGGAGATAAGAAGTGAAATATATTTTTCATGAGCGCGAAAATTTTTTTTGGGTGCCATTTATCTGGCGGCCGCCACATATTATCTGGCGGCCGCCACATAATTTATCTGGCGGCCGCCACTTATTATCCGGCGGCCGCCACTTAATTATCCGGCGGCCGCCACATAATTATCTGGCAGCCGCCAATTATTATCCGGCGGCCGCCACTTATTATCCGGCGGCCGCCACATATTATGTGGCGGCCGCCACATAATTATCCGGCGGCCGCCACTTAATTATCTGTACCACACGTTCTTTATTTTGCGGATTTTAAGAGGACAGGACGTAGGATTCGGGGGACATTAAAGAGGACATATCATAGGAACCAGGGGAGTAAAGAGGAAAGGTCATAGGTTCCAGGGGGTGGGGTAAGAGGACAGGTCATAGGATCAAGGGGGGTAAGAGAACAGGTCATAGGATCATGGGGGGTAAGAGGACAGGTCAAAGGATCCAGGGAGGTAAGAGGACAGGTCATAAATGATCATGGGGGTTAAGAGGGCAGGTCATAATGATCAAGGGGGTTAAGAGGACATGTCATAGGATCCGGGAGGGGGAGGGGGGGTTAAAGGTAAGAGGGCATGTCATAGGATCATAATACACTGATCCATTAAGCCACGCCCCTTTCTCTTTGACCAATCACAACCGCGAAATCTGATCACCATTTGAGCCGTTTGGTGATCTTTGCACTAATGGTGATCGGGTTTCGCGGCTGTGATTGGTCAACTCGTAAGGAGGCGGGGCTTAATGGATCGGTCTATTGGGGGGTGAGAGGACATGACTTTGGTGTCTCTATATGGATCACTCCCCTTCTCTGCCATCTTGACATGTCCTCTTACCCCTCTGGATCTTATGACATGTCCTCTTAACCTCCTTGATCCTACGACCTGCCCTCTAACCCCCCCGGAACCTATGAGCTTTCCTCTTTACTCCCCTGGTTCCTATGATATGTTCTCTTAACCCCCCCCCTGAATCCTATGACCCGTCCTCTTAAAATCCGCAAAATAAAGAACGTGTGGTACAGATAATTAAGTGGCGGCCGCCAGATAATTAAGTGGCGGCCGCCGGATAATTAAGTGGCGGCCGCCGGATAATTAAGTGTCAGCCGCCGGATAATTAAGTGGCGGCCGCCGGATAATAAGTGGCGGCCGCCGGATAATTAAGTGGCGGCCGCCAGATAATTATGTGGCGGCCGCCAGATAATTATGTGGCGGCTGCCAGATAATATGTGGCGGCCGCCAGATAAATGGTACAAAAAAATATTTTCGCGCTCATGAAAAATATATTTCACTTCTTATCTCCTGGCACTATCCGGCTTCCGTATAGAATAGTGCCAGAAAATAAGAAGTGAAATAATTTTTTATGAACGCGAGAATATTTTTTTGAACCATTTATCTGGCGGCCGCCACTTAATTAAGTGGCGGCCGCCACTTATTTATCCGGCGGCCGGGTAAGAGGCGTGGGGTAAGAGGCGTGTCATAGGAATAGGGGGGGGGGGGGTTAAGAGGACAGGTCATAGGATCCAGGTGGGTAAGAGAACAGGTCAGTGGATCCGGGGGGGTGGGTAAGATGACATGACATAGGATCATGGGGTAAGATTACAGGTCATAGGATCAAGGGTGGTAAGAGGACATGTCAAGATGGCAGAGAAGGGGGAGTGATCCATAGAGACACCAAAGTCATGTCCTCTCACCCCCCATTATGATCCTATGACATGCCCTCTTACCCTTAACCCCCCCCCCCCTCCCCCTCCCGGATCCTATGACATGTCCTCTTAACCCCCTTGATCATTATGACCTGTCCTCTTACCCCCCATGATCATTTATGACCTGTCCTCTTACCTCCCTGGATCCTTTGACTTGTCCTCTTACCCCCATGATCCTATGACCTGTCCTCTTACCCCACCCTTGATCCTATGACCTGTCCTCTTACCCCCCCTGGAACCTATGACCTTTCCTCTTTACTCCCCTGGTTCCTATGATATGTCCTCTTAACCCGCCCCCCCCCCCCGAATCCTATGTCCTGTTCTCTTAAAATCCGCAAAATAAAGAACGTGTGGTACAGATAATTAAGTGGCGGCTGCCAGATAATTATGTGGCGGCCGCCAGATAATAATTGGCGGCCGCCGGATAATTAAGTGGCGGCCGCCGGATAATATGTGGCGGCCGCCGGATAATATGTGGCGGCCGCCAGATAAATGGTACAACAAAAATATTCTCGCGCTCATGAAAAATATATTCCACTTCTTATCTCCTGGCACTATCCGGCTTCCGTAAATAATCGTTTTCCCGAGCAAGCGCAGAGATACTAAGACTTTAGTCGAGGCGTTTGTAACTGGTTTTGTGTGCTATCACAAAAATAGAGGGCGCTTTTTACTCTCGTGCTTTCATTCTCTTCAACAAAATTTAGCATGCAAAGTAACGAGATAACAAAAACTACAAACCTGTAAATTGGAAATGATGTGTCTCAAGGATTGTGCGTTATTTACACCATGGTCGCAATATGGTGGACGTCACGATCAGTCCTTTGTCACGTGGTTTGAATGACCTCGCGTTTTTCAGATTTTTTGCTGGGAGTTTTCGGAGAAAATACAATTTTACCTTGTTTTGTTGTAAGGTAAGGGACCCATAATAATTTGTTCTATTTCCTGTGGTCTCCATTTACTGGAGACAAGCAACAACTAAATAATTATTTCAGAACATCTTAGAGCTGCTCTTTAATGTGACTGGATTTTTTCTTATAGGCCAAAAATGATACAATTTGTCTCCTCGAAATTATAAAAAATAGTAAAGTAGGGGCCTACATGTATTAAAAATACTATTTGAAGGAATAATCCAAGAAACGCATGGATTGTGCATTAAACATCATCCATGTAATGTTGAAGTTATACTCTTATAGCCCAGAAATATTATGTGGAGCTGCTGTGTACAAACCCCGGCTGAGTCAATCGTTTTATTGTAATGCATCAACATTGTGTTTGACAGGTTTGTTCATGGGTGCCATAGCTATGCGGCTCGGTATTCGTCGTGTCACAATGTTCGGGTCTGTGGTGTGTGGACTCTCTACCATACTGGGATCATTTTCTACGAATGTCTGGCATCTCTATCTCAGTGGTGCAATGTCGGGTAAGCTGGTTGTTACTGTTAGTTAAGTTTAGCTCGACCGCTTGAGGGCGGGCATGCGGCAGGAGGAGAAGCTAGGGGTGCACCACACTAAATAAGCCAGAATTAATGCGCCAAGCTACTTATCATAATTTGTAAACCCACAACTTATTTTTAATTATAACGTTTTGGGGGTCATGCAATTAATAGATTGTGTAAATATAAAAATCTATCACAACCTGGGGGTTCTGTGCTTCAACTTTTGAGGAGACTTGATAAATTTAGGCGTTAAAGTTGGCCCTATTTGACCGGGGAAGTGGAGAAGTGCTTCACGAAAACTGGCAGCAAGTCGGTTTTGGAAAAAAATAAAAAATCGTGTTTTTTTCTTCTGGGGTAGTTAGCAAAAATTCCAAACGGCTGACCTGCCAAAAATTGAAAAGAATTCTGAAGTTTAGTTGTCCGGAAATATGTCTGATTGGTTTTCAAGAGGCTGAGAGACTTACACGATTTTTTGAGTATTTTTGAATAATTATCATTTAGCATTGGTTCCTATGGGAGATCATTTAGAGGGGTGCGCCCTATATATACAACATGGTGGCGCCCTTGCAGCCATTTTTGTTGGGATTTAAACATGTCTGCCGTTTGTTTACAATTGCAGGCGTGACAGAAATGAGTTGTTTGAGACTTCTTTCGTCAGTTATCGCCGTTTTTTTTTATTGTTCGTGAAAACATCACTCCTCTGGCTGCAAACAGTAATTATAATAAAATATAGATAGCAATAACATTGTCACTTGTTAACAGAATAATTCAACGTTTTCAAAGAGTGGCTTGCTTTTTTTTTAGGCATCCTATTCCTACACACTTAACAGTATACAGTGTGTAAGACGGGACAAACTACGATCGACGGTACGACTATCGTGTATGACTATTTGATGAGACTGTGATGGTAAGTCACTTTCAAGAAAATCATGGGTCAACAGCGGCTGGTTGCTTCCTCAATTAGGAAGAAATAAACATGTTGTAAACATCATCATCATCATACATTACATGGCATGGTTGGTATTAACTAATAACTGAACAAGAAGAGTGGGGGAGGTGTAAACATTGCATTATTATGAATGTCAAGTTTCCGGAAAAGTCAAGTGATTCAATTAGAGTTACACTCTATCGGTTTTTCCATTTTGAGAACATTCTGCTGTAATTGTGCTCCTTGTGAATCTTTGGCCCCTCATAGTTATACGATGAGTTAGTGTCCTGTGACTTTGGATTTAGTTGGCCAGGTTGATACAAATTTTTTTTAGCATAGTAAGTGTGATATCGTTCAGCTCGACACTGTGCTCGTCGCTTTTTGTAGATCTTTCCCATAACACGTTTTTTGTGATATTGTTGTTTTTTGTCCATTGCATCGAGGGCTTTTGCAGCGGGTGATCCAGCAGTAATGGGGCAATGAGTTGCCTCACACTTTTTGATAATAGAGTTTGCATGTTGGTTGTTCACCAGATGGATGGCGCTGTGATCTCTTGAAGCTCCGTTCCTTGAAAAGGTTAGTGTTCCTTTTGGATTTGTCATGGCGTAGGCATGATTCATGGATTCAGACTTCTGGGAACTTGTTCTGTACTTGGTTCTCTCTATCGCTTCGTCTCCTATGCGTTTTTCCAAAATTGTTTTAAAGATTTCCTCATCTTTAGATGTTAAAAAAAATCTGCCGCGGACATAGCGAGAGAGGTATGGGTACTTGTATTTACCGTTGCAAACATGAGAATTTTGTTTGCATTTCTCATGGTCTCCCATGTAGCAGTTCGGAATTGCATCAATCGCCTTTGCAGCCAGTCTTTTCATGCTTGCTGTGTCATTTCCGCATTTAATGGAAATATGGTGTGCCTCAGCCTGTGCTCTGTGACTCACGTCATCAGCAAATCGGTCCTGTACTCTGTTTCGGTCTCTTGCACTGTTCCCAGGGAACATGTCACTGCTAAAGTTTGCTCGGCTGACTGCCGCACAAAGCGAGCGGTTCAAGTGGGATGGGTCCAGCAGACTTTCCATTTCCTTTCCCGTTCTTCTTCTCATGACAGAATTCATTCCTTTTGCTAGACAGCCGTCAGCGTCTGTTGTTATTCTATCCACAAGAACTGGTTCCGTGCACTCCAAAAGTTTAGTCGCACATCGAACACCCCCTTCTCTCTCATCTCCCATATTGAAATGCGCTGGACGAGTAGCTGTGCACTTGTCGCCGTGCTTAGCGGATGTGCATTGTTGACCGAATGATGATGGTGACATTTCACCACTTTTACAAAGCTTGTTTTCTTGATGGTACATTATAACAAACTTTGAAGTAGTTGCGTTCTCGCACACGGTGTCTCTTGTCTGTGTTGCAGGAACAAATGGGTTTTTTTTCCTACAGTTGCGCAGGGGATTATTATACTGCCTGTCCATTTCAACTGCAATTGGACTTTCTCGTTCAAAGCCTTAGAGCTCACGGATGTCTTTCACTAGTTTCCTCTTGTCTGCCATGTCTCTGATATTTTCATTTTTGATAATTTCACCACATTTGTTCGAAATTTTTTGCAGCCCACTAGTGGATGGTACAGCTGTGTCCATTGATGTCAAGAGCCTCCTCGCACCTGCGGTTGCAATGCCAGTGTTCTGCAGGCCAACTTGGAAAGACATGTTTGGGGTTGCAGTGCGTCGTCCCCGCTTCCTACCCTCGTTAGCTATCTCACTGTAAAGTTTTGTCTTTTGTGTTTTAAAACCACACTTTTTGCAGGACATTACCTCTGAGACGGCTAAACCTCTACGCTCTTCTGCCTCAGCCAATAGTTTAGGTTGACCATCACACTTAGGATGTGTTTGTTGATGATCAAGTACAGCTTGTGCACCCAGCTCTAGAGCTGAGTTGATGTCTACAAAACGATAACCTCCTCCTTGGTGATCAGTTCCTCTCTTGGGCAGTGGCTGGCCACATTTGTTGGCTATTGGGATCACTCCCTTGAGCTGGATCTTTGTCAACTGGAGCCATTTCTACAACTTTTGGGCGAAGGAGCATCACATTTCTGCGGTTGTCTTGTTCCATCTGTGCTGCAATGTGGCAGAAATCTCCTCGCTCTGTATTTGGGGCGGCTAAACTCAACTGCTGATGGGTTGGCCTGACATACCGTGGTGTAGGTATACTTTGAGTTTCACTGCCTTTGTCTTGTAGTGAATTAAATTTATTTTTCGGCTTGAACCAAGTTTTTTGCATCTTGAAAATGCCGCGTCTAGCTCTACCCATTTTTATGGCAATGGATTTGTTACAAACATTGAATGGCATCCATCATAAGTGATCTCACATTAGTTGTGGTCTAAAGCAAAAATACTTTTAGAGTTCTCCCGATGCACAAGCTAGCTATCAGGGCCGACACTACGCTGAACGCACAAATTTCGGCCGATATGCCAAAATATTTTTATTTTTTTTATTTTTTTAATTTTTTTCAATTTCAGATAAATTTCACAAAAATTCATCAAGATAAAACCATTGCCAATGCTCCATATTGGACAGTAGGACCTGTGAAAAGGCCCCCATCCCAGGGGAATTGTCTAAGATAATAGCCATCTGTTTCTGGATAGAGTTATAACTTGTCCCCATCAACCAGAAACAATCATAATGGTTTGGCCTTTTTCAACATGCCCCGCCCACGCCCCGCCCACCCTTTCCCCTTTTACCCCGTTCCAGAGGTAGAATAAAATTTGAAAGGGCAGTTAAATGTACAAAAAGTGACCTATGTGTTTTCTAAATTTTATAAAGCTCCCCATTTTAGACTAATATGAATGCATGGTTAGAAAAATTTAAGGGAAAGCAAAATGTGCCCCCCCCCCCCCCCCCCCGGCCAGCCCCCTTCCATTTTTACAGCTTGTTCATGCCAATTAACCCCTTCTTAATGATTAATTAAATAACTTGTAAGGTTTTTATGATCCTGTGATAAAAAAGAGACATGTTAATAACTTTTTGAGTGAGGACTTGGATATAACTTCTGACTTGTCCTTAGAATGTACACAGTGTGTCGTGCAGGTTTTTCTTCTCGCATTGCTTAGAGTACATGTAAATGCTCCAACATGTTGGACCTTGTTGTAGACGAACGCAATAACATTTCACTTTTTTTTTTTCAGATATCAAGTCAGTGACTTATTCTCAACAATTTAAGCATAATTTTTTAACCATAAAGAATAATTAAGTGCCCTTATAGGGTGCACCACACTAAATAAGCCAGAATTAATGCGCCAAGCTACTTATCATAATTTGTAAACCCACAACTTATTTTTAATTATAACGTTTTGGGGGTCATGCAATTAATAGATTGTGTAAATATAAAAATCTATCACAACCTGGGGGTTCTGTGCTTCAACTTTTGAGGAGACTTGATAAATTTAGGCGTTAAAGTTGGCCCTATTTGACCGGGGAAGTGGAGAAGTGCTTCACGAAAACTGGCAGCAAGTCGGTTTTGGAAAAAAATAAAAAATCGTGTTTTTTTCTTCTGGGGTAGTTAGCAAAAATTCCAAACGGCTGACCTGCCAAAAATTGAAAAGAATTCTGAAGTTTAGTTGTCCGGAAATATGTCTGATTGGTTTTCAAGAGGCTGAGAGACTTACACGATTTTTTGAGTATTTTTGAATAATTATCATTTAGCATTGGTTCCTATGGGAGATCATTTAGAGGGGTGCGCCCTATATATACAACATGGTGGCGCCCTTGCAGCCATTTTTGTTGGGATTTAAACATGTCTGCCGTTTGTTTACAATTGCAGGCGTGACAGAAATGAGTTGTTTGAGACTTCTTTCGTCAGTTATCGCCGTTTTTTTTTATTGTTCGTGAAAACATCACTCCTCTGGCTGCAAACAGTAATTATAATAAAATATAGATAGCAATAACATTGTCACTTGTTAACAGAATAATTCAACGTTTTCAAAGAGTGGCTTGCTTTTTTTTTAGGCATCCTATTCCTACACACTTAACAGTATACAGTGTGTAAGACGGGACAAACTACGATCGACGGTACGACTATCGTGTATGACTATTTGATGAGACTGTGATGGTAAGTCACTTTCAAGAAAATCATGGGTCAACAGCGGCTGGTTGCTTCCTCAATTAGGAAGAAATAAACATGTTGTAAACATCATCATCATCATACATTACATGGCATGGTTGGTATTAACTAATAACTGAACAAGAAGAGTGGGGGAGGTGTAAACATTGCATTATTATGAATGTCAAGTTTCCGGAAAAGTCAAGTGATTCAATTAGAGTTACACTCTATCGGTTTTTCCATTTTGAGAACATTCTGCTGTAATTGTGCTCCTTGTGAATCTTTGGCCCCTCATAGTTATACGATGAGTTAGTGTCCTGTGACTTTGGATTTAGTTGGCCAGGTTGATACAAATTTTTTTTAGCATAGTAAGTGTGATATCGTTCAGCTCGACACTGTGCTCGTCGCTTTTTGTAGATCTTTCCCATAACACGTTTTTTGTGATATTGTTGTTTTTTGTCCATTGCATCGAGGGCTTTTGCAGCGGGTGATCCAGCAGTAATGGGGCAATGAGTTGCCTCACACTTTTTGATAATAGAGTTTGCATGTTGGTTGTTCACCAGATGGATGGCGCTGTGATCTCTTGAAGCTCCGTTCCTTGAAAAGGTTAGTGTTCCTTTTGGATTTGTCATGGCGTAGGCATGATTCATGGATTCAGACTTCTGGGAACTTGTTCTGTACTTGGTTCTCTCTATCGCTTCGTCTCCTATGCGTTTTTCCAAAATTGTTTTAAAGATTTCCTCATCTTTAGATGTTAAAAAAAATCTGCCGCGGACATAGCGAGAGAGGTATGGGTACTTGTATTTACCGTTGCAAACATGAGAATTTTGTTTGCATTTCTCATGGTCTCCCATGTAGCAGTTCGGAATTGCATCAATCGCCTTTGCAGCCAGTCTTTTCATGCTTGCTGTGTCATTTCCGCATTTAATGGAAATATGGTGTGCCTCAGCCTGTGCTCTGTGACTCACGTCATCAGCAAATCGGTCCTGTACTCTGTTTCGGTCTCTTGCACTGTTCCCAGGGAACATGTCACTGCTAAAGTTTGCTCGGCTGACTGCCGCACAAAGCGAGCGGTTCAAGTGGGATGGGTCCAGCAGACTTTCCATTTCCTTTCCCGTTCTTCTTCTCATGACAGAATTCATTCCTTTTGCTAGACAGCCGTCAGCGTCTGTTGTTATTCTATCCACAAGAACTGGTTCCGTGCACTCCAAAAGTTTAGTCGCACATCGAACACCCCCTTCTCTCTCATCTCCCATATTGAAATGCGCTGGACGAGTAGCTGTGCACTTGTCGCCGTGCTTAGCGGATGTGCATTGTTGACCGAATGATGATGGTGACATTTCACCACTTTTACAAAGCTTGTTTTCTTGATGGTACATTATAACAAACTTTGAAGTAGTTGCGTTCTCGCACACGGTGTCTCTTGTCTGTGTTGCAGGAACAAATGGGTTTTTTTTCCTACAGTTGCGCAGGGGATTATTATACTGCCTGTCCATTTCAACTGCAATTGGACTTTCTCGTTCAAAGCCTTAGAGCTCACGGATGTCTTTCACTAGTTTCCTCTTGTCTGCCATGTCTCTGATATTTTCATTTTTGATAATTTCACCACATTTGTTCGAAATTTTTTGCAGCCCACTAGTGGATGGTACAGCTGTGTCCATTGATGTCAAGAGCCTCCTCGCACCTGCGGTTGCAATGCCAGTGTTCTGCAGGCCAACTTGGAAAGACATGTTTGGGGTTGCAGTGCGTCGTCCCCGCTTCCTACCCTCGTTAGCTATCTCACTGTAAAGTTTTGTCTTTTGTGTTTTAAAACCACACTTTTTGCAGGACATTACCTCTGAGACGGCTAAACCTCTACGCTCTTCTGCCTCAGCCAATAGTTTAGGTTGACCATCACACTTAGGATGTGTTTGTTGATGATCAAGTACAGCTTGTGCACCCAGCTCTAGAGCTGAGTTGATGTCTACAAAACGATAACCTCCTCCTTGGTGATCAGTTCCTCTCTTGGGCAGTGGCTGGCCACATTTGTTGGCTATTGGGATCACTCCCTTGAGCTGGATCTTTGTCAACTGGAGCCATTTCTACAACTTTTGGGCGAAGGAGCATCACATTTCTGCGGTTGTCTTGTTCCATCTGTGCTGCAATGTGGCAGAAATCTCCTCGCTCTGTATTTGGGGCGGCTAAACTCAACTGCTGATGGGTTGGCCTGACATACCGTGGTGTAGGTATACTTTGAGTTTCACTGCCTTTGTCTTGTAGTGAATTAAATTTATTTTTCGGCTTGAACCAAGTTTTTTGCATCTTGAAAATGCCGCGTCTAGCTCTACCCATTTTTATGGCAATGGATTTGTTACAAACATTGAATGGCATCCATCATAAGTGATCTCACATTAGTTGTGGTCTAAAGCAAAAATACTTTTAGAGTTCTCCCGATGCACAAGCTAGCTATCAGGGCCGACACTACGCTGAACGCACAAATTTCGGCCGATATGCCAAAATATTTTTATTTTTTTTATTTTTTTAATTTTTTTCAATTTCAGATAAATTTCACAAAAATTCATCAAGATAAAACCATTGCCAATGCTCCATATTGGACAGTAGGACCTGTGAAAAGGCCCCCATCCCAGGGGAATTGTCTAAGATAATAGCCATCTGTTTCTGGATAGAGTTATAACTTGTCCCCATCAACCAGAAACAATCATAATGGTTTGGCCTTTTTCAACATGCCCCGCCCACGCCCCGCCCACCCTTTCCCCTTTTACCCCGTTCCAGAGGTAGAATAAAATTTGAAAGGGCAGTTAAATGTACAAAAAGTGACCTATGTGTTTTCTAAATTTTATAAAGCTCCCCATTTTAGACTAATATGAATGCATGGTTAGAAAAATTTAAGGGAAAGCAAAATGTGCCCCCCCCCCCCCCCCCCGGCCAGCCCCCTTCCATTTTTACAGCTTGTTCATGCCAATTAACCCCTTCTTAATGATTAATTAAATAACTTGTAAGGTTTTTATGATCCTGTGATAAAAAAGAGACATGTTAATAACTTTTTGAGTGAGGACTTGGATATAACTTCTGACTTGTCCTTAGAATGTACACAGTGTGTCGTGCAGGTTTTTCTTCTCGCATTGCTTAGAGTACATGTAAATGCTCCAACATGTTGGACCTTGTTGTAGACGAACGCAATAACATTTCACTTTTTTTTTTTCAGATATCAAGTCAGTGACTTATTCTCAACAATTTAAGCATAATTTTTTAACCATAAAGAATAATTAAGTGCCCTTATAGGGTGCACCACACTAAATAAGCCAGAATTAATGCGCCAAGCTACTTATCATAATTTGTAAACCCACAACTTATTTTTAATTATAACGTTTTGGGGGTCATGCAATTAATAGATTGTGTAAATATAAAAATCTATCACAACCTGGGGGTTCTGTGCTTCAACTTTTGAGGAGACTTGATAAATTTAGGCGTTAAAGTTGGCCCTATTTGACCGGGGAAGTGGAGAAGTGCTTCACGAAAACTGGCAGCAAGTCGGTTTTGGAAAAAAATAAAAAATCGTGTTTTTTTCTTCTGGGGTAGTTAGCAAAAATTCCAAACGGCTGACCTGCCAAAAATTGAAAAGAATTCTGAAGTTTAGTTGTCCGGAAATATGTCTGATTGGTTTTCAAGAGGCTGAGAGACTTACACGATTTTTTGAGTATTTTTGAATAATTATCATTTAGCATTGGTTCCTATGGGAGATCATTTAGAGGGGTGCGCCCTATATATACAACATGGTGGCGCCCTTGCAGCCATTTTTGTTGGGATTTAAACATGTCTGCCGTTTGTTTACAATTGCAGGCGTGACAGAAATGAGTTGTTTGAGACTTCTTTCGTCAGTTATCGCCGTTTTTTTTTATTGTTCGTGAAAACATCACTCCTCTGGCTGCAAACAGTAATTATAATAAAATATAGATAGCAATAACATTGTCACTTGTTAACAGAATAATTCAACGTTTTCAAAGAGTGGCTTGCTTTTTTTTTAGGCATCCTATTCCTACACACTTAACAGTATACAGTGTGTAAGACGGGACAAACTACGATCGACGGTACGACTATCGTGTATGACTATTTGATGAGACTGTGATGGTAAGTCACTTTCAAGAAAATCATGGGTCAACAGCGGCTGGTTGCTTCCTCAATTAGGAAGAAATAAACATGTTGTAAACATCATCATCATCATACATTACATGGCATGGTTGGTATTAACTAATAACTGAACAAGAAGAGTGGGGGAGGTGTAAACATTGCATTATTATGAATGTCAAGTTTCCGGAAAAGTCAAGTGATTCAATTAGAGTTACACTCTATCGGTTTTTCCATTTTGAGAACATTCTGCTGTAATTGTGCTCCTTGTGAATCTTTGGCCCCTCATAGTTATACGATGAGTTAGTGTCCTGTGACTTTGGATTTAGTTGGCCAGGTTGATACAAATTTTTTTTAGCATAGTAAGTGTGATATCGTTCAGCTCGACACTGTGCTCGTCGCTTTTTGTAGATCTTTCCCATAACACGTTTTTTGTGATATTGTTGTTTTTTGTCCATTGCATCGAGGGCTTTTGCAGCGGGTGATCCAGCAGTAATGGGGCAATGAGTTGCCTCACACTTTTTGATAATAGAGTTTGCATGTTGGTTGTTCACCAGATGGATGGCGCTGTGATCTCTTGAAGCTCCGTTCCTTGAAAAGGTTAGTGTTCCTTTTGGATTTGTCATGGCGTAGGCATGATTCATGGATTCAGACTTCTGGGAACTTGTTCTGTACTTGGTTCTCTCTATCGCTTCGTCTCCTATGCGTTTTTCCAAAATTGTTTTAAAGATTTCCTCATCTTTAGATGTTAAAAAAAATCTGCCGCGGACATAGCGAGAGAGGTATGGGTACTTGTATTTACCGTTGCAAACATGAGAATTTTGTTTGCATTTCTCATGGTCTCCCATGTAGCAGTTCGGAATTGCATCAATCGCCTTTGCAGCCAGTCTTTTCATGCTTGCTGTGTCATTTCCGCATTTAATGGAAATATGGTGTGCCTCAGCCTGTGCTCTGTGACTCACGTCATCAGCAAATCGGTCCTGTACTCTGTTTCGGTCTCTTGCACTGTTCCCAGGGAACATGTCACTGCTAAAGTTTGCTCGGCTGACTGCCGCACAAAGCGAGCGGTTCAAGTGGGATGGGTCCAGCAGACTTTCCATTTCCTTTCCCGTTCTTCTTCTCATGACAGAATTCATTCCTTTTGCTAGACAGCCGTCAGCGTCTGTTGTTATTCTATCCACAAGAACTGGTTCCGTGCACTCCAAAAGTTTAGTCGCACATCGAACACCCCCTTCTCTCTCATCTCCCATATTGAAATGCGCTGGACGAGTAGCTGTGCACTTGTCGCCGTGCTTAGCGGATGTGCATTGTTGACCGAATGATGATGGTGACATTTCACCACTTTTACAAAGCTTGTTTTCTTGATGGTACATTATAACAAACTTTGAAGTAGTTGCGTTCTCGCACACGGTGTCTCTTGTCTGTGTTGCAGGAACAAATGGGTTTTTTTTCCTACAGTTGCGCAGGGGATTATTATACTGCCTGTCCATTTCAACTGCAATTGGACTTTCTCGTTCAAAGCCTTAGAGCTCACGGATGTCTTTCACTAGTTTCCTCTTGTCTGCCATGTCTCTGATATTTTCATTTTTGATAATTTCACCACATTTGTTCGAAATTTTTTGCAGCCCACTAGTGGATGGTACAGCTGTGTCCATTGATGTCAAGAGCCTCCTCGCACCTGCGGTTGCAATGCCAGTGTTCTGCAGGCCAACTTGGAAAGACATGTTTGGGGTTGCAGTGCGTCGTCCCCGCTTCCTACCCTCGTTAGCTATCTCACTGTAAAGTTTTGTCTTTTGTGTTTTAAAACCACACTTTTTGCAGGACATTACCTCTGAGACGGCTAAACCTCTACGCTCTTCTGCCTCAGCCAATAGTTTAGGTTGACCATCACACTTAGGATGTGTTTGTTGATGATCAAGTACAGCTTGTGCACCCAGCTCTAGAGCTGAGTTGATGTCTACAAAACGATAACCTCCTCCTTGGTGATCAGTTCCTCTCTTGGGCAGTGGCTGGCCACATTTGTTGGCTATTGGGATCACTCCCTTGAGCTGGATCTTTGTCAACTGGAGCCATTTCTACAACTTTTGGGCGAAGGAGCATCACATTTCTGCGGTTGTCTTGTTCCATCTGTGCTGCAATGTGGCAGAAATCTCCTCGCTCTGTATTTGGGGCGGCTAAACTCAACTGCTGATGGGTTGGCCTGACATACCGTGGTGTAGGTATACTTTGAGTTTCACTGCCTTTGTCTTGTAGTGAATTAAATTTATTTTTCGGCTTGAACCAAGTTTTTTGCATCTTGAAAATGCCGCGTCTAGCTCTACCCATTTTTATGGCAATGGATTTGTTACAAACATTGAATGGCATCCATCATAAGTGATCTCACATTAGTTGTGGTCTAAAGCAAAAATACTTTTAGAGTTCTCCCGATGCACAAGCTAGCTATCAGGGCCGACACTACGCTGAACGCACAAATTTCGGCCGATATGCCAAAATATATATATTTTTTTTATTTTTTTTTTTTTTTTCAATTTCAGATAAATTTCACAAAAATTCATCAAGATAAAACCATTGCCAATGCTCCATATTGGACAGTAGGACCTGTGAAAAGGCCCCCATCCCAGGGGAATTGTCTAAGATAATAGCCATCTGTTTCTGGATAGAGTTATAACTTGTCCCCATCAACCAGAAACAATCATAATGGTTTGGCCTTTTTCAACATGCCCCGCCCACGCCCCGCCCACCCTTTCCCCTTTTACCCCGTTCCAGAGGTAGAATAAAATTTGAAAGGGCAGTTAAATGTACAAAAAGTGACCTATGTGTTTTCTAAATTTTATAAAGCTCCCCATTTTAGACTAATATGAATGCATGGTTAGAAAAATTTAAGGGAAAGCAAAATGTGCCCCCCCCCCCCCCCCCGGCCAGCCCCCTTCCATTTTTACAGCTTGTTCATGCCAATTAACCCCTTCTTAATGATTAATTAAATAACTTGTAAGGTTTTTATGATCCTGTGATAAAAAAGAGACATGTTAATAACTTTTTGAGTGAGGACTTGGATATAACTTCTGACTTGTCCTTAGAATGTACACAGTGTGTCGTGCAGGTTTTTCTTCTCGCATTGCTTAGAGTACATGTAAATGCTCCAACATGTTGGACCTTGTTGTAGACGAACGCAATAACATTTCACTTTTTTTTTTTCAGATATCAAGTCAGTGACTTATTCTCAACAATTTAAGCATAATTTTTTAACCATAAAGAATAATTAAGTGCCCTTATAGGGTGCACCACACTAAATAAGCCAGAATTAATGCGCCAAGCTACTTATCATAATTTGTAAACCCACAACTTATTTTTAATTATAACGTTTTGGGGGTCATGCAATTAATAGATTGTGTAAATATAAAAATCTATCACAACCTGGGGGTTCTGTGCTTCAACTTTTGAGGAGACTTGATAAATTTAGGCGTTAAAGTTGGCCCTATTTGACCGGGGAAGTGGAGAAGTGCTTCACGAAAACTGGCAGCAAGTCGGTTTTGGAAAAAAATAAAAAATCGTGTTTTTTTCTTCTGGGGTAGTTAGCAAAAATTCCAAACGGCTGACCTGCCAAAAATTGAAAAGAATTCTGAAGTTTAGTTGTCCGGAAATATGTCTGATTGGTTTTCAAGAGGCTGAGAGACTTACACGATTTTTTGAGTATTTTTGAATAATTATCATTTAGCATTGGTTCCTATGGGAGATCATTTAGAGGGGTGCGCCCTATATATACAACATGGTGGCGCCCTTGCAGCCATTTTTGTTGGGATTTAAACATGTCTGCCGTTTGTTTACAATTGCAGGCGTGACAGAAATGAGTTGTTTGAGACTTCTTTCGTCAGTTATCGCCGTTTTTTTTTATTGTTCGTGAAAACATCACTCCTCTGGCTGCAAACAGTAATTATAATAAAATATAGATAGCAATAACATTGTCACTTGTTAACAGAATAATTCAACGTTTTCAAAGAGTGGCTTGCTTTTTTTTTAGGCATCCTATTCCTACACACTTAACAGTATACAGTGTGTAAGACGGGACAAACTACGATCGACGGTACGACTATCGTGTATGACTATTTGATGAGACTGTGATGGTAAGTCACTTTCAAGAAAATCATGGGTCAACAGCGGCTGGTTGCTTCCTCAATTAGGAAGAAATAAACATGTTGTAAACATCATCATCATCATACATTACATGGCATGGTTGGTATTAACTAATAACTGAACAAGAAGAGTGGGGGAGGTGTAAACATTGCATTATTATGAATGTCAAGTTTCCGGAAAAGTCAAGTGATTCAATTAGAGTTACACTCTATCGGTTTTTCCATTTTGAGAACATTCTGCTGTAATTGTGCTCCTTGTGAATCTTTGGCCCATCATAGTTATACGATGAGTTAGTGTCCTGTGACTTTGGATTTAGTTGGCCAGGTTGATACAATTTTTTTTTAGCATAGTAAGTGTGATATCGTTCAGCTCGACACTGTGCTCGTCGCTTTTTGTAGATCTTTCCCATAACACGTTTTTTGTGATATTGTTGTTTTTTGTCCATTGCATCGAGGGCTTTTGCAGCGGGTGATCCAGCAGTAATGGGGCAATGAGTTGCCTCACACTTTTTGATAATAGAGTTTGCATGTTGGTTGTTCACCAGATGGATGGCGCTGTGATCTCTTGAAGCTCCGTTCCTTGAAAAGGTTAGTGTTCCTTTTGGATTTGTCATGGCGTAGGCATGATTCATGGATTCAGACTTCTGGGAACTTGTTCTGTACTTGGTTCTCTCTATCGCTTCGTCTCCTATGCGTTTTTCCAAAATTGTTTTAAAGATTTCCTCATCTTTAGATGTTAAAAAAAAACTGCCGCGGACATAGCGAGAGAGGTATGGGTACTTGTATTTACCGTTGCAAACATGAGAATTTTGTTTGCATTTCTCATGGTCTCCCATGTAGCAGTTCGGAATTGCATCAATCGCCTTTGCAGCCAGTCTTTTCATGCTTGCTGTGTCATTTCCGCATTTAATGGAAATATGGTGTGCCTCAGCCTGTGCTCTGTGACTCACGTCATCAGCAAATCGGTCCTGTACTCTGTTTCGGTCTCTTGCACTGTTCCCAGGGAACATGTCACTGCTAAAGTTTGCTCGGCTGACTGCCGCACAAAGCGAGCGGTTCAAGTGGGATGGGTCCAGCAGACTTTCCATTTCCTTTCCCGTTCTTCTTCTCATGACAGAATTCATTCCTTTTGCTAGACAGCCGTCAGCGTCTGTTGTTATTCTATCCACAAGAACTGGTTCCGTGCACTCCAAAAGTTTAGTCGCACATCGAACACCCCCTTCTCTCTCATCTCCCATATTGAAATGCGCTGGACGAGTAGCTGTGCACTTGTCGCCGTGCTTAGCGGATGTGCATTGTTGACCGAATGATGATGGTGACATTTCACCACTTTTACAAAGCTTGTTTTCTTGATGGTACATTATAACAAACTTTGAAGTAGTTGCGTTCTCGCACACGGTGTCTCTTGTCTGTGTTGCAGGAACAAATGGGGTTTTTTTCCTACAGTTGCGCAGGGGATTATTATACTGCCTGTCCATTTCAACTGCAATTGGACTTTCTCGTTCAAAGCCTTAGAGCTCACGGATGTCTTTCACTAGTTTCCTCTTGTCTGCCATGTCTCTGATATTTTCATTTTTGATAATTTCACCACATTTGTTCGAAATTTTTTGCAGCCCACTAGTGGATGGTACAGCTGTGTCCATTGATGTCAAGAGCCTCCTCGCACCTGCGGTTGCAATGCCAGTGTTCTGCAGGCCAACTTGGAAAGACATGTTTGGGGTTGCAGTGCGTCGTCCCCGCTTCCTACCCTCGTTAGCTATCTCACTGTAAAGTTTTGTCTTTTGTGTTTTAAAACCACACTTTTTGCAGGACATTACCTCTGAGACGGCTAAACCTCTACGCTCTTCTGCCTCAGCCAATAGTTTAGGTTGACCATCACACTTAGGATGTGTTTGTTGATGATCAAGTACAGCTTGTGCACCCAGCTCTAGAGCTGAGTTGATGTCTACAAAACGATAACCTCCTCCTTGGTGATCAGTTCCTCTCTTGGGCAGTGGCTGGCCACATTTGTTGGCTATTGGGATCACTCCCTTGAGCTGGATCTTTGTCAACTGGAGCCATTTCTACAACTTTTGGGCGAAGGAGCATCACATTTCTGCGGTTGTCTTGTTCCATCTGTGCTGCAATGTGGCAGAAATCTCCTCGCTCTGTATTTGGGGCGGCTAAACTCAACTGCTGATGGGTTGGCCTGACATACCGTGGTGTAGGTATACTTTGAGTTTCACTGCCTTTGTCTTGTAGTGAATTAAATTTATTTTTCGGCTTGAACCAAGTTTTTTGCATCTTGAAAATGCCGCGTCTAGCTCTACCCATTTTTATGGCAATGGATTTGTTACAAACATTGAATGGCATCCATCATAAGTGATCTCACATTAGTTGTGGTCTAAAGCAAAAATACTTTTAGAGTTCTCCCGATGCACAAGCTAGCTATCAGGGCCGACACTACGCTGAACGCACAAATTTCGGCCGATATGCCAAAATATTTTTATTTTTTTTATTTTTTTATTTTTTTTCAATTTCAGATAAATTTCACAAAAATTCATCAAGATAAAACCATTGCCAATGCTCCATATTGGACAGTAGGACCTGTGAAAAGGCCCCCATCCCAGGGGAATTGTCTAAGATAATAGCCATCTGTTTCTGGATAGAGTTATAACTTGTCCCCATCAACCAGAAACAATCATAATGGTTTGGCCTTTTTCAACATGCCCCGCCCACGCCCCGCCCACCCTTTCCCCTTTTACCCCGTTCCAGAGGTAGAATAAAATTTGAAAGGGCAGTTAAATGTACAAAAAGTGACCTATGTGTTTTCTAAATTTTATAAAGCTCCCCATTTTATACTAATATGAATGCATGGTTAGAAAAATTTAAGGGAAAGCAAAATGTGCCCCCCCCCCCCCCCGGCCAGCCCCCTTCCATTTTTACAGCTTGTTCATGCCAATTAACCCCTTCTTAATGATTAATTAAATAACTTGTAAGGTTTTTATGATCCTGTGATAAAAAAAGAGACATGTTAATAACTTTTTGAGTGAGGACTTGGATATAACTTCTGACTTGTCCTTAGAATGTACACAGTGTGTCGTGCAGGTTTTTCTTCTCGCATTGCTTAGAGTACATGTAAATGCTCCAACATGTTGGACCTTGTTGTAGACGAACGCAATAACATTTCACTTTTTTTTTTTCAGATATCAAGTCAGTGACTTATTCTCAACAATTTAAGCATAATTTTTTAACCATAAAGAATAATTAAGTGCCCTTATAGGGTGCACCACACTAAATAAGCCAGAATTAATGCGCCAAGCTACTTATCATAATTTGTAAACCCACAACTTATTTTTAATTATAACGTTTTGGGGGTCATGCAATTAATAGATTGTGTAAATATAAAAATCTATCACAACCTGGGGGTTCTGTGCTTCAACTTTTGAGGAGACTTGATAAATTTAGGCGTTAAAGTTGGCCCTATTTGACCGGGGAAGTGGAGAAGTGCTTCACGAAAACTGGCAGCAAGTCGGTTTTGGAAAAAAATAAAAAATCGTGTTTTTTTCTTCTGGGGTAGTTAGCAAAAATTCCAAACGGCTGACCTGCCAAAAATTGAAAAGAATTCTGAAGTTTAGTTGTCCGGAAATATGTCTGATTGGTTTTCAAGAGGCTGAGAGACTTACACGATTTTTTGAGTATTTTTGAATAATTATCATTTAGCATTGGTTCCTATGGGAGATCATTTAGAGGGGTGCGCCCTATATATACAACATGGTGGCGCCCTTGCAGCCATTTTTGTTGGGATTTAAACATGTCTGCCGTTTGTTTACAATTGCAGGCGTGACAGAAATGAGTTGTTTGAGACTTCTTTCGTCAGTTATCGCCGTTTTTTTTTATTGTTCGTGAAAACATCACTCCTCTGGCTGCAAACAGTAATTATAATAAAATATAGATAGCAATAACATTGTCACTTGTTAACAGAATAATTCAACGTTTTCAAAGAGTGGCTTGCTTTTTTTTTAGGCATCCTATTCCTACACACTTAACAGTATACAGTGTGTAAGACGGGACAAACTACGATCGACGGTACGACTATCGTGTATGACTATTTGATGAGACTGTGATGGTAAGTCACTTTCAAGAAAATCATGGGTCAACAGCGGCTGGTTGCTTCCTCAATTAGGAAGAAATAAACATGTTGTAAACATCATCATCATCATACATTACATGGCATGGTTGGTATTAACTAATAACTGAACAAGAAGAGTGGGGGAGGTGTAAACATTGCATTATTATGAATGTCAAGTTTCCGGAAAAGTCAAGTGATTCAATTAGAGTTACACTCTATCGGTTTTTCCATTTTGAGAACATTCTGCTGTAATTGTGCTCCTTGTGAATCTTTGGCCCATCATAGTTATACGATGAGTTAGTGTCCTGTGACTTTGGATTTAGTTGGCCAGGTTGATACAATTTTTTTTTAGCATAGTAAGTGTGATATCGTTCAGCTCGACACTGTGCTCGTCGCTTTTTGTAGATCTTTCCCATAACACGTTTTTTGTGATATTGTTGTTTTTTGTCCATTGCATCGAGGGCTTTTGCAGCGGGTGATCCAGCAGTAATGGGGCAATGAGTTGCCTCACACTTTTTGATAATAGAGTTTGCATGTTGGTTGTTCACCAGATGGATGGCGCTGTGATCTCTTGAAGCTCCGTTCCTTGAAAAGGTTAGTGTTCCTTTTGGATTTGTCATGGCGTAGGCATGATTCATGGATTCAGACTTCTGGGAACTTGTTCTGTACTTGGTTCTCTCTATCGCTTCGTCTCCTATGCGTTTTTCCAAAATTGTTTTAAAGATTTCCTCATCTTTAGATGTTAAAAAAAAACTGCCGCGGACATAGCGAGAGAGGTATGGGTACTTGTATTTACCGTTGCAAACATGAGAATTTTGTTTGCATTTCTCATGGTCTCCCATGTAGCAGTTCGGAATTGCATCAATCGCCTTTGCAGCCAGTCTTTTCATGCTTGCTGTGTCATTTCCGCATTTAATGGAAATATGGTGTGCCTCAGCCTGTGCTCTGTGACTCACGTCATCAGCAAATCGGTCCTGTACTCTGTTTCGGTCTCTTGCACTGTTCCCAGGGAACATGTCACTGCTAAAGTTTGCTCGGCTGACTGCCGCACAAAGCGAGCGGTTCAAGTGGGATGGGTCCAGCAGACTTTCCATTTCCTTTCCCGTTCTTCTTCTCATGACAGAATTCATTCCTTTTGCTAGACAGCCGTCAGCGTCTGTTGTTATTCTATCCACAAGAACTGGTTCCGTGCACTCCAAAAGTTTAGTCGCACATCGAACACCCCCTTCTCTCTCATCTCCCATATTGAAATGCGCTGGACGAGTAGCTGTGCACTTGTCGCCGTGCTTAGCGGATGTGCATTGTTGACCGAATGATGATGGTGACATTTCACCACTTTTACAAAGCTTGTTTTCTTGATGGTACATTATAACAAACTTTGAAGTAGTTGCGTTCTCGCACACGGTGTCTCTTGTCTGTGTTGCAGGAACAAATGGGGTTTTTTTCCTACAGTTGCGCAGGGGATTATTATACTGCCTGTCCATTTCAACTGCAATTGGACTTTCTCGTTCAAAGCCTTAGAGCTCACGGATGTCTTTCACTAGTTTCCTCTTGTCTGCCATGTCTCTGATATTTTCATTTTTGATAATTTCACCACATTTGTTCGAAATTTTTTGCAGCCCACTAGTGGATGGTACAGCTGTGTCCATTGATGTCAAGAGCCTCCTCGCACCTGCGGTTGCAATGCCAGTGTTCTGCAGGCCAACTTGGAAAGACATGTTTGGGGTTGCAGTGCGTCGTCCCCGCTTCCTACCCTCGTTAGCTATCTCACTGTAAAGTTTTGTCTTTTGTGTTTTAAAACCACACTTTTTGCAGGACATTACCTCTGAGACGGCTAAACCTCTACGCTCTTCTGCCTCAGCCAATAGTTTAGGTTGACCATCACACTTAGGATGTGTTTGTTGATGATCAAGTACAGCTTGTGCACCCAGCTCTAGAGCTGAGTTGATGTCTACAAAACGATAACCTCCTCCTTGGTGATCAGTTCCTCTCTTGGGCAGTGGCTGGCCACATTTGTTGGCTATTGGGATCACTCCCTTGAGCTGGATCTTTGTCAACTGGAGCCATTTCTACAACTTTTGGGCGAAGGAGCATCACATTTCTGCGGTTGTCTTGTTCCATCTGTGCTGCAATGTGGCAGAAATCTCCTCGCTCTGTATTTGGGGCGGCTAAACTCAACTGCTGATGGGTTGGCCTGACATACCGTGGTGTAGGTATACTTTGAGTTTCACTGCCTTTGTCTTGTAGTGAATTAAATTTATTTTTCGGCTTGAACCAAGTTTTTTGCATCTTGAAAATGCCGCGTCTAGCTCTACCCATTTTTATGGCAATGGATTTGTTACAAACATTGAATGGCATCCATCATAAGTGATCTCACATTAGTTGTGGTCTAAAGCAAAAATACTTTTAGAGTTCTCCCGATGCACAAGCTAGCTATCAGGGCCGACACTACGCTGAACGCACAAATTTCGGCCGATATGCCAAAATATTTTTATTTTTTTTATTTTTTTATTTTTTTTCAATTTCAGATAAATTTCACAAAAATTCATCAAGATAAAACCATTGCCAATGCTCCATATTGGACAGTAGGACCTGTGAAAAGGCCCCCATCCCAGGGGAATTGTCTAAGATAATAGCCATCTGTTTCTGGATAGAGTTATAACTTGTCCCCATCAACCAGAAACAATCATAATGGTTTGGCCTTTTTCAACATGCCCCGCCCACGCCCCGCCCACCCTTTCCCCTTTTACCCCGTTCCAGAGGTAGAATAAAATTTGAAAGGGCAGTTAAATGTACAAAAAGTGACCTATGTGTTTTCTAAATTTTATAAAGCTCCCCATTTTAGACTAATATGAATGCATGGTTAGAAAAATTTAAGGGAAAGCAAAATGTGCCCCCCCCCCCCCCCCGGCCAGCCCCCTTCCATTTTTACAGCTTGTTCATGCCAATTAACCCCTTCTTAATGATTAATTAAATAACTTGTAAGGTTTTTATGATCCTGTGATAAAAAAAGAGACATGTTAATAACTTTTTGAGTGAGGACTTGGATATAACTTCTGACTTGTCCTTAGAATGTACACAGTGTGTCGTGCAGGTTTTTCTTCTCGCATTGCTTAGAGTACATGTAAATGCTCCAACATGTTGGACCTTGTTGTAGACGAACGCAATAACATTTCACTTTTTTTTTTTCAGATATCAAGTCAGTGACTTATTCTCAACAATTTAAGCATAATTTTTTAACCATAAAGAATAATTAAGTGCCCTTATAGGGTGCACCACACTAAATAAGCCAGAATTAATGCGCCAAGCTACTTATCATAATTTGTAAACCCACAACTTATTTTTAATTATAACGTTTTGGGGGTCATGCAATTAATAGATTGTGTAAATATAAAAATCTATCACAACCTGGGGGTTCTGTGCTTCAACTTTTGAGGAGACTTGATAAATTTAGGCGTTAAAGTTGGCCCTATTTGACCGGGGAAGTGGAGAAGTGCTTCACGAAAACTGGCAGCAAGTCGGTTTTGGAAAAAAATAAAAAATCGTGTTTTTTTCTTCTGGGGTAGTTAGCAAAAATTCCAAACGGCTGACCTGCCAAAAATTGAAAAGAATTCTGAAGTTTAGTTGTCCGGAAATATGTCTGATTGGTTTTCAAGAGGCTGAGAGACTTACACGATTTTTTGAGTATTTTTGAATAATTATCATTTAGCATTGGTTCCTATGGGAGATCATTTAGAGGGGTGCGCCCTATATATACAACATGGTGGCGCCCTTGCAGCCATTTTTGTTGGGATTTAAACATGTCTGCCGTTTGTTTACAATTGCAGGCGTGACAGAAATGAGTTGTTTGAGACTTCTTTCGTCAGTTATCGCCGTTTTTTTTTATTGTTCGTGAAAACATCACTCCTCTGGCTGCAAACAGTAATTATAATAAAATATAGATAGCAATAACATTGTCACTTGTTAACAGAATAATTCAACGTTTTCAAAGAGTGGCTTGCTTTTTTTTTAGGCATCCTATTCCTACACACTTAACAGTATACAGTGTGTAAGACGGGACAAACTACGATCGACGGTACGACTATCGTGTATGACTATTTGATGAGACTGTGATGGTAAGTCACTTTCAAGAAAATCATGGGTCAACAGCGGCTGGTTGCTTCCTCAATTAGGAAGAAATAAACATGTTGTAAACATCATCATCATCATACATTACATGGCATGGTTGGTATTAACTAATAACTGAACAAGAAGAGTGGGGGAGGTGTAAACATTGCATTATTATGAATGTCAAGTTTCCGGAAAAGTCAAGTGATTCAATTAGAGTTACACTCTATCGGTTTTTCCATTTTGAGAACATTCTGCTGTAATTGTGCTCCTTGTGAATCTTTGGCCCATCATAGTTATACGATGAGTTAGTGTCCTGTGACTTTGGATTTAGTTGGCCAGGTTGATACAATTTTTTTTTAGCATAGTAAGTGTGATATCGTTCAGCTCGACACTGTGCTCGTCGCTTTTTGTAGATCTTTCCCATAACACGTTTTTTGTGATATTGTTGTTTTTTGTCCATTGCATCGAGGGCTTTTGCAGCGGGTGATCCAGCAGTAATGGGGCAATGAGTTGCCTCACACTTTTTGATAATAGAGTTTGCATGTTGGTTGTTCACCAGATGGATGGCGCTGTGATCTCTTGAAGCTCCGTTCCTTGAAAAGGTTAGTGTTCCTTTTGGATTTGTCATGGCGTAGGCATGATTCATGGATTCAGACTTCTGGGAACTTGTTCTGTACTTGGTTCTCTCTATCGCTTCGTCTCCTATGCGTTTTTCCAAAATTGTTTTAAAGATTTCCTCATCTTTAGATGTTAAAAAAAAACTGCCGCGGACATAGCGAGAGAGGTATGGGTACTTGTATTTACCGTTGCAAACATGAGAATTTTGTTTGCATTTCTCATGGTCTCCCATGTAGCAGTTCGGAATTGCATCAATCGCCTTTGCAGCCAGTCTTTTCATGCTTGCTGTGTCATTTCCGCATTTAATGGAAATATGGTGTGCCTCAGCCTGTGCTCTGTGACTCACGTCATCAGCAAATCGGTCCTGTACTCTGTTTCGGTCTCTTGCACTGTTCCCAGGGAACATGTCACTGCTAAAGTTTGCTCGGCTGACTGCCGCACAAAGCGAGCGGTTCAAGTGGGATGGGTCCAGCAGACTTTCCATTTCCTTTCCCGTTCTTCTTCTCATGACAGAATTCATTCCTTTTGCTAGACAGCCGTCAGCGTCTGTTGTTATTCTATCCACAAGAACTGGTTCCGTGCACTCCAAAAGTTTAGTCGCACATCGAACACCCCCTTCTCTCTCATCTCCCATATTGAAATGCGCTGGACGAGTAGCTGTGCACTTGTCGCCGTGCTTAGCGGATGTGCATTGTTGACCGAATGATGATGGTGACATTTCACCACTTTTACAAAGCTTGTTTTCTTGATGGTACATTATAACAAACTTTGAAGTAGTTGCGTTCTCGCACACGGTGTCTCTTGTCTGTGTTGCAGGAACAAATGGGTTTTTTTTCCTACAGTTGCGCAGGGGATTATTATACTGCCTGTCCATTTCAACTGCAATTGGACTTTCTCGTTCAAAGCCTTAGAGCTCACGGATGTCTTTCACTAGTTTCCTCTTGTCTGCCATGTCTCTGATATTTTCATTTTTGATAATTTCACCACATTTGTTCGAAATTTTTTGCAGCCCACTAGTGGATGGTACAGCTGTGTCCATTGATGTCAAGAGCCTCCTCGCACCTGCGGTTGCAATGCCAGTGTTCTGCAGGCCAACTTGGAAAGACATGTTTGGGGTTGCAGTGCGTCGTCCCCGCTTCCTACCCTCGTTAGCTATCTCACTGTAAAGTTTTGTCTTTTGTGTTTTAAAACCACACTTTTTGCAGGACATTACCTCTGAGACGGCTAAACCTCTACGCTCTTCTGCCTCAGCCAATAGTTTAGGTTGACCATCACACTTAGGATGTGTTTGTTGATGATCAAGTACAGCTTGTGCACCCAGCTCTAGAGCTGAGTTGATGTCTACAAAACGATAACCTCCTCCTTGGTGATCAGTTCCTCTCTTGGGCAGTGGCTGGCCACATTTGTTGGCTATTGGGATCACTCCCTTGAGCTGGATCTTTGTCAACTGGAGCCATTTCTACAACTTTTGGGCGAAGGAGCATCACATTTCTGCGGTTGTCTTGTTCCATCTGTGCTGCAATGTGGCAGAAATCTCCTCGCTCTGTATTTGGGGCGGCTAAACTCAACTGCTGATGGGTTGGCCTGACATACCGTGGTGTAGGTATACTTTGAGTTTCACTGCCTTTGTCTTGTAGTGAATTAAATTTATTTTTCGGCTTGAACCAAGTTTTTTGCATCTTGAAAATGCCGCGTCTAGCTCTACCCATTTTTATGGCAATGGATTTGTTACAAACATTGAATGGCATCCATCATAAGTGATCTCACATTAGTTGTGGTCTAAAGCAAAAATACTTTTAGAGTTCTCCCGATGCACAAGCTAGCTATCAGGGCCGACACTACGCTGAACGCACAAATTTCGGCCGATATGCCAAAATATTTTTATTTTTTTTATTTTTTTATTTTTTTTCAATTTCAGATAAATTTCACAAAAATTCATCAAGATAAAACCATTGCCAATGCTCCATATTGGACAGTAGGACCTGTGAAAAGGCCCCCATCCCAGGGGAATTGTCTAAGATAATAGCCATCTGTTTCTGGATAGAGTTATAACTTGTCCCCATCAACCAGAAACAATCATAATGGTTTGGCCTTTTTCAACATGCCCCGCCCACGCCCCGCCCACCCTTTCCCCTTTTACCCCGTTCCAGAGGTAGAATAAAATTTGAAAGGGCAGTTAAATGTACAAAAAGTGACCTATGTGTTTTCTAAATTTTATAAAGCTCCCCATTTTATACTAATATGAATGCATGGTTAGAAAAATTTAAGGGAAAGCAAAATGTGCCCCCCCCCCCCCCCGGCCAGCCCCCTTCCATTTTTACAGCTTGTTCATGCCAATTAACCCCTTCTTAATGATTAATTAAATAACTTGTAAGGTTTTTATGATCCTGTGATAAAAAAAGAGACATGTTAATAACTTTTTGAGTGAGGACTTGGATATAACTTCTGACTTGTCCTTAGAATGTACACAGTGTGTCGTGCAGGTTTTTCTTCTCGCATTGCTTAGAGTACATGTAAATGCTCCAACATGTTGGACCTTGTTGTAGACGAACGCAATAACATTTCACTTTTTTTTTTTCAGATATCAAGTCAGTGACTTATTCTCAACAATTTAAGCATAATTTTTTAACCATAAAGAATAATTAAGTGCCCTTATAGGGTGCACCACACTAAATAAGCCAGAATTAATGCGCCAAGCTACTTATCATAATTTGTAAACCCACAACTTATTTTTAATTATAACGTTTTGGGGGTCATGCAATTAATAGATTGTGTAAATATAAAAATCTATCACAACCTGGGGGTTCTGTGCTTCAACTTTTGAGGAGACTTGATAAATTTAGGCGTTAAAGTTGGCCCTATTTGACCGGGGAAGTGGAGAAGTGCTTCACGAAAACTGGCAGCAAGTCGGTTTTGGAAAAAAATAAAAAATCGTGTTTTTTTCTTCTGGGGTAGTTAGCAAAAATTCCAAACGGCTGACCTGCCAAAAATTGAAAAGAATTCTGAAGTTTAGTTGTCCGGAAATATGTCTGATTGGTTTTCAAGAGGCTGAGAGACTTACACGATTTTTTGAGTATTTTTGAATAATTATCATTTAGCATTGGTTCCTATGGGAGATCATTTAGAGGGGTGCGCCCTATATATACAACATGGTGGCGCCCTTGCAGCCATTTTTGTTGGGATTTAAACATGTCTGCCGTTTGTTTACAATTGCAGGCGTGACAGAAATGAGTTGTTTGAGACTTCTTTCGTCAGTTATCGCCGTTTTTTTTTATTGTTCGTGAAAACATCACTCCTCTGGCTGCAAACAGTAATTATAATAAAATATAGATAGCAATAACATTGTCACTTGTTAACAGAATAATTCAACGTTTTCAAAGAGTGGCTTGCTTTTTTTTTAGGCATCCTATTCCTACACACTTAACAGTATACAGTGTGTAAGACGGGACAAACTACGATCGACGGTACGACTATCGTGTATGACTATTTGATGAGACTGTGATGGTAAGTCACTTTCAAGAAAATCATGGGTCAACAGCGGCTGGTTGCTTCCTCAATTAGGAAGAAATAAACATGTTGTAAACATCATCATCATCATACATTACATGGCATGGTTGGTATTAACTAATAACTGAACAAGAAGAGTGGGGGAGGTGTAAACATTGCATTATTATGAATGTCAAGTTTCCGGAAAAGTCAAGTGATTCAATTAGAGTTACACTCTATCGGTTTTTCCATTTTGAGAACATTCTGCTGTAATTGTGCTCCTTGTGAATCTTTGGCCCATCATAGTTATACGATGAGTTAGTGTCCTGTGACTTTGGATTTAGTTGGCCAGGTTGATACAATTTTTTTTTAGCATAGTAAGTGTGATATCGTTCAGCTCGACACTGTGCTCGTCGCTTTTTGTAGATCTTTCCCATAACACGTTTTTTGTGATATTGTTGTTTTTTGTCCATTGCATCGAGGGCTTTTGCAGCGGGTGATCCAGCAGTAATGGGGCAATGAGTTGCCTCACACTTTTTGATAATAGAGTTTGCATGTTGGTTGTTCACCAGATGGATGGCGCTGTGATCTCTTGAAGCTCCGTTCCTTGAAAAGGTTAGTGTTCCTTTTGGATTTGTCATGGCGTAGGCATGATTCATGGATTCAGACTTCTGGGAACTTGTTCTGTACTTGGTTCTCTCTATCGCTTCGTCTCCTATGCGTTTTTCCAAAATTGTTTTAAAGATTTCCTCATCTTTAGATGTTAAAAAAAAACTGCCGCGGACATAGCGAGAGAGGTATGGGTACTTGTATTTACCGTTGCAAACATGAGAATTTTGTTTGCATTTCTCATGGTCTCCCATGTAGCAGTTCGGAATTGCATCAATCGCCTTTGCAGCCAGTCTTTTCATGCTTGCTGTGTCATTTCCGCATTTAATGGAAATATGGTGTGCCTCAGCCTGTGCTCTGTGACTCACGTCATCAGCAAATCGGTCCTGTACTCTGTTTCGGTCTCTTGCACTGTTCCCAGGGAACATGTCACTGCTAAAGTTTGCTCGGCTGACTGCCGCACAAAGCGAGCGGTTCAAGTGGGATGGGTCCAGCAGACTTTCCATTTCCTTTCCCGTTCTTCTTCTCATGACAGAATTCATTCCTTTTGCTAGACAGCCGTCAGCGTCTGTTGTTATTCTATCCACAAGAACTGGTTCCGTGCACTCCAAAAGTTTAGTCGCACATCGAACACCCCCTTCTCTCTCATCTCCCATATTGAAATGCGCTGGACGAGTAGCTGTGCACTTGTCGCCGTGCTTAGCGGATGTGCATTGTTGACCGAATGATGATGGTGACATTTCACCACTTTTACAAAGCTTGTTTTCTTGATGGTACATTATAACAAACTTTGAAGTAGTTGCGTTCTCGCACACGGTGTCTCTTGTCTGTGTTGCAGGAACAAATGGGGTTTTTTTCCTACAGTTGCGCAGGGGATTATTATACTGCCTGTCCATTTCAACTGCAATTGGACTTTCTCGTTCAAAGCCTTAGAGCTCACGGATGTCTTTCACTAGTTTCCTCTTGTCTGCCATGTCTCTGATATTTTCATTTTTGATAATTTCACCACATTTGTTCGAAATTTTTTGCAGCCCACTAGTGGATGGTACAGCTGTGTCCATTGATGTCAAGAGCCTCCTCGCACCTGCGGTTGCAATGCCAGTGTTCTGCAGGCCAACTTGGAAAGACATGTTTGGGGTTGCAGTGCGTCGTCCCCGCTTCCTACCCTCGTTAGCTATCTCACTGTAAAGTTTTGTCTTTTGTGTTTTAAAACCACACTTTTTGCAGGACATTACCTCTGAGACGGCTAAACCTCTACGCTCTTCTGCCTCAGCCAATAGTTTAGGTTGACCATCACACTTAGGATGTGTTTGTTGATGATCAAGTACAGCTTGTGCACCCAGCTCTAGAGCTGAGTTGATGTCTACAAAACGATAACCTCCTCCTTGGTGATCAGTTCCTCTCTTGGGCAGTGGCTGGCCACATTTGTTGGCTATTGGGATCACTCCCTTGAGCTGGATCTTTGTCAACTGGAGCCATTTCTACAACTTTTGGGCGAAGGAGCATCACATTTCTGCGGTTGTCTTGTTCCATCTGTGCTGCAATGTGGCAGAAATCTCCTCGCTCTGTATTTGGGGCGGCTAAACTCAACTGCTGATGGGTTGGCCTGACATACCGTGGTGTAGGTATACTTTGAGTTTCACTGCCTTTGTCTTGTAGTGAATTAAATTTATTTTTCGGCTTGAACCAAGTTTTTTGCATCTTGAAAATGCCGCGTCTAGCTCTACCCATTTTTATGGCAATGGATTTGTTACAAACATTGAATGGCATCCATCATAAGTGATCTCACATTAGTTGTGGTCTAAAGCAAAAATACTTTTAGAGTTCTCCCGATGCACAAGCTACTTAGCTATCAGGGCCGACACTACGCTGAACGCACAAATTTCGGCCGATATGCCAAAATATTTTTATTTTTTTTATTTTTTTATTTTTTTTCAATTTCAGATAAATTTCACAAAAATTCATCAAGATAAAACCATTGCCAATGCTCCATATTGGACAGTAGGACCTGTGAAAAGGCCCCCATCCCAGGGGAATTGTCTAAGATAATAGCCATCTGTTTCTGGATAGAGTTATAACTTGTCCCCATCAACCAGAAACAATCATAATGGTTTGGCCTTTTTCAACATGCCCCGCCCACGCCCCGCCCACCCTTTCCCCTTTTACCCCGTTCCAGAGGTAGAATAAAATTTGAAAGGGCAGTTAAATGTACAAAAAGTGACCTATGTGTTTTCTAAATTTTATAAAGCTCCCCATTTTAGACTAATATGAATGCATGGTTAGAAAAATTTAAGGGAAAGCAAAATGTGCCCCCCCCCCCCCCCCCGGCCAGCCCCCTTCCATTTTTACAGCTTGTTCATGCCAATTAACCCCTTCTTAATGATTAATTAAATAACTTGTAAGGTTTTTATGATCCTGTGATAAAAAAAGAGACATGTTAATAACTTTTTGAGTGAGGACTTGGATATAACTTCTGACTTGTCCTTAGAATGTACACAGTGTGTCGTGCAGGTTTTTCTTCTCGCATTGCTTAGAGTACATGTAAATGCTCCAACATGTTGGACCTTGTTGTAGACGAACGCAATAACATTTCACTTTTTTTTTTTCAGATATCAAGTCAGTGACTTATTCTCAACAATTTAAGCATAATTTTTTAACCATAAAGAATAATTAAGTGCCCTTATAGGGTGCACCACACTAAATAAGCCAGAATTAATGCGCCAAGCTACTTATCATAATTTGTAAACCCACAACTTATTTTTAATTATAACGTTTTGGGGGTCATGCAATTAATAGATTGTGTAAATATAAAAATCTATCACAACCTGGGGGTTCTGTGCTTCAACTTTTGAGGAGACTTGATAAATTTAGGCGTTAAAGTTGGCCCTATTTGACCGGGGAAGTGGAGAAGTGCTTCACGAAAACTGGCAGCAAGTCGGTTTTGGAAAAAAATAAAAAATCGTGTTTTTTTCTTCTGGGGTAGTTAGCAAAAATTCCAAACGGCTGACCTGCCAAAAATTGAAAAGAATTCTGAAGTTTAGTTGTCCGGAAATATGTCTGATTGGTTTTCAAGAGGCTGAGAGACTTACACGATTTTTTGAGTATTTTTGAATAATTATCATTTAGCATTGGTTCCTATGGGAGATCATTTAGAGGGGTGCGCCCTATATATACAACATGGTGGCGCCCTTGCAGCCATTTTTGTTGGGATTTAAACATGTCTGCCGTTTGTTTACAATTGCAGGCGTGACAGAAATGAGTTGTTTGAGACTTCTTTCGTCAGTTATCGCCGTTTTTTTTAATTGTTCGTGAAAACATCACTCCTCTGGCTGCAAACAGTAATTATAATAAAATATAGATAGCAATAACATTGTCACTTGTTAACAGAATAATTCAACGTTTTCAAAGAGTGGCTTGCTTTTTTTTTAGGCATCCTATTCCTACACACTTAACAGTATACAGTGTGTAAGACGGGACAAACTACGATCGACGGTACGACTATCGTGTATGACTATTTGATGAGACTGTGATGGTAAGTCACTTTCAAGAAAATCATGGGTCAACAGCGGCTGGTTGCTTCCTCAATTAGGAAGAAATAAACATGTTGTAAACATCATCATCATCATACATTACATGGCATGGTTGGTATTAACTAATAACTGAACAAGAAGAGTGGGGGAGGTGTAAACATTGCATTATTATGAATGTCAAGTTTCCGGAAAAGTCAAGTGATTCAATTAGAGTTACACTCTATCGGTTTTTCCATTTTGAGAACATTCTGCTGTAATTGTGCTCCTTGTGAATCTTTGGCCCATCATAGTTATACGATGAGTTAGTGTCCTGTGACTTTGGATTTAGTTGGCCAGGTTGATACAATTTTTTTTTAGCATAGTAAGTGTGATATCGTTCAGCTCGACACTGTGCTCGTCGCTTTTTGTAGATCTTTCCCATAACACGTTTTTTGTGATATTGTTGTTTTTTGTCCATTGCATCGAGGGCTTTTGCAGCGGGTGATCCAGCAGTAATGGGGCAATGAGTTGCCTCACACTTTTTGATAATAGAGTTTGCATGTTGGTTGTTCACCAGATGGATGGCGCTGTGATCTCTTGAAGCTCCGTTCCTTGAAAAGGTTAGTGTTCCTTTTGGATTTGTCATGGCGTAGGCATGATTCATGGATTCAGACTTCTGGGAACTTGTTCTGTACTTGGTTCTCTCTATCGCTTCGTCTCCTATGCGTTTTTCCAAAATTGTTTTAAAGATTTCCTCATCTTTAGATGTTAAAAAAAAACTGCCGCGGACATAGCGAGAGAGGTATGGGTACTTGTATTTACCGTTGCAAACATGAGAATTTTGTTTGCATTTCTCATGGTCTCCCATGTAGCAGTTCGGAATTGCATCAATCGCCTTTGCAGCCAGTCTTTTCATGCTTGCTGTGTCATTTCCGCATTTAATGGAAATATGGTGTGCCTCAGCCTGTGCTCTGTGACTCACGTCATCAGCAAATCGGTCCTGTACTCTGTTTCGGTCTCTTGCACTGTTCCCAGGGAACATGTCACTGCTAAAGTTTGCTCGGCTGACTGCCGCACAAAGCGAGCGGTTCAAGTGGGATGGGTCCAGCAGACTTTCCATTTCCTTTCCCGTTCTTCTTCTCATGACAGAATTCATTCCTTTTGCTAGACAGCCGTCAGCGTCTGTTGTTATTCTATCCACAAGAACTGGTTCCGTGCACTCCAAAAGTTTAGTCGCACATCGAACACCCCCTTCTCTCTCATCTCCCATATTGAAATGCGCTGGACGAGTAGCTGTGCACTTGTCGCCGTGCTTAGCGGATGTGCATTGTTGACCGAATGATGATGGTGACATTTCACCACTTTTACAAAGCTTGTTTTCTTGATGGTACATTATAACAAACTTTGAAGTAGTTGCGTTCTCGCACACGGTGTCTCTTGTCTGTGTTGCAGGAACAAATGGGTTTTTTTTCCTACAGTTGCGCAGGGGATTATTATACTGCCTGTCCATTTCAACTGCAATTGGACTTTCTCGTTCAAAGCCTTAGAGCTCACGGATGTCTTTCACTAGTTTCCTCTTGTCTGCCATGTCTCTGATATTTTCATTTTTGATAATTTCACCACATTTGTTCGAAATTTTTTGCAGCCCACTAGTGGATGGTACAGCTGTGTCCATTGATGTCAAGAGCCTCCTCGCACCTGCGGTTGCAATGCCAGTGTTCTGCAGGCCAACTTGGAAAGACATGTTTGGGGTTGCAGTGCGTCGTCCCCGCTTCCTACCCTCGTTAGCTATCTCACTGTAAAGTTTTGTCTTTTGTGTTTTAAAACCACACTTTTTGCAGGACATTACCTCTGAGACGGCTAAACCTCTACGCTCTTCTGCCTCAGCCAATAGTTTAGGTTGACCATCACACTTAGGATGTGTTTGTTGATGATCAAGTACAGCTTGTGCACCCAGCTCTAGAGCTGAGTTGATGTCTACAAAACGATAACCTCCTCCTTGGTGATCAGTTCCTCTCTTGGGCAGTGGCTGGCCACATTTGTTGGCTATTGGGATCACTCCCTTGAGCTGGATCTTTGTCAACTGGAGCCATTTCTACAACTTTTGGGCGAAGGAGCATCACATTTCTGCGGTTGTCTTGTTCCATCTGTGCTGCAATGTGGCAGAAATCTCCTCGCTCTGTATTTGGGGCGGCTAAACTCAACTGCTGATGGGTTGGCCTGACATACCGTGGTGTAGGTATACTTTGAGTTTCACTGCCTTTGTCTTGTAGTGAATTAAATTTATTTTTCGGCTTGAACCAAGTTTTTTGCATCTTGAAAATGCCGCGTCTAGCTCTACCCATTTTTATGGCAATGGATTTGTTACAAACATTGAATGGCATCCATCATAAGTGATCTCACATTAGTTGTGGTCTAAAGCAAAAATACTTTTAGAGTTCTCCCGATGCACAAGCTACTTAGCTATCAGGGCCGACACTACGCTGAACGCACAAATTTCGGCCGATATGCCAAAATATTTTTATTTTTTTTATTTTTTTATTTTTTTTCAATTTCAGATAAATTTCACAAAAATTCATCAAGATAAAACCATTGCCAATGCTCCATATTGGACAGTAGGACCTGTGAAAAGGCCCCCATCCCAGGGGAATTGTCTAAGATAATAGCCATCTGTTTCTGGATAGAGTTATAACTTGTCCCCATCAACCAGAAACAATCATAATGGTTTGGCCTTTTTCAACATGCCCCGCCCACGCCCCGCCCACCCTTTCCCCTTTTACCCCGTTCCAGAGGTAGAATAAAATTTGAAAGGGCAGTTAAATGTACAAAAAGTGACCTATGTGTTTTCTAAATTTTATAAAGCTCCCCATTTTAGACTAATATGAATGCATGGTTAGAAAAATTTAAGGGAAAGCAAAATGTGCCCCCCCCCCCCCCCCCGGCCAGCCCCCTTCCATTTTTACAGCTTGTTCATGCCAATTAACCCCTTCTTAATGATTAATTAAATAACTTGTAAGGTTTTTATGATCCTGTGATAAAAAAAGAGACATGTTAATAACTTTTTGAGTGAGGACTTGGATATAACTTCTGACTTGTCCTTAGAATGTACACAGTGTGTCGTGCAGGTTTTTCTTCTCGCATTGCTTAGAGTACATGTAAATGCTCCAACATGTTGGACCTTGTTGTAGACGAACGCAATAACATTTCACTTTTTTTTTTTCAGATATCAAGTCAGTGACTTATTCTCAACAATTTAAGCATAATTTTTTAACCATAAAGAATAATTAAGTGCCCTTATAGGGTGCACCACACTAAATAAGCCAGAATTAATGCGCCAAGCTACTTATCATAATTTGTAAACCCACAACTTATTTTTAATTATAACGTTTTGGGGGTCATGCAATTAATAGATTGTGTAAATATAAAAATCTATCACAACCTGGGGGTTCTGTGCTTCAACTTTTGAGGAGACTTGATAAATTTAGGCGTTAAAGTTGGCCCTATTTGACCGGGGAAGTGGAGAAGTGCTTCACGAAAACTGGCAGCAAGTCGGTTTTGGAAAAAAATAAAAAATCGTGTTTTTTTCTTCTGGGGTAGTTAGCAAAAATTCCAAACGGCTGACCTGCCAAAAATTGAAAAGAATTCTGAAGTTTAGTTGTCCGGAAATATGTCTGATTGGTTTTCAAGAGGCTGAGAGACTTACACGATTTTTTGAGTATTTTTGAATAATTATCATTTAGCATTGGTTCCTATGGGAGATCATTTAGAGGGGTGCGCCCTATATATACAACATGGTGGCGCCCTTGCAGCCATTTTTGTTGGGATTTAAACATGTCTGCCGTTTGTTTACAATTGCAGGCGTGACAGAAATGAGTTGTTTGAGACTTCTTTCGTCAGTTATCGCCGTTTTTTTTAATTGTTCGTGAAAACATCACTCCTCTGGCTGCAAACAGTAATTATAATAAAATATAGATAGCAATAACATTGTCACTTGTTAACAGAATAATTCAACGTTTTCAAAGAGTGGCTTGCTTTTTTTTTAGGCATCCTATTCCTACACACTTAACAGTATACAGTGTGTAAGACGGGACAAACTACGATCGACGGTACGACTATCGTGTATGACTATTTGATGAGACTGTGATGGTAAGTCACTTTCAAGAAAATCATGGGTCAACAGCGGCTGGTTGCTTCCTCAATTAGGAAGAAATAAACATGTTGTAAACATCATCATCATCATACATTACATGGCATGGTTGGTATTAACTAATAACTGAACAAGAAGAGTGGGGGAGGTGTAAACATTGCATTATTATGAATGTCAAGTTTCCGGAAAAGTCAAGTGATTCAATTAGAGTTACACTCTATCGGTTTTTCCATTTTGAGAACATTCTGCTGTAATTGTGCTCCTTGTGAATCTTTGGCCCATCATAGTTATACGATGAGTTAGTGTCCTGTGACTTTGGATTTAGTTGGCCAGGTTGATACAATTTTTTTTTAGCATAGTAAGTGTGATATCGTTCAGCTCGACACTGTGCTCGTCGCTTTTTGTAGATCTTTCCCATAACACGTTTTTTGTGATATTGTTGTTTTTTGTCCATTGCATCGAGGGCTTTTGCAGCGGGTGATCCAGCAGTAATGGGGCAATGAGTTGCCTCACACTTTTTGATAATAGAGTTTGCATGTTGGTTGTTCACCAGATGGATGGCGCTGTGATCTCTTGAAGCTCCGTTCCTTGAAAAGGTTAGTGTTCCTTTTGGATTTGTCATGGCGTAGGCATGATTCATGGATTCAGACTTCTGGGAACTTGTTCTGTACTTGGTTCTCTCTATCGCTTCGTCTCCTATGCGTTTTTCCAAAATTGTTTTAAAGATTTCCTCATCTTTAGATGTTAAAAAAAAACTGCCGCGGACATAGCGAGAGAGGTATGGGTACTTGTATTTACCGTTGCAAACATGAGAATTTTGTTTGCATTTCTCATGGTCTCCCATGTAGCAGTTCGGAATTGCATCAATCGCCTTTGCAGCCAGTCTTTTCATGCTTGCTGTGTCATTTCCGCATTTAATGGAAATATGGTGTGCCTCAGCCTGTGCTCTGTGACTCACGTCATCAGCAAATCGGTCCTGTACTCTGTTTCGGTCTCTTGCACTGTTCCCAGGGAACATGTCACTGCTAAAGTTTGCTCGGCTGACTGCCGCACAAAGCGAGCGGTTCAAGTGGGATGGGTCCAGCAGACTTTCCATTTCCTTTCCCGTTCTTCTTCTCATGACAGAATTCATTCCTTTTGCTAGACAGCCGTCAGCGTCTGTTGTTATTCTATCCACAAGAACTGGTTCCGTGCACTCCAAAAGTTTAGTCGCACATCGAACACCCCCTTCTCTCTCATCTCCCATATTGAAATGCGCTGGACGAGTAGCTGTGCACTTGTCGCCGTGCTTAGCGGATGTGCATTGTTGACCGAATGATGATGGTGACATTTCAACCACTTTTACAAAGCTTGTTTTCTTGATGGTACATTATAACAAACTTTGAAGTAGTTGCGTTCTCGCACACGGTGTCTCTTGTCTGTGTTGCAGGAACAAATGGGTTTTTTTTCCTACAGTTGCGCAGGGGATTATTATACTGCCTGTCCATTTCAACTGCAATTGGACTTTCTCGTTCAAAGCCTTAGAGCTCACGGATGTCTTTCACTAGTTTCCTCTTGTCTGCCATGTCTCTGATATTTTCATTTTTGATAATTTCACCACATTTGTTCGAAATTTTTTGCAGCCCACTAGTGGATGGTACAGCTGTGTCCATTGATGTCAAGAGCCTCCTCGCACCTGCGGTTGCAATGCCAGTGTTCTGCAGGCCAACTTGGAAAGACATGTTTGGGGTTGCAGTGCGTCGTCCCCGCTTCCTACCCTCGTTAGCTATCTCACTGTAAAGTTTTGTCTTTTGTGTTTTAAAACCACACTTTTTGCAGGACATTACCTCTGAGACGGCTAAACCTCTACGCTCTTCTGCCTCAGCCAATAGTTTAGGTTGACCATCACACTTAGGATGTGTTTGTTGATGATCAAGTACAGCTTGTGCACCCAGCTCTAGAGCTGAGTTGATGTCTACAAAACGATAACCTCCTCCTTGGTGATCAGTTCCTCTCTTGGGCAGTGGCTGGCCACATTTGTTGGCTATTGGGATCACTCCCTTGAGCTGGATCTTTGTCAACTGGAGCCATTTCTACAACTTTTGGGCGAAGGAGCATCACATTTCTGCGGTTGTCTTGTTCCATCTGTGCTGCAATGTGGCAGAAATCTCCTCGCTCTGTATTTGGGGCGGCTAAACTCAACTGCTGATGGGTTGGCCTGACATACCGTGGTGTAGGTATACTTTGAGTTTCACTGCCTTTGTCTTGTAGTGAATTAAATTTATTTTTCGGCTTGAACCAAGTTTTTTGCATCTTGAAAATGCCGCGTCTAGCTCTACCCATTTTTATGGCAATGGATTTGTTACAAACATTGAATGGCATCCATCATAAGTGATCTCACATTAGTTGTGGTCTAAAGCAAAAATACTTTTAGAGTTCTCCCGATGCACAAGCTAGCTATCAGGGCCGACACTACGCTGAACGCACAAATTTCGGCCGATATGCCAAAATATTTTTATTTTTTTTATTTTTTTATTTTTTTTCAATTTCAGATAAATTTCACAAAAATTCATCAAGATAAAACCATTGCCAATGCTCCATATTGGACAGTAGGACCTGTGAAAAGGCCCCCATCCCAGGGGAATTGTCTAAGATAATAGCCATCTGTTTCTGGATAGAGTTATAACTTGTCCCCATCAACCAGAAACAATCATAATGGTTTGGCCTTTTTCAACATGCCCCGCCCACGCCCCGCCCACCCTTTCCCCTTTTACCCCGTTCCAGAGGTAGAATAAAATTTGAAAGGGCAGTTAAATGTACAAAAAGTGACCTATGTGTTTTCTAAATTTTATAAAGCTCCCCATTTTATACTAATATGAATGCATGGTTAGAAAAATTTAAGGGAAAGCAAAATGTGCCCCCCCCCCCCCCCGGCCAGCCCCCTTCCATTTTTACAGCTTGTTCATGCCAATTAACCCCTTCTTAATGATTAATTAAATAACTTGTAAGGTTTTTATGATCCTGTGATAAAAAAAGAGACATGTTAATAACTTTTTGAGTGAGGACTTGGATATAACTTCTGACTTGTCCTTAGAATGTACACAGTGTGTCGTGCAGGTTTTTCTTCTCGCATTGCTTAGAGTACATGTAAATGCTCCAACATGTTGGACCTTGTTGTAGACGAACGCAATAACATTTCACTTTTTTTTTTTCAGATATCAAGTCAGTGACTTATTCTCAACAATTTAAGCATAATTTTTTAACCATAAAGAATAATTAAGTGCCCTTATAGGGTGCACCACACTAAATAAGCCAGAATTAATGCGCCAAGCTACTTATCATAATTTGTAAACCCACAACTTATTTTTAATTATAACGTTTTGGGGGTCATGCAATTAATAGATTGTGTAAATATAAAAATCTATCACAACCTGGGGGTTCTGTGCTTCAACTTTTGAGGAGACTTGATAAATTTAGGCGTTAAAGTTGGCCCTATTTGACCGGGGAAGTGGAGAAGTGCTTCACGAAAACTGGCAGCAAGTCGGTTTTGGAAAAAAATAAAAAATCGTGTTTTTTTCTTCTGGGGTAGTTAGCAAAAATTCCAAACGGCTGACCTGCCAAAAATTGAAAAGAATTCTGAAGTTTAGTTGTCCGGAAATATGTCTGATTGGTTTTCAAGAGGCTGAGAGACTTACACGATTTTTTGAGTATTTTTGAATAATTATCATTTAGCATTGGTTCCTATGGGAGATCATTTAGAGGGGTGCGCCCTATATATACAACATGGTGGCGCCCTTGCAGCCATTTTTGTTGGGATTTAAACATGTCTGCCGTTTGTTTACAATTGCAGGCGTGACAGAAATGAGTTGTTTGAGACTTCTTTCGTCAGTTATCGCCGTTTTTTTTTATTGTTCGTGAAAACATCACTCCTCTGGCTGCAAACAGTAATTATAATAAAATATAGATAGCAATAACATTGTCACTTGTTAACAGAATAATTCAACGTTTTCAAAGAGTGGCTTGCTTTTTTTTTAGGCATCCTATTCCTACACACTTAACAGTATACAGTGTGTAAGACGGGACAAACTACGATCGACGGTACGACTATCGTGTATGACTATTTGATGAGACTGTGATGGTAAGTCACTTTCAAGAAAATCATGGGTCAACAGCGGCTGGTTGCTTCCTCAATTAGGAAGAAATAAACATGTTGTAAACATCATCATCATCATACATTACATGGCATGGTTGGTATTAACTAATAACTGAACAAGAAGAGTGGGGGAGGTGTAAACATTGCATTATTATGAATGTCAAGTTTCCGGAAAAGTCAAGTGATTCAATTAGAGTTACACTCTATCGGTTTTTCCATTTTGAGAACATTCTGCTGTAATTGTGCTCCTTGTGAATCTTTGGCCCATCATAGTTATACGATGAGTTAGTGTCCTGTGACTTTGGATTTAGTTGGCCAGGTTGATACAATTTTTTTTTAGCATAGTAAGTGTGATATCGTTCAGCTCGACACTGTGCTCGTCGCTTTTTGTAGATCTTTCCCATAACACGTTTTTTGTGATATTGTTGTTTTTTGTCCATTGCATCGAGGGCTTTTGCAGCGGGTGATCCAGCAGTAATGGGGCAATGAGTTGCCTCACACTTTTTGATAATAGAGTTTGCATGTTGGTTGTTCACCAGATGGATGGCGCTGTGATCTCTTGAAGCTCCGTTCCTTGAAAAGGTTAGTGTTCCTTTTGGATTTGTCATGGCGTAGGCATGATTCATGGATTCAGACTTCTGGGAACTTGTTCTGTACTTGGTTCTCTCTATCGCTTCGTCTCCTATGCGTTTTTCCAAAATTGTTTTAAAGATTTCCTCATCTTTAGATGTTAAAAAAAAACTGCCGCGGACATAGCGAGAGAGGTATGGGTACTTGTATTTACCGTTGCAAACATGAGAATTTTGTTTGCATTTCTCATGGTCTCCCATGTAGCAGTTCGGAATTGCATCAATCGCCTTTGCAGCCAGTCTTTTCATGCTTGCTGTGTCATTTCCGCATTTAATGGAAATATGGTGTGCCTCAGCCTGTGCTCTGTGACTCACGTCATCAGCAAATCGGTCCTGTACTCTGTTTCGGTCTCTTGCACTGTTCCCAGGGAACATGTCACTGCTAAAGTTTGCTCGGCTGACTGCCGCACAAAGCGAGCGGTTCAAGTGGGATGGGTCCAGCAGACTTTCCATTTCCTTTCCCGTTCTTCTTCTCATGACAGAATTCATTCCTTTTGCTAGACAGCCGTCAGCGTCTGTTGTTATTCTATCCACAAGAACTGGTTCCGTGCACTCCAAAAGTTTAGTCGCACATCGAACACCCCCTTCTCTCTCATCTCCCATATTGAAATGCGCTGGACGAGTAGCTGTGCACTTGTCGCCGTGCTTAGCGGATGTGCATTGTTGACCGAATGATGATGGTGACATTTCACCACTTTTACAAAGCTTGTTTTCTTGATGGTACATTATAACAAACTTTGAAGTAGTTGCGTTCTCGCACACGGTGTCTCTTGTCTGTGTTGCAGGAACAAATGGGGTTTTTTTCCTACAGTTGCGCAGGGGATTATTATACTGCCTGTCCATTTCAACTGCAATTGGACTTTCTCGTTCAAAGCCTTAGAGCTCACGGATGTCTTTCACTAGTTTCCTCTTGTCTGCCATGTCTCTGATATTTTCATTTTTGATAATTTCACCACATTTGTTCGAAATTTTTTGCAGCCCACTAGTGGATGGTACAGCTGTGTCCATTGATGTCAAGAGCCTCCTCGCACCTGCGGTTGCAATGCCAGTGTTCTGCAGGCCAACTTGGAAAGACATGTTTGGGGTTGCAGTGCGTCGTCCCCGCTTCCTACCCTCGTTAGCTATCTCACTGTAAAGTTTTGTCTTTTGTGTTTTAAAACCACACTTTTTGCAGGACATTACCTCTGAGACGGCTAAACCTCTACGCTCTTCTGCCTCAGCCAATAGTTTAGGTTGACCATCACACTTAGGATGTGTTTGTTGATGATCAAGTACAGCTTGTGCACCCAGCTCTAGAGCTGAGTTGATGTCTACAAAACGATAACCTCCTCCTTGGTGATCAGTTCCTCTCTTGGGCAGTGGCTGGCCACATTTGTTGGCTATTGGGATCACTCCCTTGAGCTGGATCTTTGTCAACTGGAGCCATTTCTACAACTTTTGGGCGAAGGAGCATCACATTTCTGCGGTTGTCTTGTTCCATCTGTGCTGCAATGTGGCAGAAATCTCCTCGCTCTGTATTTGGGGCGGCTAAACTCAACTGCTGATGGGTTGGCCTGACATACCGTGGTGTAGGTATACTTTGAGTTTCACTGCCTTTGTCTTGTAGTGAATTAAATTTATTTTTCGGCTTGAACCAAGTTTTTTGCATCTTGAAAATGCCGCGTCTAGCTCTACCCATTTTTATGGCAATGGATTTGTTACAAACATTGAATGGCATCCATCATAAGTGATCTCACATTAGTTGTGGTCTAAAGCAAAAATACTTTTAGAGTTCTCCCGATGCACAAGCTACTTAGCTATCAGGGCCGACACTACGCTGAACGCACAAATTTCGGCCGATATGCCAAAATATTTTTATTTTTTTTATTTTTTTATTTTTTTTCAATTTCAGATAAATTTCACAAAAATTCATCAAGATAAAACCATTGCCAATGCTCCATATTGGACAGTAGGACCTGTGAAAAGGCCCCCATCCCAGGGGAATTGTCTAAGATAATAGCCATCTGTTTCTGGATAGAGTTATAACTTGTCCCCATCAACCAGAAACAATCATAATGGTTTGGCCTTTTTCAACATGCCCCGCCCACGCCCCGCCCACCCTTTCCCCTTTTACCCCGTTCCAGAGGTAGAATAAAATTTGAAAGGGCAGTTAAATGTACAAAAAGTGACCTATGTGTTTTCTAAATTTTATAAAGCTCCCCATTTTAGACTAATATGAATGCATGGTTAGAAAAATTTAAGGGAAAGCAAAATGTGCCCCCCCCCCCCCCCCCCCGGCCAGCCCCCTTCCATTTTTACAGCTTGTTCATGCCAATTAACCCCTTCTTAATGATTAATTAAATAACTTGTAAGGTTTTTATGATCCTGTGATAAAAAAAGAGACATGTTAATAACTTTTTGAGTGAGGACTTGGATATAACTTCTGACTTGTCCTTAGAATGTACACAGTGTGTCGTGCAGGTTTTTCTTCTCGCATTGCTTAGAGTACATGTAAATGCTCCAACATGTTGGACCTTGTTGTAGACGAACGCAATAACATTTCACTTTTTTTTTTTCAGATATCAAGTCAGTGACTTATTCTCAACAATTTAAGCATAATTTTTTAACCATAAAGAATAATTAAGTGCCCTTATAGGGTGCACCACACTAAATAAGCCAGAATTAATGCGCCAAGCTACTTATCATAATTTGTAAACCCACAACTTATTTTTAATTATAACGTTTTGGGGGTCATGCAATTAATAGATTGTGTAAATATAAAAATCTATCACAACCTGGGGGTTCTGTGCTTCAACTTTTGAGGAGACTTGATAAATTTAGGCGTTAAAGTTGGCCCTATTTGACCGGGGAAGTGGAGAAGTGCTTCACGAAAACTGGCAGCAAGTCGGTTTTGGAAAAAAATAAAAAATCGTGTTTTTTTCTTCTGGGGTAGTTAGCAAAAATTCCAAACGGCTGACCTGCCAAAAATTGAAAAGAATTCTGAAGTTTAGTTGTCCGGAAATATGTCTGATTGGTTTTCAAGAGGCTGAGAGACTTACACGATTTTTTGAGTATTTTTGAATAATTATCATTTAGCATTGGTTCCTATGGGAGATCATTTAGAGGGGTGCGCCCTATATATACAACATGGTGGCGCCCTTGCAGCCATTTTTGTTGGGATTTAAACATGTCTGCCGTTTGTTTACAATTGCAGGCGTGACAGAAATGAGTTGTTTGAGACTTCTTTCGTCAGTTATCGCCGTTTTTTTTTATTGTTCGTGAAAACATCACTCCTCTGGCTGCAAACAGTAATTATAATAAAATATAGATAGCAATAACATTGTCACTTGTTAACAGAATAATTCAACGTTTTCAAAGAGTGGCTTGCTTTTTTTTTAGGCATCCTATTCCTACACACTTAACAGTATACAGTGTGTAAGACGGGACAAACTACGATCGACGGTACGACTATCGTGTATGACTATTTGATGAGACTGTGATGGTAAGTCACTTTCAAGAAAATCATGGGTCAACAGCGGCTGGTTGCTTCCTCAATTAGGAAGAAATAAACATGTTGTAAACATCATCATCATCATACATTACATGGCATGGTTGGTATTAACTAATAACTGAACAAGAAGAGTGGGGGAGGTGTAAACATTGCATTATTATGAATGTCAAGTTTCCGGAAAAGTCAAGTGATTCAATTAGAGTTACACTCTATCGGTTTTTCCATTTTGAGAACATTCTGCTGTAATTGTGCTCCTTGTGAATCTTTGGCCCATCATAGTTATACGATGAGTTAGTGTCCTGTGACTTTGGATTTAGTTGGCCAGGTTGATACAATTTTTTTTTAGCATAGTAAGTGTGATATCGTTCAGCTCGACACTGTGCTCGTCGCTTTTTGTAGATCTTTCCCATAACACGTTTTTTGTGATATTGTTGTTTTTTGTCCATTGCATCGAGGGCTTTTGCAGCGGGTGATCCAGCAGTAATGGGGCAATGAGTTGCCTCACACTTTTTGATAATAGAGTTTGCATGTTGGTTGTTCACCAGATGGATGGCGCTGTGATCTCTTGAAGCTCCGTTCCTTGAAAAGGTTAGTGTTCCTTTTGGATTTGTCATGGCGTAGGCATGATTCATGGATTCAGACTTCTGGGAACTTGTTCTGTACTTGGTTCTCTCTATCGCTTCGTCTCCTATGCGTTTTTCCAAAATTGTTTTAAAGATTTCCTCATCTTTAGATGTTAAAAAAAAACTGCCGCGGACATAGCGAGAGAGGTATGGGTACTTGTATTTACCGTTGCAAACATGAGAATTTTGTTTGCATTTCTCATGGTCTCCCATGTAGCAGTTCGGAATTGCATCAATCGCCTTTGCAGCCAGTCTTTTCATGCTTGCTGTGTCATTTCCGCATTTAATGGAAATATGGTGTGCCTCAGCCTGTGCTCTGTGACTCACGTCATCAGCAAATCGGTCCTGTACTCTGTTTCGGTCTCTTGCACTGTTCCCAGGGAACATGTCACTGCTAAAGTTTGCTCGGCTGACTGCCGCACAAAGCGAGCGGTTCAAGTGGGATGGGTCCAGCAGACTTTCCATTTCCTTTCCCGTTCTTCTTCTCATGACAGAATTCATTCCTTTTGCTAGACAGCCGTCAGCGTCTGTTGTTATTCTATCCACAAGAACTGGTTCCGTGCACTCCAAAAGTTTAGTCGCACATCGAACACCCCCTTCTCTCTCATCTCCCATATTGAAATGCGCTGGACGAGTAGCTGTGCACTTGTCGCCGTGCTTAGCGGATGTGCATTGTTGACCGAATGATGATGGTGACATTTCACCACTTTTACAAAGCTTGTTTTCTTGATGGTACATTATAACAAACTTTGAAGTAGTTGCGTTCTCGCACACGGTGTCTCTTGTCTGTGTTGCAGGAACAAATGGGGTTTTTTTCCTACAGTTGCGCAGGGGATTATTATACTGCCTGTCCATTTCAACTGCAATTGGACTTTCTCGTTCAAAGCCTTAGAGCTCACGGATGTCTTTCACTAGTTTCCTCTTGTCTGCCATGTCTCTGATATTTTCATTTTTGATAATTTCACCACATTTGTTCGAAATTTTTTGCAGCCCACTAGTGGATGGTACAGCTGTGTCCATTGATGTCAAGAGCCTCCTCGCACCTGCGGTTGCAATGCCAGTGTTCTGCAGGCCAACTTGGAAAGACATGTTTGGGGTTGCAGTGCGTCGTCCCCGCTTCCTACCCTCGTTAGCTATCTCACTGTAAAGTTTTGTCTTTTGTGTTTTAAAACCACACTTTTTGCAGGACATTACCTCTGAGACGGCTAAACCTCTACGCTCTTCTGCCTCAGCCAATAGTTTAGGTTGACCATCACACTTAGGATGTGTTTGTTGATGATCAAGTACAGCTTGTGCACCCAGCTCTAGAGCTGAGTTGATGTCTACAAAACGATAACCTCCTCCTTGGTGATCAGTTCCTCTCTTGGGCAGTGGCTGGCCACATTTGTTGGCTATTGGGATCACTCCCTTGAGCTGGATCTTTGTCAACTGGAGCCATTTCTACAACTTTTGGGCGAAGGAGCATCACATTTCTGCGGTTGTCTTGTTCCATCTGTGCTGCAATGTGGCAGAAATCTCCTCGCTCTGTATTTGGGGCGGCTAAACTCAACTGCTGATGGGTTGGCCTGACATACCGTGGTGTAGGTATACTTTGAGTTTCACTGCCTTTGTCTTGTAGTGAATTAAATTTATTTTTCGGCTTGAACCAAGTTTTTTGCATCTTGAAAATGCCGCGTCTAGCTCTACCCATTTTTATGGCAATGGATTTGTTACAAACATTGAATGGCATCCATCATAAGTGATCTCACATTAGTTGTGGTCTAAAGCAAAAATACTTTTAGAGTTCTCCCGATGCACAAGCTAGCTATCAGGGCCGACACTACGCTGAACGCACAAATTTCGGCCGATATGCCAAAATATTTTTATTTTTTTTATTTTTTTATTTTTTTTCAATTTCAGATAAATTTCACAAAAATTCATCAAGATAAAACCATTGCCAATGCTCCATATTGGACAGTAGGACCTGTGAAAAGGCCCCCATCCCAGGGGAATTGTCTAAGATAATAGCCATCTGTTTCTGGATAGAGTTATAACTTGTCCCCATCAACCAGAAACAATCATAATGGTTTGGCCTTTTTCAACATGCCCCGCCCACGCCCCGCCCACCCTTTCCCCTTTTACCCCGTTCCAGAGGTAGAATAAAATTTGAAAGGGCAGTTAAATGTACAAAAAGTGACCTATGTGTTTTCTAAATTTTATAAAGCTCCCCATTTTAGACTAATATGAATGCATGGTTAGAAAAATTTAAGGGAAAGCAAAATGTGCCCCCCCCCCCCCCCCGGCCAGCCCCCTTCCATTTTTACAGCTTGTTCATGCCAATTAACCCCTTCTTAATGATTAATTAAATAACTTGTAAGGTTTTTATGATCCTGTGATAAAAAAAGAGACATGTTAATAACTTTTTGAGTGAGGACTTGGATATAACTTCTGACTTGTCCTTAGAATGTACACAGTGTGTCGTGCAGGTTTTTCTTCTCGCATTGCTTAGAGTACATGTAAATGCTCCAACATGTTGGACCTTGTTGTAGACGAACGCAATAACATTTCACTTTTTTTTTTTCAGATATCAAGTCAGTGACTTATTCTCAACAATTTAAGCATAATTTTTTAACCATAAAGAATAATTAAGTGCCCTTATAGGGTGCACCACACTAAATAAGCCAGAATTAATGCGCCAAGCTACTTATCATAATTTGTAAACCCACAACTTATTTTTAATTATAACGTTTTGGGGGTCATGCAATTAATAGATTGTGTAAATATAAAAATCTATCACAACCTGGGGGTTCTGTGCTTCAACTTTTGAGGAGACTTGATAAATTTAGGCGTTAAAGTTGGCCCTATTTGACCGGGGAAGTGGAGAAGTGCTTCACGAAAACTGGCAGCAAGTCGGTTTTGGAAAAAAATAAAAAATCGTGTTTTTTTCTTCTGGGGTAGTTAGCAAAAATTCCAAACGGCTGACCTGCCAAAAATTGAAAAGAATTCTGAAGTTTAGTTGTCCGGAAATATGTCTGATTGGTTTTCAAGAGGCTGAGAGACTTAAACGATTTTTTGAGTATTTTTGAATAATTATCATTTAGCATTGGTTCCTATGGGAGATCATTTAGAGGGGTGCGCCCTATATATACAACATGGTGGCGCCCTTGCAGCCATTTTTGTTGGGATTTAAACATGTCTGCCGTTTGTTTACAATTGCAGGCGTGACAGAAATGAGTTGTTTGAGACTTCTTTCGTCAGTTATCGCCGTTTTTTTTTATTGTTCGTGAAAACATCACTCCTCTGGCTGCAAACAGTAATTATAATAAAATATAGATAGCAATAACATTGTCACTTGTTAACAGAATAATTCAACGTTTTCAAAGAGTGGCTTGCTTTTTTTTTAGGCATCCTATTCCTACACACTTAACAGTATACAGTGTGTAAGACGGGACAAACTACGATCGACGGTACGACTATCGTGTATGACTATTTGATGAGACTGTGATGGTAAGTCACTTTCAAGAAAATCATGGGTCAACAGCGGCTGGTTGCTTCCTCAATTAGGAAGAAATAAACATGTTGTAAACATCATCATCATCATACATTACATGGCATGGTTGGTATTAACTAATAACTGAACAAGAAGAGTGGGGGAGGTGTAAACATTGCATTATTATGAATGTCAAGTTTCCGGAAAAGTCAAGTGATTCAATTAGAGTTACACTCTATCGGTTTTTCCATTTTGAGAACATTCTGCTGTAATTGTGCTCCTTGTGAATCTTTGGCCCATCATAGTTATACGATGAGTTAGTGTCCTGTGACTTTGGATTTAGTTGGCCAGGTTGATACAATTTTTTTTTAGCATAGTAAGTGTGATATCGTTCAGCTCGACACTGTGCTCGTCGCTTTTTGTAGATCTTTCCCATAACACGTTTTTTGTGATATTGTTGTTTTTTGTCCATTGCATCGAGGGCTTTTGCAGCGGGTGATCCAGCAGTAATGGGGCAATGAGTTGCCTCACACTTTTTGATAATAGAGTTTGCATGTTGGTTGTTCACCAGATGGATGGCGCTGTGATCTCTTGAAGCTCCGTTCCTTGAAAAGGTTAGTGTTCCTTTTGGATTTGTCATGGCGTAGGCATGATTCATGGATTCAGACTTCTGGGAACTTGTTCTGTACTTGGTTCTCTCTATCGCTTCGTCTCCTATGCGTTTTTCCAAAATTGTTTTAAAGATTTCCTCATCTTTAGATGTTAAAAAAAAACTGCCGCGGACATAGCGAGAGAGGTATGGGTACTTGTATTTACCGTTGCAAACATGAGAATTTTGTTTGCATTTCTCATGGTCTCCCATGTAGCAGTTCGGAATTGCATCAATCGCCTTTGCAGCCAGTCTTTTCATGCTTGCTGTGTCATTTCCGCATTTAATGGAAATATGGTGTGCCTCAGCCTGTGCTCTGTGACTCACGTCATCAGCAAATCGGTCCTGTACTCTGTTTCGGTCTCTTGCACTGTTCCCAGGGAACATGTCACTGCTAAAGTTTGCTCGGCTGACTGCCGCACAAAGCGAGCGGTTCAAGTGGGATGGGTCCAGCAGACTTTCCATTTCCTTTCCCGTTCTTCTTCTCATGACAGAATTCATTCCTTTTGCTAGACAGCCGTCAGCGTCTGTTGTTATTCTATCCACAAGAACTGGTTCCGTGCACTCCAAAAGTTTAGTCGCACATCGAACACCCCCTTCTCTCTCATCTCCCATATTGAAATGCGCTGGACGAGTAGCTGTGCACTTGTCGCCGTGCTTAGCGGATGTGCATTGTTGACCGAATGATGATGGTGACATTTCACCACTTTTACAAAGCTTGTTTTCTTGATGGTACATTATAACAAACTTTGAAGTAGTTGCGTTCTCGCACACGGTGTCTCTTGTCTGTGTTGCAGGAACAAATGGGTTTTTTTTCCTACAGTTGCGCAGGGGATTATTATACTGCCTGTCCATTTCAACTGCAATTGGACTTTCTCGTTCAAAGCCTTAGAGCTCACGGATGTCTTTCACTAGTTTCCTCTTGTCTGCCATGTCTCTGATATTTTCATTTTTGATAATTTCACCACATTTGTTCGAAATTTTTTGCAGCCCACTAGTGGATGGTACAGCTGTGTCCATTGATGTCAAGAGCCTCCTCGCACCTGCGGTTGCAATGCCAGTGTTCTGCAGGCCAACTTGGAAAGACATGTTTGGGGTTGCAGTGCGTCGTCCCCGCTTCCTACCCTCGTTAGCTATCTCACTGTAAAGTTTTGTCTTTTGTGTTTTAAAACCACACTTTTTGCAGGACATTACCTCTGAGACGGCTAAACCTCTACGCTCTTCTGCCTCAGCCAATAGTTTAGGTTGACCATCACACTTAGGATGTGTTTGTTGATGATCAAGTACAGCTTGTGCACCCAGCTCTAGAGCTGAGTTGATGTCTACAAAACGATAACCTCCTCCTTGGTGATCAGTTCCTCTCTTGGGCAGTGGCTGGCCACATTTGTTGGCTATTGGGATCACTCCCTTGAGCTGGATCTTTGTCAACTGGAGCCATTTCTACAACTTTTGGGCGAAGGAGCATCACATTTCTGCGGTTGTCTTGTTCCATCTGTGCTGCAATGTGGCAGAAATCTCCTCGCTCTGTATTTGGGGCGGCTAAACTCAACTGCTGATGGGTTGGCCTGACATACCGTGGTGTAGGTATACTTTGAGTTTCACTGCCTTTGTCTTGTAGTGAATTAAATTTATTTTTCGGCTTGAACCAAGTTTTTTGCATCTTGAAAATGCCGCGTCTAGCTCTACCCATTTTTATGGCAATGGATTTGTTACAAACATTGAATGGCATCCATCATAAGTGATCTCACATTAGTTGTGGTCTAAAGCAAAAATACTTTTAGAGTTCTCCCGATGCACAAGCTAGCTATCAGGGCCGACACTACGCTGAACGCACAAATTTCGGCCGATATGCCAAAATATTTTTATTTTTTTTATTTTTTTATTTTTTTTCAATTTCAGATAAATTTCACAAAAATTCATCAAGATAAAACCATTGCCAATGCTCCATATTGGACAGTAGGACCTGTGAAAAGGCCCCCATCCCAGGGGAATTGTCTAAGATAATAGCCATCTGTTTCTGGATAGAGTTATAACTTGTCCCCATCAACCAGAAACAATCATAATGGTTTGGCCTTTTTCAACATGCCCCGCCCACGCCCCGCCCACCCTTTCCCCTTTTACCCCGTTCCAGAGGTAGAATAAAATTTGAAAGGGCAGTTAAATGTACAAAAAGTGACCTATGTGTTTTCTAAATTTTATAAAGCTCCCCATTTTAGACTAATATGAATGCATGGTTAGAAAAATTTAAGGGAAAGCAAAATGTGCCCCCCCCCCCCCCCCCCGGCCAGCCCCCTTCCATTTTTACAGCTTGTTCATGCCAATTAACCCCTTCTTAATGATTAATTAAATAACTTGTAAGGTTTTTATGATCCTGTGATAAAAAAAGAGACATGTTAATAACTTTTTGAGTGAGGACTTGGATATAACTTCTGACTTGTCCTTAGAATGTACACAGTGTGTCGTGCAGGTTTTTCTTCTCGCATTGCTTAGAGTACATGTAAATGCTCCAACATGTTGGACCTTGTTGTAGACGAACGCAATAACATTTCACTTTTTTTTTTTCAGATATCAAGTCAGTGACTTATTCTCAACAATTTAAGCATAATTTTTTAACCATAAAGAATAATTAAGTGCCCTTATAGGGTGCACCACACTAAATAAGCCAGAATTAATGCGCCAAGCTACTTATCATAATTTGTAAACCCACAACTTATTTTTAATTATAACGTTTTGGGGGTCATGCAATTAATAGATTGTGTAAATATAAAAATCTATCACAACCTGGGGGTTCTGTGCTTCAACTTTTGAGGAGACTTGATAAATTTAGGCGTTAAAGTTGGCCCTATTTGACCGGGGAAGTGGAGAAGTGCTTCACGAAAACTGGCAGCAAGTCGGTTTTGGAAAAAAATAAAAAATCGTGTTTTTTTCTTCTGGGGTAGTTAGCAAAAATTCCAAACGGCTGACCTGCCAAAAATTGAAAAGAATTCTGAAGTTTAGTTGTCCGGAAATATGTCTGATTGGTTTTCAAGAGGCTGAGAGACTTACACGATTTTTTGAGTATTTTTGAATAATTATCATTTAGCATTGGTTCCTATGGGAGATCATTTAGAGGGGTGCGCCCTATATATACAACATGGTGGCGCCCTTGCAGCCATTTTTGTTGGGATTTAAACATGTCTGCCGTTTGTTTACAATTGCAGGCGTGACAGAAATGAGTTGTTTGAGACTTCTTTCGTCAGTTATCGCCGTTTTTTTTTATTGTTCGTGAAAACATCACTCCTCTGGCTGCAAACAGTAATTATAATAAAATATAGATAGCAATAACATTGTCACTTGTTAACAGAATAATTCAACGTTTTCAAAGAGTGGCTTGCTTTTTTTTTAGGCATCCTATTCCTACACACTTAACAGTATACAGTGTGTAAGACGGGACAAACTACGATCGACGGTACGACTATCGTGTATGACTATTTGATGAGACTGTGATGGTAAGTCACTTTCAAGAAAATCATGGGTCAACAGCGGCTGGTTGCTTCCTCAATTAGGAAGAAATAAACATGTTGTAAACATCATCATCATCATACATTACATGGCATGGTTGGTATTAACTAATAACTGAACAAGAAGAGTGGGGGAGGTGTAAACATTGCATTATTATGAATGTCAAGTTTCCGGAAAAGTCAAGTGATTCAATTAGAGTTACACTCTATCGGTTTTTCCATTTTGAGAACATTCTGCTGTAATTGTGCTCCTTGTGAATCTTTGGCCCATCATAGTTATACGATGAGTTAGTGTCCTGTGACTTTGGATTTAGTTGGCCAGGTTGATACAATTTTTTTTTAGCATAGTAAGTGTGATATCGTTCAGCTCGACACTGTGCTCGTCGCTTTTTGTAGATCTTTCCCATAACACGTTTTTTGTGATATTGTTGTTTTTTGTCCATTGCATCGAGGGCTTTTGCAGCGGGTGATCCAGCAGTAATGGGGCAATGAGTTGCCTCACACTTTTTGATAATAGAGTTTGCATGTTGGTTGTTCACCAGATGGATGGCGCTGTGATCTCTTGAAGCTCCGTTCCTTGAAAAGGTTAGTGTTCCTTTTGGATTTGTCATGGCGTAGGCATGATTCATGGATTCAGACTTCTGGGAACTTGTTCTGTACTTGGTTCTCTCTATCGCTTCGTCTCCTATGCGTTTTTCCAAAATTGTTTTAAAGATTTCCTCATCTTTAGATGTTAAAAAAAAACTGCCGCGGACATAGCGAGAGAGGTATGGGTACTTGTATTTACCGTTGCAAACATGAGAATTTTGTTTGCATTTCTCATGGTCTCCCATGTAGCAGTTCGGAATTGCATCAATCGCCTTTGCAGCCAGTCTTTTCATGCTTGCTGTGTCATTTCCGCATTTAATGGAAATATGGTGTGCCTCAGCCTGTGCTCTGTGACTCACGTCATCAGCAAATCGGTCCTGTACTCTGTTTCGGTCTCTTGCACTGTTCCCAGGGAACATGTCACTGCTAAAGTTTGCTCGGCTGACTGCCGCACAAAGCGAGCGGTTCAAGTGGGATGGGTCCAGCAGACTTTCCATTTCCTTTCCCGTTCTTCTTCTCATGACAGAATTCATTCCTTTTGCTAGACAGCCGTCAGCGTCTGTTGTTATTCTATCCACAAGAACTGGTTCCGTGCACTCCAAAAGTTTAGTCGCACATCGAACACCCCCTTCTCTCTCATCTCCCATATTGAAATGCGCTGGACGAGTAGCTGTGCACTTGTCGCCGTGCTTAGCGGATGTGCATTGTTGACCGAATGATGATGGTGACATTTCACCACTTTTACAAAGCTTGTTTTCTTGATGGTACATTATAACAAACTTTGAAGTAGTTGCGTTCTCGCACACGGTGTCTCTTGTCTGTGTTGCAGGAACAAATGGGTTTTTTTTCCTACAGTTGCGCAGGGGATTATTATACTGCCTGTCCATTTCAACTGCAATTGGACTTTCTCGTTCAAAGCCTTAGAGCTCACGGATGTCTTTCACTAGTTTCCTCTTGTCTGCCATGTCTCTGATATTTTCATTTTTGATAATTTCACCACATTTGTTCGAAATTTTTTGCAGCCCACTAGTGGATGGTACAGCTGTGTCCATTGATGTCAAGAGCCTCCTCGCACCTGCGGTTGCAATGCCAGTGTTCTGCAGGCCAACTTGGAAAGACATGTTTGGGGTTGCAGTGCGTCGTCCCCGCTTCCTACCCTCGTTAGCTATCTCACTGTAAAGTTTTGTCTTTTGTGTTTTAAAACCACACTTTTTGCAGGACATTACCTCTGAGACGGCTAAACCTCTACGCTCTTCTGCCTCAGCCAATAGTTTAGGTTGACCATCACACTTAGGATGTGTTTGTTGATGATCAAGTACAGCTTGTGCACCCAGCTCTAGAGCTGAGTTGATGTCTACAAAACGATAACCTCCTCCTTGGTGATCAGTTCCTCTCTTGGGCAGTGGCTGGCCACATTTGTTGGCTATTGGGATCACTCCCTTGAGCTGGATCTTTGTCAACTGGAGCCATTTCTACAACTTTTGGGCGAAGGAGCATCACATTTCTGCGGTTGTCTTGTTCCATCTGTGCTGCAATGTGGCAGAAATCTCCTCGCTCTGTATTTGGGGCGGCTAAACTCAACTGCTGATGGGTTGGCCTGACATACCGTGGTGTAGGTATACTTTGAGTTTCACTGCCTTTGTCTTGTAGTGAATTAAATTTATTTTTCGGCTTGAACCAAGTTTTTTGCATCTTGAAAATGCCGCGTCTAGCTCTACCCATTTTTATGGCAATGGATTTGTTACAAACATTGAATGGCATCCATCATAAGTGATCTCACATTAGTTGTGGTCTAAAGCAAAAATACTTTTAGAGTTCTCCCGATGCACAAGCTAGCTATCAGGGCCGACACTACGCTGAACGCACAAATTTCGGCCGATATGCCAAAATATTTTTATTTTTTTTATTTTTTTATTTTTTTTCAATTTCAGATAAATTTCACAAAAATTCATCAAGATAAAACCATTGCCAATGCTCCATATTGGACAGTAGGACCTGTGAAAAGGCCCCCATCCCAGGGGAATTGTCTAAGATAATAGCCATCTGTTTCTGGATAGAGTTATAACTTGTCCCCATCAACCAGAAACAATCATAATGGTTTGGCCTTTTTCAACATGCCCCGCCCACGCCCCGCCCACCCTTTCCCCTTTTACCCCGTTCCAGAGGTAGAATAAAATTTGAAAGGGCAGTTAAATGTACAAAAAGTGACCTATGTGTTTTCTAAATTTTATAAAGCTCCCCATTTTAGACTAATATGAATGCATGGTTAGAAAAATTTAAGGGAAAGCAAAATGTGCCCCCCCCCCCCCCCCGGCCAGCCCCCTTCCATTTTTACAGCTTGTTCATGCCAATTAACCCCTTCTTAATGATTAATTAAATAACTTGTAAGGTTTTTATGATCCTGTGATAAAAAAAGAGACATGTTAATAACTTTTTGAGTGAGGACTTGGATATAACTTCTGACTTGTCCTTAGAATGTACACAGTGTGTCGTGCAGGTTTTTCTTCTCGCATTGCTTAGAGTACATGTAAATGCTCCAACATGTTGGACCTTGTTGTAGACGAACGCAATAACATTTCACTTTTTTTTTTTCAGATATCAAGTCAGTGACTTATTCTCAACAATTTAAGCATAATTTTTTAACCATAAAGAATAATTAAGTGCCCTTATAGGGTGCACCACACTAAATAAGCCAGAATTAATGCGCCAAGCTACTTATCATAATTTGTAAACCCACAACTTATTTTTAATTATAACGTTTTGGGGGTCATGCAATTAATAGATTGTGTAAATATAAAAATCTATCACAACCTGGGGGTTCTGTGCTTCAACTTTTGAGGAGACTTGATAAATTTAGGCGTTAAAGTTGGCCCTATTTGACCGGGGAAGTGGAGAAGTGCTTCACGAAAACTGGCAGCAAGTCGGTTTTGGAAAAAAATAAAAAATCGTGTTTTTTTCTTCTGGGGTAGTTAGCAAAAATTCCAAACGGCTGACCTGCCAAAAATTGAAAAGAATTCTGAAGTTTAGTTGTCCGGAAATATGTCTGATTGGTTTTCAAGAGGCTGAGAGACTTACACGATTTTTTGAGTATTTTTGAATAATTATCATTTAGCATTGGTTCCTATGGGAGATCATTTAGAGGGGTGCGCCCTATATATACAACATGGTGGCGCCCTTGCAGCCATTTTTGTTGGGATTTAAACATGTCTGCCGTTTGTTTACAATTGCAGGCGTGACAGAAATGAGTTGTTTGAGACTTCTTTCGTCAGTTATCGCCGTTTTTTTTTATTGTTCGTGAAAACATCACTCCTCTGGCTGCAAACAGTAATTATAATAAAATATAGATAGCAATAACATTGTCACTTGTTAACAGAATAATTCAACGTTTTCAAAGAGTGGCTTGCTTTTTTTTTAGGCATCCTATTCCTACACACTTAACAGTATACAGTGTGTAAGACGGGACAAACTACGATCGACGGTACGACTATCGTGTATGACTATTTGATGAGACTGTGATGGTAAGTCACTTTCAAGAAAATCATGGGTCAACAGCGGCTGGTTGCTTCCTCAATTAGGAAGAAATAAACATGTTGTAAACATCATCATCATCATACATTACATGGCATGGTTGGTATTAACTAATAACTGAACAAGAAGAGTGGGGGAGGTGTAAACATTGCATTATTATGAATGTCAAGTTTCCGGAAAAGTCAAGTGATTCAATTAGAGTTACACTCTATCGGTTTTTCCATTTTGAGAACATTCTGCTGTAATTGTGCTCCTTGTGAATCTTTGGCCCATCATAGTTATACGATGAGTTAGTGTCCTGTGACTTTGGATTTAGTTGGCCAGGTTGATACAATTTTTTTTTAGCATAGTAAGTGTGATATCGTTCAGCTCGACACTGTGCTCGTCGCTTTTTGTAGATCTTTCCCATAACACGTTTTTTGTGATATTGTTGTTTTTTGTCCATTGCATCGAGGGCTTTTGCAGCGGGTGATCCAGCAGTAATGGGGCAATGAGTTGCCTCACACTTTTTGATAATAGAGTTTGCATGTTGGTTGTTCACCAGATGGATGGCGCTGTGATCTCTTGAAGCTCCGTTCCTTGAAAAGGTTAGTGTTCCTTTTGGATTTGTCATGGCGTAGGCATGATTCATGGATTCAGACTTCTGGGAACTTGTTCTGTACTTGGTTCTCTCTATCGCTTCGTCTCCTATGCGTTTTTCCAAAATTGTTTTAAAGATTTCCTCATCTTTAGATGTTAAAAAAAAACTGCCGCGGACATAGCGAGAGAGGTATGGGTACTTGTATTTACCGTTGCAAACATGAGAATTTTGTTTGCATTTCTCATGGTCTCCCATGTAGCAGTTCGGAATTGCATCAATCGCCTTTGCAGCCAGTCTTTTCATGCTTGCTGTGTCATTTCCGCATTTAATGGAAATATGGTGTGCCTCAGCCTGTGCTCTGTGACTCACGTCATCAGCAAATCGGTCCTGTACTCTGTTTCGGTCTCTTGCACTGTTCCCAGGGAACATGTCACTGCTAAAGTTTGCTCGGCTGACTGCCGCACAAAGCGAGCGGTTCAAGTGGGATGGGTCCAGCAGACTTTCCATTTCCTTTCCCGTTCTTCTTCTCATGACAGAATTCATTCCTTTTGCTAGACAGCCGTCAGCGTCTGTTGTTATTCTATCCACAAGAACTGGTTCCGTGCACTCCAAAAGTTTAGTCGCACATCGAACACCCCCTTCTCTCTCATCTCCCATATTGAAATGCGCTGGACGAGTAGCTGTGCACTTGTCGCCGTGCTTAGCGGATGTGCATTGTTGACCGAATGATGATGGTGACATTTCACCACTTTTACAAAGCTTGTTTTCTTGATGGTACATTATAACAAACTTTGAAGTAGTTGCGTTCTCGCACACGGTGTCTCTTGTCTGTGTTGCAGGAACAAATGGGGTTTTTTTCCTACAGTTGCGCAGGGGATTATTATACTGCCTGTCCATTTCAACTGCAATTGGACTTTCTCGTTCAAAGCCTTAGAGCTCACGGATGTCTTTCACTAGTTTCCTCTTGTCTGCCATGTCTCTGATATTTTCATTTTTGATAATTTCACCACATTTGTTCGAAATTTTTTGCAGCCCACTAGTGGATGGTACAGCTGTGTCCATTGATGTCAAGAGCCTCCTCGCACCTGCGGTTGCAATGCCAGTGTTCTGCAGGCCAACTTGGAAAGACATGTTTGGGGTTGCAGTGCGTCGTCCCCGCTTCCTACCCTCGTTAGCTATCTCACTGTAAAGTTTTGTCTTTTGTGTTTTAAAACCACACTTTTTGCAGGACATTACCTCTGAGACGGCTAAACCTCTACGCTCTTCTGCCTCAGCCAATAGTTTAGGTTGACCATCACACTTAGGATGTGTTTGTTGATGATCAAGTACAGCTTGTGCACCCAGCTCTAGAGCTGAGTTGATGTCTACAAAACGATAACCTCCTCCTTGGTGATCAGTTCCTCTCTTGGGCAGTGGCTGGCCACATTTGTTGGCTATTGGGATCACTCCCTTGAGCTGGATCTTTGTCAACTGGAGCCATTTCTACAACTTTTGGGCGAAGGAGCATCACATTTCTGCGGTTGTCTTGTTCCATCTGTGCTGCAATGTGGCAGAAATCTCCTCGCTCTGTATTTGGGGCGGCTAAACTCAACTGCTGATGGGTTGGCCTGACATACCGTGGTGTAGGTATACTTTGAGTTTCACTGCCTTTGTCTTGTAGTGAATTAAATTTATTTTTCGGCTTGAACCAAGTTTTTTGCATCTTGAAAATGCCGCGTCTAGCTCTACCCATTTTTATGGCAATGGATTTGTTACAAACATTGAATGGCATCCATCATAAGTGATCTCACATTAGTTGTGGTCTAAAGCAAAAATACTTTTAGAGTTCTCCCGATGCACAAGCTAGCTATCAGGGCCGACACTACGCTGAACGCACAAATTTCGGCCGATATGCCAAAATATTTTTATTTTTTTTATTTTTTTATTTTTTTTCAATTTCAGATAAATTTCACAAAAATTCATCAAGATAAAACCATTGCCAATGCTCCATATTGGACAGTAGGACCTGTGAAAAGGCCCCCATCCCAGGGGAATTGTCTAAGATAATAGCCATCTGTTTCTGGATAGAGTTATAACTTGTCCCCATCAACCAGAAACAATCATAATGGTTTGGCCTTTTTCAACATGCCCCGCCCACGCCCCGCCCACCCTTTCCCCTTTTACCCCGTTCCAGAGGTAGAATAAAATTTGAAAGGGCAGTTAAATGTACAAAAAGTGACCTATGTGTTTTCTAAATTTTATAAAGCTCCCCATTTTAGACTAATATGAATGCATGGTTAGAAAAATTTAAGGGAAAGCAAAATGTGCCCCCCCCCCCCCCCCCCGGCCAGCCCCCTTCCATTTTTACAGCTTGTTCATGCCAATTAACCCCTTCTTAATGATTAATTAAATAACTTGTAAGGTTTTTATGATCCTGTGATAAAAAAAGAGACATGTTAATAACTTTTTGAGTGAGGACTTGGATATAACTTCTGACTTGTCCTTAGAATGTACACAGTGTGTCGTGCAGGTTTTTCTTCTCGCATTGCTTAGAGTACATGTAAATGCTCCAACATGTTGGACCTTGTTGTAGACGAACGCAATAACATTTCACTTTTTTTTTTTCAGATATCAAGTCAGTGACTTATTCTCAACAATTTAAGCATAATTTTTTAACCATAAAGAATAATTAAGTGCCCTTATATATACAACATGGTGGCGCCCTTGCAGCCATTTTTGTTGGGATTTAAACATGTCTGCCGTTTGTTTACAATTGCAGGCGTGACAGAAATGAGTTGTTTGAGACTTCTTTCGTCAGTTATCGCCGTTTTTTTTTATTGTTCGTGAAAACATCACTCCTCTGGCTGCAAACAGTAATTATAATAAAATATAGATAGCAATAACATTGTCACTTGTTAACAGAATAATTCAACGTTTTCAAAGAGTGGCTTGCTTTTTTTTTAGGCATCCTATTCCTACACACTTAACAGTATACAGTGTGTAAGACGGGACAAACTACGATCGACGGTACGACTATCGTGTATGACTATTTGATGAGACTGTGATGGTAAGTCACTTTCAAGAAAATCATGGGTCAACAGCGGCTGGTTGCTTCCTCAATTAGGAAGAAATAAACATGTTGTAAACATCATCATCATCATACATTACATGGCATGGTTGGTATTAACTAATAACTGAACAAGAAGAGTGGGGGAGGTGTAAACATTGCATTATTATGAATGTCAAGTTTCCGGAAAAGTCAAGTGATTCAATTAGAGTTACACTCTATCGGTTTTTCCATTTTGAGAACATTCTGCTGTAATTGTGCTCCTTGTGAATCTTTGGCCCCTCATAGTTATACGATGAGTTAGTGTCCTGTGACTTTGGATTTAGTTGGCCAGGTTGATACAATTTTTTTTTAGCATAGTAAGTGTGATATCGTTCAGCTCGACACTGTGCTCGTCGCTTTTTGTAGATCTTTCCCATAACACGTTTTTTGTGATATTGTTGTTTTTTGTCCATTGCATCGAGGGCTTTTGCAGCGGGTGATCCAGCAGTAATGGGGCAATGAGTTGCCTCACACTTTTTGATAATAGAGTTTGCATGTTGGTTGTTCACCAGATGGATGGCGCTGTGATCTCTTGAAGCTCCGTTCCTTGAAAAGGTTAGTGTTCCTTTTGGATTTGTCATGGCGTAGGCATGATTCATGGATTCAGACTTCTGGGAACTTGTTCTGTACTTGGTTCTCTCTATCGCTTCGTCTCCTATGCGTTTTTCCAAAATTGTTTTAAAGATTTCCTCATCTTTAGATGTTAAAAAAAAACTGCCGCGGACATAGCGAGAGAGGTATGGGTACTTGTATTTACCGTTGCAAACATGAGAATTTTGTTTGCATTTCTCATGGTCTCCCATGTAGCAGTTCGGAATTGCATCAATCGCCTTTGCAGCCAGTCTTTTCATGCTTGCTGTGTCATTTCCGCATTTAATGGAAATATGGTGTGCCTCAGCCTGTGCTCTGTGACTCACGTCATCAGCAAATCGGTCCTGTACTCTGTTTCGGTCTCTTGCACTGTTCCCAGGGAACATGTCACTGCTAAAGTTTGCTCGGCTGACTGCCGCACAAAGCGAGCGGTTCAAGTGGGATGGGTCCAGCAGACTTTCCATTTCCTTTCCCGTTCTTCTTCTCATGACAGAATTCATTCCTTTTGCTAGACAGCCGTCAGCGTCTGTTGTTATTCTATCCACAAGAACTGGTTCCGTGCACTCCAAAAGTTTAGTCGCACATCGAACACCCCCTTCTCTCTCATCTCCCATATTGAAATGCGCTGGACGAGTAGCTGTGCACTTGTCGCCGTGCTTAGCGGATGTGCATTGTTGACCGAATGATGATGGTGACATTTCACCACTTTTACAAAGCTTGTTTTCTTGATGGTACATTATAACAAACTTTGAAGTAGTTGCGTTCTCGCACACGGTGTCTCTTGTCTGTGTTGCAGGAACAAATGGGGTTTTTTTCCTACAGTTGCGCAGGGGATTATTATACTGCCTGTCCATTTCAACTGCAATTGGACTTTCTCGTTCAAAGCCTTAGAGCTCACGGATGTCTTTCACTAGTTTCCTCTTGTCTGCCATGTCTCTGATATTTTCATTTTTGATAATTTCACCACATTTGTTCGAAATTTTTTGCAGCCCACTAGTGGATGGTACAGCTGTGTCCATTGATGTCAAGAGCCTCCTCGCACCTGCGGTTGCAATGCCAGTGTTCTGCAGGCCAACTTGGAAAGACATGTTTGGGGTTGCAGTGCGTCGTCCCCGCTTCCTACCCTCGTTAGCTATCTCACTGTAAAGTTTTGTCTTGTGTTTTAAAACCACACTTTTTGCAGGACATTACCTCTGAGACGGCTAAACCTCTACGCTCTTCTGCCTCAGCCAATAGTTTAGGTTGACCATCACACTTAGGATGTGTTTGTTGATGATCAAGTACAGCTTGTGCACCCAGCTCTAGAGCTGAGTTGATGTCTACAAAACGATAACCTCCTCCTTGGTGATCAGTTCCTCTCTTGGGCAGTGGCTGGCCACATTTGTTGGCTATTGGGATCACTCCCTTGAGCTGGATCTTTGTCAACTGGAGCCATTTCTACAACTTTTGGGCGAAGGAGCATCACATTTCTGCGGTTGTCTTGTTCCATCTGTGCTGCAATGTGGCAGAAATCTCCTCGCTCTGTATTTGGGGCGGCTAAACTCAACTGCTGATGGGTTGGCCTGACATACCGTGGTGTAGGTATACTTTGAGTTTCACTGCCTTTGTCTTGTAGTGAATTAAATTTATTTTTCGGCTTGAACCAAGTTTTTTGCATCTTGAAAATGCCGCGTCTAGCTCTACCCATTTTTATGGCAATGGATTTGTTACAAACATTGAATGGCATCCATCATAAGTGATCTCACATTAGTTGTGGTCTAAAGCAAAAATACTTTTAGAGTTCTCCCGATGCACAAGCTAGCTATCAGGGCCGACACTACGCTGAACGCACAAATTTCGGCCGATATGCCAAAATATTTTTATTTTTTTTATTTTTTTATTTTTTTTCAATTTCAGATAAATTTCACAAAAATTCATCAAGATAAAACCATTGCCAATGCTCCATATTGGACAGTAGGACCTGTGAAAAGGCCCCCATCCCAGGGGAATTGTCTAAGATAATAGCCATCTGTTTCTGGATAGAGTTATAACTTGTCCCCATCAACCAGAAACAATCATAATGGTTTGGCCTTTTTCAACATGCCCCGCCCACGCCCCGCCCACCCTTTCCCCTTTTACCCCGTTCCAGAGGTAGAATAAAATTTGAAAGGGCAGTTAAATGTACAAAAAGTGACCTATGTGTTTTCTAAATTTTATAAAGCTCCCCATTTTAGACTAATATGAATGCATGGTTAGAAAAATTTAAGGGAAAGCAAAATGTGCCCCCCCCCCCCCCCCCCGGCCAGCCCCCTTCCATTTTTACAGCTTGTTCATGCCAATTAACCCCTTCTTAATGATTAATTAAATAACTTGTAAGGTTTTTATGATCCTGTGATAAAAAAAGAGACATGTTAATAACTTTTTGAGTGAGGACTTGGATATAACTTCTGACTTGTCCTTAGAATGTACACAGTGTGTCGTGCAGGTTTTTCTTCTCGCATTGCTTAGAGTACATGTAAATGCTCCAACATGTTGGACCTTGTTGTAGACGAACGCAATAACATTTCACTTTTTTTTTTTCAGATATCAAGTCAGTGACTTATTCTCAACAATTTAAGCATAATTTTTTAACCATAAAGAATAATTAAGTGCCCTTATATATACAACATGGTGGCGCCCTTGCAGCCATTTTTGTTGGGATTTAAACATGTCTGCCGTTTGTTTACAATTGCAGGCGTGACAGAAATGAGTTGTTTGAGACTTCTTTCGTCAGTTATCGCCGTTTTTTTTTATTGTTCGTGAAAACATCACTCCTCTGGCTGCAAACAGTAATTATAATAAAATATAGATAGCAATAACATTGTCACTTGTTAACAGAATAATTCAACGTTTTCAAAGAGTGGCTTGCTTTTTTTTTAGGCATCCTATTCCTACACACTTAACAGTATACAGTGTGTAAGACGGGACAAACTACGATCGACGGTACGACTATCGTGTATGACTATTTGATGAGACTGTGATGGTAAGTCACTTTCAAGAAAATCATGGGTCAACAGCGGCTGGTTGCTTCCTCAATTAGGAAGAAATAAACATGTTGTAAACATCATCATCATCATACATTACATGGCATGGTTGGTATTAACTAATAACTGAACAAGAAGAGTGGGGGAGGTGTAAACATTGCATTATTATGAATGTCAAGTTTCCGGAAAAGTCAAGTGATTCAATTAGAGTTACACTCTATCGGTTTTTCCATTTTGAGAACATTCTGCTGTAATTGTGCTCCTTGTGAATCTTTGGCCCATCATAGTTATACGATGAGTTAGTGTCCTGTGACTTTGGATTTAGTTGGCCAGGTTGATACAATTTTTTTTTAGCATAGTAAGTGTGATATCGTTCAGCTCGACACTGTGCTCGTCGCTTTTTGTAGATCTTTCCCATAACACGTTTTTTGTGATATTGTTGTTTTTTGTCCATTGCATCGAGGGCTTTTGCAGCGGGTGATCCAGCAGTAATGGGGCAATGAGTTGCCTCACACTTTTTGATAATAGAGTTTGCATGTTGGTTGTTCACCAGATGGATGGCGCTGTGATCTCTTGAAGCTCCGTTCCTTGAAAAGGTTAGTGTTCCTTTTGGATTTGTCATGGCGTAGGCATGATTCATGGATTCAGACTTCTGGGAACTTGTTCTGTACTTGGTTCTCTCTATCGCTTCGTCTCCTATGCGTTTTTCCAAAATTGTTTTAAAGATTTCCTCATCTTTAGATGTTAAAAAAAAACTGCCGCGGACATAGCGAGAGAGGTATGGGTACTTGTATTTACCGTTGCAAACATGAGAATTTTGTTTGCATTTCTCATGGTCTCCCATGTAGCAGTTCGGAATTGCATCAATCGCCTTTGCAGCCAGTCTTTTCATGCTTGCTGTGTCATTTCCGCATTTAATGGAAATATGGTGTGCCTCAGCCTGTGCTCTGTGACTCACGTCATCAGCAAATCGGTCCTGTACTCTGTTTCGGTCTCTTGCACTGTTCCCAGGGAACATGTCACTGCTAAAGTTTGCTCGGCTGACTGCCGCACAAAGCGAGCGGTTCAAGTGGGATGGGTCCAGCAGACTTTCCATTTCCTTTCCCGTTCTTCTTCTCATGACAGAATTCATTCCTTTTGCTAGACAGCCGTCAGCGTCTGTTGTTATTCTATCCACAAGAACTGGTTCCGTGCACTCCAAAAGTTTAGTCGCACATCGAACACCCCCTTCTCTCTCATCTCCCATATTGAAATGCGCTGGACGAGTAGCTGTGCACTTGTCGCCGTGCTTAGCGGATGTGCATTGTTGACCGAATGATGATGGTGACATTTCACCACTTTTACAAAGCTTGTTTTCTTGATGGTACATTATAACAAACTTTGAAGTAGTTGCGTTCTCGCACACGGTGTCTCTTGTCTGTGTTGCAGGAACAAATGGGGTTTTTTTCCTACAGTTGCGCAGGGGATTATTATACTGCCTGTCCATTTCAACTGCAATTGGACTTTCTCGTTCAAAGCCTTAGAGCTCACGGATGTCTTTCACTAGTTTCCTCTTGTCTGCCATGTCTCTGATATTTTCATTTTTGATAATTTCACCACATTTGTTCGAAATTTTTTGCAGCCCACTAGTGGATGGTACAGCTGTGTCCATTGATGTCAAGAGCCTCCTCGCACCTGCGGTTGCAATGCCAGTGTTCTGCAGGCCAACTTGGAAAGACATGTTTGGGGTTGCAGTGCGTCGTCCCCGCTTCCTACCCTCGTTAGCTATCTCACTGTAAAGTTTTGTCTTTTGTGTTTTAAAACCACACTTTTTGCAGGACATTACCTCTGAGACGGCTAAACCTCTACGCTCTTCTGCCTCAGCCAATAGTTTAGGTTGACCATCACACTTAGGATGTGTTTGTTGATGATCAAGTACAGCTTGTGCACCCAGCTCTAGAGCTGAGTTGATGTCTACAAAACGATAACCTCCTCCTTGGTGATCAGTTCCTCTCTTGGGCAGTGGCTGGCCACATTTGTTGGCTATTGGGATCACTCCCTTGAGCTGGATCTTTGTCAACTGGAGCCATTTCTACAACTTTTGGGCGAAGGAGCATCACATTTCTGCGGTTGTCTTGTTCCATCTGTGCTGCAATGTGGCAGAAATCTCCTCGCTCTGTATTTGGGGCGGCTAAACTCAACTGCTGATGGGTTGGCCTGACATACCGTGGTGTAGGTATACTTTGAGTTTCACTGCCTTTGTCTTGTAGTGAATTAAATTTATTTTTCGGCTTGAACCAAGTTTTTTGCATCTTGAAAATGCCGCGTCTAGCTCTACCCATTTTTATGGCAATGGATTTGTTACAAACATTGAATGGCATCCATCATAAGTGATCTCACATTAGTTGTGGTCTAAAGCAAAAATACTTTTAGAGTTCTCCCGATGCACAAGCTAGCTATCAGGGCCGACACTACGCTGAACGCACAAATTTCGGCCGATATGCCAAAATATTTTTATTTTTTTTATTTTTTTATTTTTTTTCAATTTCAGATAAATTTCACAAAAATTCATCAAGATAAAACCATTGCCAATGCTCCATATTGGACAGTAGGACCTGTGAAAAGGCCCCCATCCCAGGGGAATTGTCTAAGATAATAGCCATCTGTTTCTGGATAGAGTTATAACTTGTCCCCATCAACCAGAAACAATCATAATGGTTTGGCCTTTTTCAACATGCCCCGCCCACGCCCCGCCCACCCTTTCCCCTTTTACCCCGTTCCAGAGGTAGAATAAAATTTGAAAGGGCAGTTAAATGTACAAAAAGTGACCTATGTGTTTTCTAAATTTTATAAAGCTCCCCATTTTAGACTAATATGAATGCATGGTTAGAAAAATTTAAGGGAAAGCAAAATGTGCCCCCCCCCCCCCCCGGCCAGCCCCCTTCCATTTTTACAGCTTGTTCATGCCAATTAACCCCTTCTTAATGATTAATTAAATAACTTGTAAGGTTTTTATGATCCTGTGATAAAAAAAGAGACATGTTAATAACTTTTTGAGTGAGGACTTGGATATAACTTCTGACTTGTCCTTAGAATGTACACAGTGTGTCGTGCAGGTTTTTCTTCTCGCATTGCTTAGAGTACATGTAAATGCTCCAACATGTTGGACCTTGTTGTAGACGAACGCAATAACATTTCACTTTTTTTTTTTCAGATATCAAGTCAGTGACTTATTCTCAACAATTTAAGCATAATTTTTTAACCATAAAGAATAATTAAGTGCCCTTATAGGGTGCACCACACTAAATAAGCCAGAATTAATGCGCCAAGCTACTTATCATAATTTGTAAACCCACAACTTATTTTTAATTATAACGTTTTGGGGGTCATGCAATTAATAGATTGTGTAAATATAAAAATCTATCACAACCTGGGGGTTCTGTGCTTCAACTTTTGAGGAGACTTGATAAATTTAGGCGTTAAAGTTGGCCCTATTTGACCGGGGAAGTGGAGAAGTGCTTCACGAAAACTGGCAGCAAGTCGGTTTTGGAAAAAAATAAAAAATCGTGTTTTTTTCTTCTGGGGTAGTTAGCAAAAATTCCAAACGGCTGACCTGCCAAAAATTGAAAAGAATTCTGAAGTTTAGTTGTCCGGAAATATGTCTGATTGGTTTTCAAGAGGCTGAGAGACTTACACGATTTTTTGAGTATTTTTGAATAATTATCATTTAGCATTGGTTCCTATGGGAGATCATTTAGAGGGGTGCGCCCTTAAACTCGTATAGCGCCCTCAATTTTTCTAGGGTTTCCTAGATTCGTTCAAGCCCTAAACCCATTTATGACCCGTGTTGTAGACCTTTATGTAGAATATACATAGAGTCATCAGTCCTGTCGCCGACTGACACAAGTCTACGTTCATTCACAAGAATCGAAAAGAATTTGTCTTGCTATCAGCGCAGCGTCGTCGTCGTGTAGTCAGATAGTTATTCAGATTTTACCGTGGACGTAAAGAATATGAGTGCCGTGTTCTTGTCCATGGTTTGGGGTGGCAAACTTGTATGCGCTTAGGTCCCGTTCGCCGGGAAAACGATATGTTTAACATTTCTTGTGCAAAGGCATTACTTCAGGAAACCGCGATGTATCAGTTACAAAACTTGATGGCCCTTGCAATAAGGCAATAAAAAGCTGATTGAGGAAAGGAGTGGTAAAGAGAAAATCGTTTTTCATGACTAAACGGTCAGTGTTGGATTTGGGGTTGTGGAAGAGACAAAATTACAATACAATCGTATCCCATATGAATTTGTACTGTTTTAGCCTAAACAAATATAACATACTCGATTGGCATTTCAGGGTAGAAAAATTGTTACGATTACGAATTAAATACATCATTTTGTTTACATGCATTTACAGTTATTTTTGAGTAAACTCGTAATCATATCTGAAACGATCAGTTACATGTGTAACCGTTCACATTTATTATGGTCAAAATTTCGCGACACTTTTGAGGATGATTTTTCAACATTTATCCGAACCGTAATAATGTAGATGTTCAACCGGTTGATCGGATGGTTAACCGTGTGACCGTCACAGGCAGGCTTACAAAGCCTCGGCATTTAAATGTAAACGTAAACATTTAAACGTTTAACAGGATTATCATTTGGTTAACCGGGTAACCGTGCAATTGATTTGTTGTGGAACGCCCTCTAGCGTTCAATGTTTCTTTCAACTCATGCCGCACGCAAAGTAATGAAATAACAAAGAATTAAGCCTGTAAATTGGAAACGATATAGGTGTGTTTGGCAATTATTATGGTCAGCATTTCGCAGCACTTTTCAAGTGATTTTTTCAACGTTTACCCGAACCGTACAAATGTGAACGTTTAACCGTAAGATCTGTCACTTAACCGTGTAACCGTCACAGGCTTACGTATAAGCCTGCGCATTCACAAATTGTTGTGGAACGCCCCCAGCGTGTAATTTTTCTCACAAATATTGCTACACGCACAGATGTAATGAAATAACAAAGACTATGAGTCTGTAAATTGGGAATGATAAGTGTGTGTTTTATGGGATATTGTGCTGTGAAAATCGTGATCACAGTTATTATGGTCAGCATTACTCGGCACTTTTTAAGTGATTTTTTCAACAATTATCCGAACCGTACAAATAAATGTAAACGTTTAACCATAAGATCTGTCACTTAACCGTGTAACCGTCACAGGCTTACGTATAAGCCTGCGCATTCAGGAATTGTTGTGGAACGCCCCCAGCGTGTAATTTTTCTCACAAATATTGCTACACGCACAGATGTAATGAAATAACAAAGACTATGAGTCTGTAAATTGGGAATGATAAGTGTGTGTTTTATGGGATATTGTGCTGTGAAAATCGTGATCACAGTTATTATGGTCAGCATTACTCGGCACTTTTTAAGTGATTTTTTCAACGTTTATCCGAACCGTACAAATAAATGTAAACGTTTAACCATAAGATCTGTCACTTAACCGTGTAACCGTCACAGGCTTACGTATAAGCCTGCGCATTCACGAATTGTTGTGGAACGCCCCCAGCGTGCAATTTTTCTCACAAATATTGCTACACGCACAGATGTAATGAAATAACAAAGACTATGAGTCTGTAAATTGGGAATGATATGTGTGTGTTTTATGGAATATTGTGCTGTGAAAATCGTGATCACAGTTATTATGGTCAGCATTACGCGGCACTTTTTAAGTGATTTTTTCAACGTTTATCCGAACCGTACAAATAAATGTAAACGTTTAACCGTAAGATCTGTCACTTAACCGTGTAACCGTCACAGGCTTATGTATAAGCCTGAGCATTCACGGTTATTTTTTGTCAACATACCGTTTCTGAAACAGTTGGTGACTTGTGTAACAGCAGTTTCATGAACAAAATTTCAAGTAAAAAAACCTGTTTACACAACCATGCATGTGACCTAATATCCTAAAGCGTACGAATATGATGAAAGAGTTAGATCCTATACCAAATTGAAGCTTAGTACATGAGCTTAGCTCTCAATGTAATTTTTTTTATTATTCTGAATTAATTTGCCCATTTACAGTGAGGTGAATATTTAATTAGCCAATCTTGAGATCACTGTATCTCGAAAAGCCTTGGGTAACCGTGACCCATGTTGACCTTTACTTCCGGGTCAACCGGAAGTGGGACCATATCTCAAGAACTACACAATCGTTTTTCAAACTGTTTGTAGTTATAGACTCCTTGGGCATTGTAGATCAACCTTGGATAACCGTGACCTCATGTTGACCTTTACTTCCGGGTCAACCTGAAGTGGGACCATATCTCAAGAACTACATAACCGATTTTCAAACTTTTTTCAGTTATAGACTCCTTGGCCATGGGATATTAGCCTTGGTAACCGTGACCCCATGTTGACGTTTACTTCCGGGTCAACCGGAAGTGGGACCATATCTCAAGAATTACATAACCGATTTTCAAACTTTTTTCAGTTATAAACTCCTTGGGCATTGTAGATCAAACTTGATAACCGTGACCGCATGTTGACCTTTACTTCCAAGTCAACCGGAAGTAAGACCATATCTCAAGAACTACACAACCTATTTTCAAACTGTTTTCAGTTATAGACTCGTGGGGCATTGAAGACTAGCCTTGGCTAACTGTGAC